>VDFB02255985.1:0-25241 GCA_007258455.2 Sequoia sempervirens
AAATGAAATAGCATTAGAAAAATTATAGGAGTCAACTTCTCCCATCTTTTCTTTTTCTTTTCTCTTTCCTTTCATAATTCTTTCCTCCAATACATCTAACCTCCTAGATATTTCTACAAACTTATTTCGAATAGCCCAATTTTCCTCCTCTAAAACTATTTCTCTCCTCTCAATAAAAGATTTTTTTATAGCCCTACCCAAAGCCCAACCTCATACTCTTCTTCCTTGAAATTTCTACAAGCACTTGCAACCCACTCACAATTTGTAAGAACATTTACACAAAACCACAAATATCCTCTACCTAACAAAGATTCTAGAAGATGTACCTCTCAAAACCCCCTCTACCCACTTTCTCATAATGGGGGATATTTGTACACCTTCTACCTAGTTGTATCTCTATTGAGGACAACCCAAAACAAATCCTCATAACACATCAAACCCTAGCTCTCTCAAATCTGAAATCCTTCTCCTCACACACATTCCAACGTCATACTTGCTCTGATACCAATTGATGCAGCCAAGATTAGGGGTTCTTATCAAACTACCCAATCTTGCAACATTAACATTTCATCCAATCCACATCCTTGCACATATATCAAGGACAACATATATTTTTAATAAAATCTGAAGCATATCTTTTTATCACTTTTATATGTACATCCAAACCAAAAATTTTGTCAAGAACAATTACATATAGTGAGTATTTCAACAAGAAATAAATTTCAAAAAATTTACAAGGGTTTCTAGGAACTTCATGCCTTCAAATCCTCAAAGTCTCTTGCCTTCAAATTTCTTGGGTTTACTCCTCTTTGTAAATCTGATTTTTCCCTTCATCCTAAAGATCTCATGGCTACCTTGAACACATAAAACACACCTACATTTTCTTCTTCTCTTCTTCTAATCCTCTTCTCTTGGAAAGCTACTATTTTACACTTTCCTTCATGCAATCCTCTAGAGCAACCTACAAATTATTTCCTCAAACTTGTTGCTTTTGATTGTTGTCTCTTGACACCATTAAAGGATTTATTTATAGAGGGTTTCAACTATGTGAAACACCAAAAAGTCGTTTCCAAATCTTCTCTTTTGTTGACTCTTAAAATTCCTATATAAAATGAAATAAAACATAGTTTGTTGCTTCCAAAAGTGCCATCCAAAGTTGTACATGTTACCTAATTTTGCTTTCAACTCAATCAAGTAGAGCTGAGATAGCAATGATCATGAAAAAGAGAATGAAAGGTACACATTTGATTATGCTAAGTGTTCATTATCATACACATAAATATTATAAAATGAATTTCAATTTATTATGCAAGTGTTTACAAGAAAAAAGATTGCACAAGCTTTGCATAAAATGCTATCTTTTATTCATAATTACAAAAGTATAGTGTCCCACAAAAGTTGTGGGAATAACTGATTCAATGCTATATAATATGTAAACTATACATTTGAAGAAAGGAAAAGCATATGAAAGGAATAGGGATCTGTCATTTCCTGAATGACAAACCCCAAGGTTGAATTGCTGCAGCTTCAGCTCCTTTCGCTTTGTTGCTCCAAAAGTTGCTTTGATGCTTTGAAAGTTACCTACAAGAGATGAAAAATTTGGTGTTAGACCTCAGGATGCTTACTCTCCTGATAGACAACATCAAAAAACATATAACTTACTCTCATAAGGCATTAAATCAAATTTGCAGTCATCACGGATATCAAGAAAAAGTAGATCATCATAATCACCATCAAATTTTGAGTTTCATTGTTTTATCTAACTTTTTTTTTTCACTATGCAGATATAGGTACATTTTCCATTTAGGATTACTTTATTCAAAATTATAGTATGTGGAGGAAATGTGGCTCCCACAAGGGTTGAGCCCAGCATATTGCCCATTCATTGTTAAAGAGGAAAAAAGTGAAAAGTTGAATTCACTGTTGGTATTTGCATGTGCTATGGTAACTAATTTATATTGGAAGAAGTGAAAAATAGTCATGAGAAGACCAATGAGATGAAGGACATTTTTCTATCAAAGACATGATGCCAAGTGAATAAAGACATTCAAAGATCTTTGACGGACCTCAAAAGACACTCACCTGTAGCAAATACTATGAGGGCAACAATGTCACTAAAAGATAAGGGCAGTCATCTTACAAAAGGGAACTTATAGGAAAACTGTTAATGAAGGACAATGACATGTTTATGCCCAACAAATGAAAATCATAAAGATTTGCAAGAGGAGTGTTCACAGTCTAAGAAGTAAATGAAACCATACGAGAAGGCCCAATTCTTCATGAGAACCTTGAAACATAGGAAAGTTCATAGCTATTAGCTGAATACATAGTTTTGAAGATGACATCCTTAAGGGAAATGAATGGTTAGCTTGAAATTCACTGTCAAATAAAATAATAGTGATTAACGTTAAGGGTGACTCATATATTTTTCATTAAAATGTAGGATGAAAATATCAAGTGACAGTGTCATCATGGAAGATAGAACAATTTTAAAAAAAAAAGTAGAAAAACCTTCATTGGAAACAAAGGACAACAAAAGAGATAGGAACGGTCATATCTCAAAAACTATGATCTAGGTTGTTGATATTTTTGGATTAAAAAATTAGGAAACAAGAAGGCAAGAAAACCTAATAAATTTCTCACCAACCCAGTTCATATTTTGTGATATCACCAGTCTGGGATAGATGAATAAGGATGATGTCAAACATAGGAGAGTATGTTGATAAAATTTTAGAAGCTAAATGAAAGACTAAATTGCAGAAAAATAACATAATTTAAAAGATCTAAAAAACACAGAAGAAGAAAACAAGATTTATAGCGGTTCGCCTAATAATGGCTACATCCACTTTCAATAGGGATTATCTCTTTTTATTAATTCTCAATGTTGTACATATTGAAGCAACAACAACTTTATAATTCAGTCTCATCTCCAAAATGGAAAAATCCACCAAACGGTCAACTTCTAAATTAGCAAATACATGCCAAAAATAAGTCAGTTACTAAAGGCATCTATTTTGAGTGTGAGAGATAATGTCATTTAAATTAGAAGGAATATTTGGGCTCATCTCCAAAATGGAAAAATCCACCAAAATAGTCAACTTCTAAATTAGCAAATACATGCCAAAAAGAAGTTAGTTACTAAAGGCATCTGTTTCGAGTGTGAGAGTGTTCACAAAGATTTTGGCACCCAAATGCTTTCTTACACTTCTAGGGTTTTTCACCTAAAAGGAGAAAGATGGGCCAAAATGGGAAATGTATACATTCAAAATCAATGCAAGGATGGATGAAATGTGCCTAGATGCAATGTCTAAATGCAATAAACCGATAAAAGGAATGACTTATTAATGCAAAACCTAAGAAATGTGAGTTGTTTGAAAACATAGTGATGTATGCAAAATGACCAAAGAATGCAAGTAAACAATAATATAAATGAACAAGACTGGAGAGGTGCACTTGAAAAATGGAATTTGATGCAGAGAGGCTTTGGAATCCTACATATTTTTCTATTGAAGCCAACTGGGACACTTAAGCCAAGTTGGGCGACTTAGTCTTGTTTTTGGGAGATTTTATCAAAACAGGTTTCTACCAAATGGGTATCTAGAAATGCAGGAAACACTTTTTAGACTTGGCAGTGGGACTAATTTGCCACATATGGCAACTTAGTCCACCTGAGAATCTCAGGAAATTCAGGATAGGAATCTGTAGCTTTCTATTTGTACTTCCCTTCCTAATAGGTGTCTAGTTCAGATTCTACAGAAAACAAGTTGAAAGAGGTCTCCAAGCTTCAATTAGGGCTTTGTTGACTTGAATGACTTTGATGAGTTGACAACACATTTTTAACACTTTCCTCTTTGACAAATTTGCATACAAGACTTGCAAAACACACATGCAAAGAGGCGGAAAGGGGTTAAGGGTTAGAGAATAGGGTTTTTCCTTGGTCAAACCCCAATTTGGTAATCAAACCCTAGAAAATGACATGAAATAGAAAGAGAATGATGAATGAACAACATGCAATGCTACAACTCACCAAACCCTTGATGTTGAAATTTGAAGATATGCAAGAAGGTGCTCCAATGGATGCTTGATGATGCTTAGAATGCTTGGTAATTGCTTGATAATTGCTTGAAAGATTAAGTGAATGAATGGAGGTGAAAATGAGAGGAAAACCCTTTATTTATACTTGATTTTACTAAATTTTCTAAAATAACACATCACAAGCCAACCTTAAGGTTAAGAGAATAAAATCCTGCCAAAAAATTAAAATAATTTTGATTTTTGTGCCCAGTGGGACTAAGTCACCCCAGATGGCGACTTGGTCCCACCAGGGAAATTTTATTGGTTGTCGGGGATTGAAGTGTATTTAATGTTGTTTAACGGGAATATTCTCAAAAATACACTTAAGTAGGGTCAGAAAGTGCATTAAGGGGTCATTTAAACATAAGAAATGGTTGAATTAGTGATGACAAGTCTAGAAAAGCATGAGAGTTTGTTACAACTCTTTACAAACTTTGAAATAGGACTTGGTAAGTGATAAAAAGAGGTTATTTAAGTGAATTATAATGAAAGGGTCCTAGAAAAGTGTGAAAGTTGGTTACAACACTTTTACAAGACATCCTAGAATTCTTAATGATTCACAAGGGTCCAAGACCTAATGAGAATGTGTTGACCACATTACAATATTAAATGTAGGAAAAATAAAGCCAAAGCCCACTAGGAGGGCCTAGACATGAGAAAAACTAGAATGGTTACTTTTTCCATGTCCACAGAGAGATACTGCCATTTAAATTAGAAGGAATATTTGGGTTCATCTCCAAAATGGAAAAGTCCACCAAAACGGTCAACTTCTAAATTAACAAATACATGCCAAAAAGAAGTTAGTTACAAAAGGAATATGTGTTGAGTGTGAGAGATACTTTCATTTAAATTAGAAGGAATATTTGGGCTTCACCAAACCCAACAATCTCCCACTTGAAGATTAAATAGCTGCTCATAGATATCCCCCACTGTAGGTTTATTGTCAAAGCTAGAAAAGTTTGAGAGAAGCTCTACAAAATTCAAACTTCTCCCTGGGTACTACCTTCATCAACATATCAGCTGGATTCAACTTTGTGTCAAATTTCTCCACCTGCAACTTACCTTCATCAATAACATGGAGAATAAAATGATATCACAACTCTATATGCTTTGTTTGATTGTGAAAGGTGGAATTCTTGGCCAAGTGAATAGCACTGTTGCTATCACAAAATAGAGTAAAAACTGATTGCTTACACCATAATTCACTTAACAACCACTGCAACCATATCATTTCCTTTGCTCCTTCAGTGAGAGAAATATATTCAACCTTGGTGGAAGAAAGTGCAACCACCCGTTGCAACCGAGAAACCCAACTTATCACTGCCCCAATAAAAGTAAACACATAACCAATAGTAGAACATTGTTTATCTAGATCTCTAGCCATATTCGAATCAACATAACCTCATAGGTGAGTGTCCTTACCACTGAAACATAAAACATGATCTGAAGTGCCTTTCAAATGCCTGAAGATCCACTGTACTGCCTGCCAATGTGATTTACCCAGATTACTCATAAATTAGCTCATAATTCCCACTACATGAGCAATATCCAGACGAGTACAAATCATGCCATACATGAAATTGTCAATTGCTGATGAATATGGAACACACTTCATGTGTTCTTGATCCTCTTCTATTTTGGGACACATAGCTGAAGATAAGTGAAAATGATTAGCCAAAGGAGTACTTACGGACTTGGCATTCTTCATATTGAACCTATCTAAGATTTTAAGAATATATTTTTCTTGAGATAATTTGATTTCTCTCTTATTTCTATCCCTGATTATATTTATCCCAAGAATCCTCTTTGCTGCCCCTAAATATTTCATGGAAAATTGTTGAAATAAATGTTGCTTCAACTCACGAACAATCCTCACACTAGTGCTAGCAACCAACATACCATCAACATAAATTAAAAGAATAACAAACTCATCATTAGAAAGCTTCTTGTAATAAACACACGGGTCTAATTCACAACGAGTGAAATGTTTATGAGTCATGAAGCTATCAAATTTGAGATACCACTGCCTTGGGGCTTCCTTGAGCCCATACAAACTACGCTTCAATATGCAATATAAATGGTTTTGACCCTGTTGTGAAAAACCTTTAGGTTGCTCCATATACAAGTCCTCTTCAATATCTCCATGAAGAAATGTTGTTTTGACATCAAGTTACTCAAGCTCAAGGTCCCAAACAGTTGCCAAGCCTAACACTGCTCAAATGGTGTGTATTTTCACAACCGGTGAAAAAATCTCATTAAAATCAATTCCTTTTTGTTGAGAAAAACTCTTCACACCAACCTAGTCCTATAACATTTATGACCTCCATCTTCCTCTTTCAAATGATATACCCATTTATTCTTCAATGGTTTTCGATTTGGAGGAAGAGGAACCAAATCCCATGTGTCATTTGCATGCAAAGACTCCATTCCTTCATTCATCACCTCCATCCATTTCACTGAATTTGCATCTTTGCAAGCTTGTTTAAAATTCGAAGGCTCTACCTCATCAAAGAGAAATAATTCATAGTCATCGAATTTCATTGGTTTCTTTCTCTCCCAGGTAGATCTCCTTAGTTGAGGACCCATTTCTGGCTGCAAATTACCTTATTGTTTTTCATTTTCTATATCAGACTATAAATTAACTCCAATATTTTGTCTTTGCACATTAAAAATCCCCTATTCCTTATTACTTTGAACACCAAAATTTCTCTATTTAGGAAGACTACCAACTCCCTATTGAGGCTGCACATGCACTTGAGGAGGCTGCAAGATATTACTTACAAGCTGCATAGATGTCCCAAAAAGAAACAAAGAAAGATTTGAAGGCTATGAATTGAAGTGGGAAGGATGTGTTGAAATAATTAAGGGTTGTGAATAAACCAATGAAGGTTTTGCTAACATTTGACATGGTAGCAAATAAACATTTAGAGGTTGTGCTTGGTCATGTGCTGGTTGCACACAAATATTAGGAGGTTGCGCAGTGTCTACTATTTGCAGTGAGGAAACATTGAGTGGCTGTGAGCAAGATTGTGAAGGCAGTGAATCAATTGTAGGAGGCTACGTATGAATTAAATGAGGCACACTAATGTTGGAGGGTGAAACATGAGCAGCTAAAGGTTGCGTACTATCAATAGAGGGTTGGGCATCGAGAATTGGGTGATGCACACTAAGACTCAAAGGTTGTGAACTAATAGAAGGAGGTTGTATACTAGTATAAATAGGAGCGCCAATGTTTAAAGGCAGAGAGCTTATGTTGGATGGTTGCGTAGAAACTATTAAAATCTGGGAAAATGAAACAGAGGTTTTCCTAGCATTGTTATTATCAAACAAATCAACCACAGTACATTCATTTGGAAATGACCTCTATTTTTGCAAACCTGGGAAAAATTTCTCATTAAACATGACATACCGACAGTGAATAATCTTTTTGGTGACGAGATCCCACAGCCTGAAACCAAATTGATCCTCTCCATAGCCTAGAAATATGCACCTCTTGGATTTGATATCAAGTTTCATTCGCTGCTCCTTAGGAATATGCACAAATTCTTCAAACCAAACGTACACAAATGGTGATAAGAAATTATTTTCCCAATCCATCTCTCCTCTGGGATATCAAAATCCAAATGAGATGAAGGAGCATGATTGATTAAATAAACTACAGTATTACACGCGTTTTCCCAAAACTCTTTCCCCAAACCGACATTGGAGAGCATACACCAAGCTCTCTCAAGAATTATCCAATTCAACCTCTCAACTACACCATTTTCTCAAGGGGTGAACAAAACCACTTTAATTCTACGAATTCCATTATTTGAACAAAAAATTTCAAACTCTGAAGAGAAAAACTCTCCCCCATTATCATTTTTAAGACTTTTAATTTTATGCCCAATCTGGTTTTCAACAAGAGCCTTAAAAGTTTTAAATTTCTAAAACACTTTCGATTTTCTATTTAACAGATAAATCCAAAATTTGCAAGTGCAATCATCAAGGAAAGTAACAAAATAATTTGCACCTCCAAAAGAGGTTACCTCTGTGGGACTGAAAATGTCTAAGTGCACAAGTTCCAAAGGAGTAGTTTTATGATCATGGCCTATCCTTAAGAAGCTAGTCCAACTCTAATTTCCATAAAGGAAATGCTCACATAACTCCAAATCAACCAATTTTAAACTTGGAAGTTGATCTCGTTGAAGCATAACTTCAAGCCCTTTCTTGCTCATATGCCTGAGCCTCTTATGCCAAATTTCCAAAAAAAATTCCACAACTATCATTGTAGCTCCCACTTCACCATGACATTCTAAAATGTAAAGATTACCCAACTTCTTTCCCTTTGCAAGCACCAAAACTCGCTTGGTTACTTTCCAAGTGTCTAGAGAAAATTTAACATTACACCCACAAGCAATAAGCTAGCTCACTAACATTAAATTGCATTTCAAAAATGGAACATATCTCACATCCTTCAAAATCCATTTATTTCCATTTTTCAAATGCAAAATTATATCACCCTTACCTACAATTGCACATTCTTTATTGTCATCAAGAAAAACCTTGCCGAATTGACCTTCTTTGAAATTTGTTAAAGCCTCCCAGCATGAAGTAGCATGGAAAGAAGTACCGGAATCGAGCACCCACAAATTTTTAGTCGTGCAGTCATGTCACCAACAGCCAAAATAAAAACACCATCATCTTTTTCAGCTACAATGTTTACTTCATTATTGTTGACTTTGTCTTGTGCTTTTTTATAATTCCAACAATTCTTTTTTGTGTGACCCAGTTTTCCACAAAACCAACATGCACCATTTCTACCTCTGGACTTCAATCTATGTGTACATTTCGACCTTGTTCTATTATTATTTTTGCCTCTTTCTTGACGCCTACCTCTATTGCCAGTACTTATAGCAGTTAATGCATCACCAGATGTGGGTTCTTGATTTTTTCTCTGCATGTCTTCACTATGAATAGTGGCTACAACATCATCAAATTTTAATTTACTTTTGGCAGCCACCAAAGTGCTAACTACCATCACCACACCTTCCCAATTGTTCGATAAAGAACACAATAATAAAATTGGCGTGATTTCATCATCTAAGTTAATACCCGCAAAAATCAATTGGGTGACTAAGGTATTGAATTCATTTAGATGATTCAGCATAATCCCACCTTCTCGCATTTTCAAATTATGTAACTTTTTCATAATGAATACCTTGTTCAAAGTCGATGTCATCTCGTACATTGAAGAGAGTTTATCCCACAACTCTCTCATTGTCTTCTCAGCTAAAACATTAAATAAAACATTACTAGATAACGAAAGAAAAATAGTTGCTCTTGCTTTCCTGGCCAGTTTCTCCAAATCTTCATCTAATAAAGAACCTTTCCCTTTGGCTTTTCCTACCAATGTATTTGAGAGATCTTGCTTGATGAGCAATGACTCCATCTACACCTTCCACAAACTGAAGTTTTGACCTACAAATTTATGAATCTTCCATTTGTCTGCATCGTCCATGGCTCTGAAAATTCTTCACCGATTTCTAGCACCAAGATTCTCCACCAAGCTCTGATACCAATTGTTGATAAAATTGCAGAAAAAGAATAGAATTTAAAAGATCTAAAAAACACAGAAGAAGAACACAAGATTTATAGTGGTTTGCCCAATAATGGCTACGTCCACTTTCAATAGGGGTTATCTCTTTTCATTAATTCTCAATGCTTTACATATTAAAACAAAAATAGCTTTCTAATTCAGTTTCATCTCCAAAATGGGAAAATCCACCAAAACGGTCAACTTCTAAATTAGCAAATACATGCCAAAAAGAAGTCAATTACTAAAGGCATTTGTTTCGAGTGTGAGAGATACTGTCGTTTAAATTAGAAGGAATATTTGGGCTTCACCAAACCCAACAGAGTATGTGTTTTCATAAAGGGAGCTCTATGGTAAAGAGGGATTATATGCAGCCTGTAGCATGTTGGAAGTCTTTCAATTAGAAGAGGGGGGGTCATTTTAATAATGCTAATGCAAAGATACAATTCAGTACAATGCAATTGAGTTCTTAATACAAGAAACTATCAATAGTCCTCTAGAAGGCAGTCTTGAGAACATAAGACAGAGGCTTACAAAGTTATTAAAGGAAAACTGGAGAATCCATTGGAGGTATTTTTCTTCCAGAGAAGAAGCCATTTGAGGGCACTAGTGAAAAAAAAAGTTTTGAAGAATCAAAGCAAATGGAAAAAGATGCAAATAAACCCATCAAAGCTGGGAATGAATTTAGAGATATGAGAGGAATCCATAGCTTGTAGGTATGAGATGAACCTTCACTATCATACAAGTGAGTTACATGGAGAATGTTCACCATAGGAATGAAGCTAGGGTGTCAAGAGAAAAACCCATGCACATAATAAGAGTAAACCCTTGATGTTTTTACAAGAATTAAACCAAAATAACTTCAAAGTAAAGGTTGTGCCATTGAAGGAAATAAATCATTAACGCATTCAACCGAGTGTAGGAAAATATAGGAAAAAATCAAGTATTTTCATCATTCTCTATTACAAATAAGCAAAAATATAAGTTTTCCTTCGTAGAAAATGCAAATAGAAAGCTTACCATGTGGCCAACTTGAATCTTCCTTAGTTTTCACAGTGAAAGTTCTAGAAAATCCTTCAATAGCTCAACCTTGGTGGTACCCATTGATTAGAGTAATGAGGTAAGAAACACAAAAATAGTTTTAAAGCTTTCATTATTATACACAACAGAGTAGAAAGGGGGCCTTTTTTCATCATTTTTAATACAAATACAGAGAAAATGAGGATTAGATAATAAATACTTACTAGCAATGAGAGGAAGTGTAGCAGAATGAGTAGAGTTTCAACGTTTTCATTGTAGAGACTCCAAACCCTACCAACCATGGCAGCCATAGTAGCACGCATAGCAAGAAAATAAAAAAATGCAAATGAGACCGTAGGTTTTCATTTTTTTCTTTTGTTTACCAAAGGAAACCCTATTTTGGCCGACCCTCAATGGGTATTTTTACCATTGTTTTAATTTTTTTTGCATAAATTAATACATTTGCTAATGTATTAAAGTTGCCTTGTGTTATTTTTGCAAACATCAAAAGCCTCCTTTGTAATTTTGCATAAAATTGATAAAAACAAGAATGTAAGCAAATATTAAAGGTAATATTTTATAAATTACTTTAATACTTGGAAAAGAAAGTCTTTTTTCCTCAATTCTTACCTTTTGCTCTCTTATGCATTGCAGAGAGAAAAGGGTTTTGTAGCTCGATTTACAGTTGATATAGCAATAGTTTATTTTCAACATTTTTCCATTATATTGTAGAGATTCCTTCCATTTTTTAGTAAAATCAAGTGTTTTCCTTCTCAAATTCTAGGTGTTGTCTCTTATGGTTGAGTTTGATAGAAATTTATTCTGTTTAAATCTGAAAACCTTTAATTTCTATCTCATTCATAGGTGTATGTACACAAATCACTTTAATATCATAGGTCATAGGATGTGAAATTGTTTAATCCTTTCTTTCAAAGTTGTGAAAACTTAGTTTTCCTTCATAAAAGATATTGATTTCTCAAAGCCTGATTATGAAATGCTTATGTGATTTAGTTGTTCATATTAAGTTGTATAAGTGAATATATTGAAGAGTACTTGTGAATCAGGTTGCATGTTTAGTAGTTATTTAGGTGCATCACCATCCTACTAGTTTCAATTTTACCTATTCATCTTAATCCTTCTATCCCTTTTCCTGCATAAGTCATTAGTTTCATAGAGGAAAAATCAAAATGGGAACCATCCCATATTCTGGAGATTCACCTTCATTATGAGCAATCCACAGGCTTGAAGGTGTTTCCATGTTACACAGGATTGATGAGCTTTTCATCTTTGCATTCAGGTGTAATCCTACGTGTTAAAAGTACAATATCAAACATCTTGCTAATGTATATGCATTTGAAAAATAGATAAAATCAATAACCAAGTCATGCTCATTCACTCCAAATTGGAAATTGAAGAGTCATTAATTTGTTTTCCAAAAATTACTAGTTTTTTTTTCTCAATTTTAGGGACCAAAATTGAAAGAATAAGACTAGAATGGAATGCCAAGAGTCACTTATCTTATGCACACTTCCCTATGAATCCAAATTGATAAAATTAATTAATTTTAATTAATTTTCCTTCAAAATCCCCTTCCAACATGGTAAATACCATTTCAACCCTAGAATCGTGAAATTATGCAATTTTTTAAATCACATTAAACACCCTACTTGACCTTGATGTATGCAATAGAAATAAAGTCCTAACATATAAATAATCATAACCTTATAACACTTCACAATATTCTCTTGAAGCTCAAACCTACACCAAAAATGCAAAATATTGAACATGAAAATAAAATATATTTTTTGATTATGTAGGATTGCTTGTGAACCCATATGCTCCTGCATTAATGATCATACAAGAACTCTTCTATGCATACATTAAGTTGATTGAAAAAATCAATGAGACTAATATCATATGAATGACCACATACATTACCTAGATATATAATGTACCATAATAGTTATTATGAGGGACCTCCTCATTGCAAAATTAAACCACTTGAGTTAATTTCCTCAAAACTTTCAAGATGTGCCAAGTTAATTATCTCTTACTATAACAGCTAACTAGGCTTAATGACATGTGTATAACCATGTTCATAAAATAATCTATACACTAACAACCCCATATATTAGGTGGGGACAAAGAAACTAGGTCCCGACAACTATTCCTGATAAGGTACCCAAGTAACATCAAAGAGAATATAAATATCCTCAATAGTGTCCTCTAAGTCTACAATCTGTGACTCAAATAAATTTGTAATATTTGGCAAAGAATCATCCCACAGAGCTAAAATTGAAAGATTACTAACACCTTGCTAAACTAAACTAATATTTGAATATGTAGGAGGCAAATGAGATGGAAGATCAACATGAATCAATGTGAATCAAAGTACACATATATTCAAGTGATCAAACTTCTCCTAAGGTATTTGATCTAATCTAGATGCATGAGAGTGTAAACTAATCAATGGTACTACAAGATCATTTGGAGAAAATATGATAAGGCATATAATTGAGATGCACGATCAAATATCCCAATTGGTTCATAATCTCTCTACTTTGTATGTCTCTAATAAACATTGAATCAACTATGAACTCAATAGTCTTGTCTACCCCATTATGTGTAATTTGATATACTAATAGGAGATTAGTTGAAAGTTAAGGTATACTTAGAACATTTTTGAATATTCCACCTTAAAATTTAGTGTATCCTCTCCCTGGAACCAATACTAGAGTGTCATCATCCAAAGTGATAGAATACATGTTGTAATTCTCTAAGGAATAAAACTCAACTTGTAAAGATCCCATGTGGTGTGAGGAACCTAATTCAATGATCCGAGACAAAGATAATGATGATGCAATAGCAATTAGAGCCTTTCCCTTAGTATTCTCTTTACCTTTTTTCTTTTCCTAAGTAGATTCTTGTGTTGATGAGGATTATTTGATAGATTCTAGGACCCATATTTTGTGCTTCCCAAGAAGATGTGAGAGGTGTTCAATCTACTTCTCCATACATGTGTGCTCATCATGCTCAAGATTCTTGCAATAGGAACACTTATATTTTTACTTTCTTAGATTTCCCTTATTTTGAAGAAGTTTTAGTGTTGGATTTGGAAGATTTTGATTTCTATTATTTTTTGGTCTCTTCATCCTTATGAGTGTTTTGTTTCTCCCCTTTGTTATTTGAAGCATGTTGTTTCCCATTACCAATAAAGATGGCTTGTGGTTTTGAAGAGTTAAATTTTCTCATCTATATTAACTTATCTTGCTCCCTAGTTAAGTTGGCAATGAAGTTATCTAGAGAAGGAATCTTTCATGTTGTACCAAGATAAATTTTGGTGGAATAAAAGGTAGACACAAACACATAGTAGTGAGTACCTAGTTTGAGAGAGTATAGAAGGAACTAACCAATCCTCTTTTTTCTCTAATCCATATTAGTTTAATTGTAAACTTAGTGATTTTAACTTAGTGAAGAAGTCCTCATGAGTGTCAAAGGAAATAGGACTCAAACTTATGAGCTCATTTTCCAACCCATGACCTTTTATTTTATCTATCTTCCCAAATATTTTTTAATGCAATCCAAACTTCATTTGGGTGTGTTCAAGGACTCTACATGAAAGAGAAGTTCAAGAAACGTACTAAGACACAAGAATCCAAAATAAGAAAGGAAAGAAAGATAGGAAGTGTTCAATACACAAAACACAACACCCCCTCTTATTCAATATTGGATGCCCCCAAATTTTTGCACTTTATATGATTAGTGCATAGAACAATTTAATTTGGAACGAAAAGAGGTACTTTATAATTTTAGTGCAATAATGTTTCCCATGGATCGAACACAAAAAAAATAACTTTCAAAATAAATGGAACTTAATTTCAAGTTCCCAATCAAATTCATAACAATTTTAATGTTGCCTATGTAGATTATTTTTAATTACACAAAATAAATAATTCCAAAAATCAAATAGATAGGGGATGGAAAGGGGACTAGATTTAATCCCTCACTAGTAGGAATCATGGGATTTTATACCTCATTTGTCTTATTATATGACCAAGGTCTAAATCTTTTGGTGGCCCCCACTAGATAAATAGTAGCCTCACACAAATATAAGCTTTAAAGACAACTTGAATAGAGGCATGACTCAAACATAGGGTTCAAAGATCACAGGTTCACACAACCTCTACAAACAAGATCATCACATATTAGTATGTAGATTTCTGGAAAAAACTGTGTGCAGATTTTTGGATCAATGTTTCGGATCATACTCCATGATCCATCATTAGGATGACAACCAGATAGAGAGAGAAGTGAAAAAGAGCCAGCAGACTTGGGTATAAATTAGAGGGGAAGGGAGGGTTTGGGAAGGTTGAGAAGTACATTGCCAAAGAAGGGAAATAAGATAATTAAGTGAATAAATAGATGAAAAAGTAAAAAATTAAAATTTAAAAAGGAACAAGAAAATAAAAGAATAAAATAACACCAAGAGACAAAGGACCAAAAGCAAAGAAAGACAGAAAAAGAAACCCACTAGATCAAAAATATTTAGAACATAAGATATATAAGTATGTGTAAATAAGAAAATAAAACATCACCTAACACTAAATACTGGAAAAAGTGACCAACCAAGAAAGACAAGAGAGGAGAGGAATTAGCCGAAATAAGCAAGTACGCAAATTTTGTCATGTGTATATGTAGATATATGTATGCCACAATTTTGTGCAATGTGGCATACATATATCTACATATATACAACAATAAATATTAAAGATAAAAATAATAAATTAGGAAAAAACAGAGAAGAAAATGAGAAAAAACAAAAATATCTACTACATAATACCTACATACATATACATGTATCTGTGTAAATATATCAACATATACATATACATGTACACACACACACACATATATATATGTGTGTGTGTGTGTGTGTACGTATATATCTATATAAATTAATAAAATAGAAAAATCAGAGAAGAAATGCAAAAAAAAAGAAAAAGAAAAAGAATATATACTACACAATACATACATACATATACATGTATCCGTGTATATATCAACAATATATACATATACATGTACATATATATATGTGTGTGTGTGTGTGTGTGGGTGTGTACATATATATATAAATATATACGTGTGTGTGTACGTATATATAAATATATATATGTGAGAGAAAATAAATAAACAAAAACTAAAACAGAGGAAGATAAACAATTTGAAACAAGAAATAAAGGGGGGGAAGGAACAAGCTAACTAGGAAAGAAAGAACTAAAAGAAACCAATAATATCAAAAAGGAAACAAGAGCAAAAATAACAAGGGAGGGGAGAGAAGGAGAGAAAGGGAAAGCGAGGGGGTAAGAAAAAGGAGAAAGAAGGGACGAGCATAGGGTAAGAGGGGGGTCGAGCCGGACGCGAAGGCCAAAGGAAGGGGATCAAGGAGGGGAGAGGACATTGAGGCTGTGTAATAAGGGTTTCCAAGAGAAACTTAGAGCCCAACCTCCATCTCGGTTAAGGTTGGATGGATGATTGCTGATTTCGATGGCCTCTTTAAGTTTTCTCTTAAAGAAATTGTCTTCAAGGGAAAGGATTTTGGTGTTTTCTAAAGAGATATGATGCTTAGTCTTAGCAGAGTGTTCAGCTAGAGCTGATTTAGAGATACAATCATGCCTAAGGTCAGCACAATGTTCCTTGATTCTTGTGTTGATGGAGCGACCAGTTTCCCCAATGTAGGGAATGCCACACGAACACATCACTTTATAGACCCCAGATTTGAGGAAGTGATCTTGGGGGTCTTTGGAGGAAGGGATGTGGTTTCTTACGGTGCAAATGGGTTTGAATGTGCAATTGATGCCCTTTTTGAGAAGGATCTTGGCAATTTTGTTAGAGACACCCTCAACATAGGGGAGGGTGGCCAAGGGAAGGGAAGGGAAGGAGAGGGAGCGGGGTTGGGCTTGAGGGTGAGCCTAGTCTTGGCTTGGTTGATTGCCCTGTTGATGTGCTTTCTTTTATATCCATTCAGAGAGAAGACATGGATGAGGTGTGCTAATTCTTGGTCTAGGTGTGCTTTATCACAAATTAAGAATGCTCTATAAGCTAAGGTTTTGAGAACCCCTGCTTTTTGGCTGGGGTGGTGGTGGGAGGAGGAGTGAAGGTAAAGGTCAGTATGGGTAGATTTCCTGAAGATGGAATGAGATAAAGAACCATCTGCTTGTTTGATGAGAAGAATGTCAAGAAAAGGAAGTTGGTTGTCAGTTTCAATTTCCTTGGTGAAAGAGATGTGAGGAGATAAATTGTTTAAGTGGGAATGGAATTCTTCAAGCTTCTCCCTACCATGAGACCAACAAATGTTGGTGTCATCTACATAACGTTTCCACCACTTAGGTTTGAGGGGAAACGAATGGAGGGCGACCTCTTCAAAGTGCTCCATGTAAAGGTTGGCCACAATGGGAGAAAGAGGAGAGCCCATAGCAACTCCATCCACTTGCTCATAAATGACATTTTGGAAGGAAAAAAAGGTGGATCTGAGGCATAACTCAACCAAGGAGGCAATTTCAAAGCTTGCCTTTTGTTTAATAAGCTCAATTGAGTCAAATAAGGGGACTTTGGTGAAGAGGGAAATGACATCAAAGCTAACAAGAATGTCATTTTTATCTAGCTTCTTGTCTTTGACGAAATCCACGAAATGGGCAGAGTTTTTTACGAAGGAACTTGATTTCCCAATGAGAGGAGAGATTAGTTTGGCCAGATGGGAAGCCAATCTGTAGGTAGGGGAGTTGATAGTATCAACTATAGGATGGAGGGGGGTGCCTGCTTTATGTATTTTAGGAACTCCATAGATTCGAGGAGTCACCTCTTTAGAGGGGTAGAGCCATTTTTTGGTGGCATCATCAAAGGATGACCCCGAAATGGCAGCTCTAACCTTTTTTACCAATTTGGAGGTGGGATTGGAGTCAAGGACTTTGTAGCTACTAGAATCTGATAAGAGGGTGTTCATTTTGGACAGGTAATCCCGCTTGTTCATGATCACAGTAGCATTTCCTTTGTCAGCCTTGGAGATGACTAAGTCAGAATTGCTTAAAAGACTTCTGAAGGCGAGGAGCTCGGATTTAGGTATATTATGTTTAGGGGTTTAGAATGCCTAAGGGCAACAGCACAATCCTGACGAATTTCTTCAGAAACCTCATTAGGGAGAAATTGAATGGCCTTTTCAATTTCAATGAGGAAGTCTGTAAAGGGAATACGGTGAGGCGAGATGGCAAAACCCAAGCCCCTTTTTAGAAAGTTGAACGTTGGGGGGCTCAAAGGAGTGTCCGAAAGGTTAATAACTAATTTGTTTTCCCAATCATGAATGGTTGGTCTGTTATCGGTATTAACTTTAGAGCCATCAGCTAGGTTAGAGGGGATGTACGGGTGCGAAGAGGAAGGAGAGATGTTGGGAAGGATCGACAAAATGATGAGGGGGGGGGGAATGATTGCGATAGGAGATGGGAGAGACCCGAGGCTCGGAGAGGTGATGATCAAGGGAAGAACAAGAAGTCGAGACAGAATTGCACGCTGAAAAGAGATTGGGCGAAGGATCTGAGGAGGCACTACCCTTAGAAATGGAGTGGGTAGTGGCTCGAGGGCTGACACCGGAACTGTTGGATTGGCTGTCATCAACCCCGAAGGATGAAGAAATAAAATTGCCGTTGTGAGGTAGCGTGCAGGAGTTAATGCAAAATATCGGACTGCGGTGGAGGAGAGATGAATGCGCATAGGGAGAGAGAAAAGGTTGTCAAGTTGTATAAATTGGGAAGTAAGATGATGACCGCTGGGACTCGCTAGTTTTGATACAAGGAAGGCCCAGCATCTAAGCCGTAGTGGGTTTGTGGAGTCAGATCCAAGAGATGTAGAGGGATTACTCTCGACCATCACAGCCCCAAGGATGCTAGGGAAATTCTTAAGTGAAGAAATGTAGACTTCTATTATTAAGCCCCTCGATTTGGTCGAAGTCTCCGCAGCCTACCATGTCATCTCTTTGGAGACTACCGGAGGATTAAGGGTATCCGGGAGGGGAGAGGAGCAACTCAAGGGAGGCAAGGACAGACGACTTTAAAGGTGACAAGGCCAAGGAGGGGCGTAAGGGTTGGTGAGGTAAGTTGGGCTGAAGTCGACAGGAAGAGAGGACCTCAAGGTGAAGAGGAGAGTCGGAATTTAGAGGGAGAGGAGGTGAGCTTCTCGAGAGAGGAAAAAATGACATTTCATTTTACCCCTTTACCTTATAAGGGTCTTTTTAGGGTGGGCATTAATGGCCTTTTCCATTTTTCATCCTCTTTTTCACTGGGGCATCAGACACATCATCTATCGGGAGCTAAATCATTGTTTCCCTATCACTATCAACTTCTTCTTCCGTGATTTACCTCCCGAGGGGGCATCATCAACATCAAAAATTGGAAACATATCAAGGGAAAAATCTTTATTTTTCTTTGAAGCAACAAGCGCTTCACACACTTCAAAGAGGGGCAAAATGTATACACATAAAATGGTCATGTCTATATCCGACAATTAATTAAATATTTATTATTTAATTAATTTTTCTAAAATTTCACATATGATTAAATTTAATTAATTTAATTATATTCTTTCATTTATCCTATTTCTTCTTTTCATAATTAAATAAATTTATTTATTTTATTTAATTATTTATTTTCATATGTCCACTTAATTAATTAAATAAATATATTTTATTTATTTAAAATTAATTATCATTTGTTTGAATTTAAATTAAATATTTTGATTTAATTAAATTTAAATATTCCGTTTCTTCTATTTTTAATTTTTCTTCTAATTAATTAAATGTTTCTATTTAATTAGTTCTCATAGTGATTTAATTAAATAAATCTTATTTAATTAAAAATATCTTATGCTTTCTTTCTAAATCACAATTAGGTATTTTATTTGATTGTGAAATCTTCTCACATTATAATTAAATATTTTATTTAATTATGAGATCTTTTGCTTTTTTCAATAAACCCTGATTAAAGCTTTATTCTCTTCTTTCTCTTATCACACAAACTTTCTTTCCTGCTTTTAAAAGCTTAATTAAATATTTTATTTAATTAAGAAAGCTGAATATCCCACAAATAAATAATTGATTTTTTTAATTAATTATTTATCGCCTTTAAATCTTCTTTTTATTCTTTTTAAAGAAAGATGATTTTATCTTTCTTTTCTTTTTTCCTCTTCATAAATAGAAAAATCTTGTTTTTAGGTTTCTTCCTATTTTCTCTGGGCCATCTTTCTTCTATCTGACCTGCCAGGAATTATCACAACCATCAATCAAGACAGCCAATCAAAATCATTCGAAAAACTCTATAAATACCTATGTGAATCTGAGCATTGGTAATAGGCAATTAATTAGAGTTCATACATTTAATTCATCTAGTATTATAGCATCATGTTTACTTCCAAGCCAGTAGTTCAAATTATTATCATATTAATCTTGCATTATACACGCGTATCAAAATCTCGCTTCTTAGGGTTACGCTTGTTGAGCCTAGCCTACACCGAACACAAAGTCGGGAATCAACAAAACATCAAGATAGAGGGGATGATTGGACGACAATGAAGCAGAATAATCGAAGCTAGGTTCCTTACCTTTTTATATTTTTATAAATGTCCTATTGTTTGAATAGTTATTTCACTCATTTACGATTTATATTTTCAATCACAGTATCAACTCAAAAATTTCTAACTCCCATGCATTTGGTCCCTAATTCCTTCTTATAGAGATGAAGGAGCAAAACAAGCCTCAAACCAGATAGCACACATGTCATGATCCCATAGGACCGCTTGCAACAATATTCCCTTCTTAGTTACGCTTGAGTCTTCAAGTGGAGCAAATAAGCATAAGGAAAAATTATCCTCAACTCCTCATGGAAAATAGGTCCCACATTAAAAGACATCATTAGTTTGTTACACCAGTTACAAGATATTCTCCATGTGCTCAAAATTCCAACTGTAAGAAAATCAAAACAACAAAACTTACGAAGCAAGGCAAAGAAAGTAGAAAAAGGTCAAAATGTGTTAATCCACATTAGCATCACATGCTAATCACTTTTAGTTTTAAGGAGAGAATAATATTCTACCATGTTATATCAAAAGTCTCAGGCTAAAAGTGTGGATCATCATGGAAAAATAGGCCCTTAAGTGGCAAAAAGTTGGAAAATCAGAAGTTAGAAAACAACATAATTTTTTTAATAATAATTTATCTATATTATTTCAAAAATATGTGAGAATAGAATATGTAGCAAATCAAATGTAGTTTCTAAACCACTAGCTTTTAAAAAAAATAAAAACTATTTGCGAAAATTTGAAATTCCCTTAATCGTAGTAGTACCCTAAATTCCTCGTGGAAAAATAAGTAGGTGTTTTGTCCGACCAATCTAACCACAATAAAATAATAATATTTTTTTGATAAAATTTAGATATAAGTAGAGGACTCCATGTCTTGATGTGATGTATATCTTTCACAGTAATTTTTCCAAGTAAATAATTAATTGTTTAATGTTTTATTTCACCCTAAAAAATATAAAAACCTGTATGCTGTCTCCGGGACCAATTCCTTAACTTGGTCAAACTTCCAAGGAAATTCAATTTCTTTTTTAATCCCATAGCGTGAAGCATAGAATGTGATGCATGTTTCGATTCAAAAAATGTGATATCGCTTTGAAATCTATAGATGCTTTTTCAATCATCCCATCAATCAAGACTTTAATCATAATTCAAATAGAAAATGAATAATAATTACTTATTAAATTCAATGTAAAGCATAACTTATATTGGTGGAAAGTTGGGAATCTCCTTTAAAAACCCTTTTCATTTTATCAATTTTGGGTTAAAAAAAAGTCGTCAACCACATACCCATCATATTGCCACTTTTTGGCCCATCATGATCCTGCACATACCCGCCTAATCTATATTGTTTTTAGCCTATGTATTATTCTCCTCCTGTTCATTATTCTTATTCATTTTTTATGTCTCTCCAACTAGATATTGTATTGTTCTTTAGTGGGCCATTTAACATTCAATAAATCTGGCACCTTAGTAGTATACTGGAAGTACCTTGCATCAATTAAAATCCTGGCTTCCCTAAAAAGCATATCCATCTTTGATTCAATCTCCACCATCATATCAATATTTGAATTGAACAAGATATAATCAATGATAGACAAATGCATCATAGCCACTTTAAGAAACCCTACAAAATCTTCCTTCTAGGTGTCAAACGGATGCAGTTCACCTTTTGAATTCAATTTTTGAGGCATACCACGATCCTCCATTCCCTTGAATATTTTCAACTTACTTTGGAGTTGTATTCCCAACTTTCCATGGAAAGTAGTTACCAAAATTATTGATTCAATAGTCTTCAATATGTTAGGAATATTTTTGGGTGCCTTGGGATCCTCCTTTATTTTTGACATCATTTCTTTCAAAGAACTTTCCCTAGCAATCCAATTATTCCACTCATTCCTAAAGGCCTCCTGTACTTGCAAATATTTTATATTTGTTTCATGAATTTTTTTATATGTATCTCATACATCATTAGCTCCCTTATGGACCAACTTGGTAACCCTATGCTTAAGCACATCTCTAAAAATTTCATTGGCCACCTTGACTATCTCTAATTTGGCCTGCTTGACATTTTCCTCTTCAATAGTTAACTTTCCTCTCAAATCATCAATTCTGAGGGCCAAAGTTTCCTTATCTTGTGTAGACATATCAAATGAAGAAGAGGAATAAGGTTGAGTCATTTTATTTTGGGTAGTTTGAATGGTAGCTCTCTTTCAACTCAATTCATTCAAAGCTTTATTATATTCCTTGACCAAAGATTCATATTTCTTTTGAGAAATATGTGTAGTGTCCACACTAAGCATTGTAGCATGTGAAGTTAACTCAGCTACCTGGATTGGAGTTATGTAAGTAGCTATTTTGACCACTAGTGAACCAATGACTTCTTTAATAGGCCCAACAACCTCATGTTTGCTAGTATTAGGTGCCATAGACAAAATTGCAAGGGTATGCAGCTTTGGACTATATACATAACCAAATACTTTATTTCAAACTGCTCTTCAAATATCAAATCTTGAGGATCTCTTCTAATTGTATCATATACTATGGAAATTTTTATAGTACATCCTAGTAATAAAATGATTCCACTATATTTAACAATTCTTTGAGCTTCAATGGGAGTAATAGCTGCAATTTCAGCCTTAATATTCTCTTCCTTTTCTTTCTCAGCTTCCTCCTGATGAGAAGGTTGAACATTGACTTGAGCTGCTTCTATTCTTTCTTCTATTTCCTTACTCCATTGTTGAATCATAAACTCCTAAAACTCTTTAGTCTACACAAATTTATCATCAACCAAAAACTCATCACACTCTCTAATTCTGGGATCATCAATATTTTCTCTATCATACTACCATTGGACAATCTTGTCAAGAGGAACATCTCAACTATGAGTCTCCTCAATATGAGGAAGGGGAAATTTCTACTCAATTTCCTCATTTCCTGGCAGATGTCCTACCACTTGTTCTTCCTTGACCTGCTAAACATCTTCAAGTTGTTCTAGGATATCCATAGCTTCTTATTGTTGTTGCTCTAAGAGGACCTGGGCTCTATCTACAACCTCCTTTACTTTTACTTTAAATTTATAGACTAATAGTTACTTATCATAGCAAAGGCCCTCTCCAAGGGGTTTGTAATTTCATTTATGGAATGAAGTAAAAGGCATTCTTTTTCATAATCTTCTCCTCAAGGTTTGTCATAGCTAGCCATTCCTTTTTCCTAAACATAATAGCCCCATCACTTGTCAAATTACTTAGTACATCATGTTTATAGAAAAATTCATGATGTATGATGCCTAAGTTCTTTTGTATTCTTTTTCTTACCACAAATCTTTCTAGATCAAAAAATCTAACCTCATCTATAGGCATTATGAGATTATTCACCATATTTCCCAATTTCTCATACCATTTAAGGATAGTGACCTTAAAATAAGAAAAATAACATTGGGGGTATTCCACAAAGCCCTTTATGTCCTTTCTAAACATTTCATAATCCATAGCCTCCATTTTCCACATGAGCTCCATGAAATCCAATCTGTCTAAGACATGCAATGGTAAACAATGGGTTTCCACTTTAGCTCAATAAAACCTTATCAAAATATATTCAAAATGCAGAAACCAATTGGCCCAATTATGTGTTGTTGTAGAACCTAGTATATCCTTTGGGTGCATAACACTTCTAATCTCCAGAGAAAGTCTGAATCTAGGTACCACACCCAATGACTCTAAGATACCATGTCTTACAACATTGGCAAACAAGATGTAGTTGAAATTTGTAGTGTAATTGGGATTCAACCCAAATACATCCACCATTTTATCCTTTGTCACCTCCAAAATTATATCACCCTTCTCACTCTTGATTTTCTTGCCAGTAGGGTCATAGTGTCTTGCTAGCTCCATCATTAAATCAACTTCCACAAAGAAATTTGGAACCACTAACCTTCCTAGGTTAAATCTCCACAAATAGCATGTAGGCTGATTAGAATTTCACCTATTGAAAGCATACAAAAATAGTTACCATCCACTCTGAGGCTAGGGTTTCTCACCAATTTCTCCAGCATTATCAATTAACCTAGTGGTAACAGTAGCTTGTCTTGTGGGCCTTTTACCAATTTGTGACCCTCCCTCTTTGATACCTCTAGAATTTTATTGCATAAAATTTTTGGTTTCCTTCTTTGTACTTCCAGACCTTGTGGAAGCCACAGGGTTACCTAGAAAAGGGTCAGGCATAGCTACTAGTTTGGGCTCAACTTCAACTAAAGCATGTTGAGTTCTAAGACTTTTAACCCTCTTTTTCTTTGGTTTCCTTTCCAATATAACATTGGATTCACTAGGCTCTAGGTCATTCATGCTTGTAATGAAAATGGAGACTAGGGTTTACAATTTTTTATGGCCAAACAAAACCCTTCACAATTATGACAAGATAAAACTCTACTATTGAACAAGACACCTTTCTTCACAATTTAGATAGTGCTCAATTATCAAATTGAAATCACTAGAAAAAACTAAATTGCACTTTCCACCAATTTCTTATCATCTTTCAAGGGAATTTACCTTACTACCTTAATTAAAAAGAAGTATCTGTTTTGCTTAACCAAATGAAAGCTATGTCACCCTAGTTGTAGAAAATTTTTGGAGCTTTCCTTGCAAATTCTTTGGTCTCTAGTATTCTTTCTGCTAGCCAATGAATTAGGATGCACAATAAACTAGATATCTACTTTCGGTTACACCCAATAGGGGAGCATATCACCATTAATATTTGATAGTAAGTTTGCATGAGTGAACTAACAATTGGTCATTTAGGTTTAAACCTTGATCGTTGATCCTTCAGCTTTAAAACTGTATCAATGGTCAATAATCCACCCCACTAATTTTGTTTCTACTTTATACAAAATCCTTAGGATTCTACCACGTTGCCTCTTAATGTACCAATTGTCACCAATTGCTAATTCACTTCA
>VDFB02255986.1:0-124501 GCA_007258455.2 Sequoia sempervirens
TTGACTATGATTAGAAACATGACTTGATGTCTACAATTTTTTCCAGTATTGCTGCATTATAAATTTATAATTGAAGTCCATGTAAATGCAAAATTGTGATCATACATCAGGTATGAGAAGACTTCCCTGCAATGTGGGAGAGATCTGCAGCAATTTTTGGCAAAAACACCAGCATCTGAAAACATGTGTGGATTTCATCAATGTCAGAGTCCTACATCACTTTCTCTCTCCAGTTCTCTAAGACTATTCCTTGAGATGTCGATTTCCCAATATCTTGTTGTGTTAAAGTAAATACTCCATTATTACAATCTTGCAGATAGATACAGATAGTTTATAATTTTGTTTATTGAAAAATTGTGAAGGTGGGATGTGATATAGCATCTTGAAAGTGGGCATGTTTACAGGTCCATTCTAAGGTAGAAATTTCCTTGGTGACTATGAATTTTAGATCAATCACTTCCACAGGAAGACATTTTCCAAAGCTCTGTTGATAGCATGCATAGTTCATGTTCAACACTTGCATGAGCTACTACAAATTTTGTTTTTGGGTGTTGTCATCAAAACAATTTTGCATGTTTCTGTTTGTTGTGCATTAATATGTACATTATCAAGTATACCAGTTTAATTTTTGTGTTTGTATTGATGGATTAAATCTATCTACACTACTCGATGATGGTGAGACACAAACAAGATGTCATATAAGGTAACTGTGACTAGATCATTTTTGCAAAAATGTAACTATTTGATAACAAAGAATGAAAATGGCTTTCACTGTCAGATGCATGTGAGACTGCACTACATACTTATATATGGCCAGGGGAGAGTTGGCAGAATCCCACCACAGGCCATTGAAAAACTGGCAATAGATTGCCTGATCAGCATAGTAATAGAGGCATTAGCTATGAAAATTGTAAGCATGCTTAAAAATGTGTACAATATGGGCACATCCCTGGGGTTTGTGGGTCGTTCCAAAGAATGGGGCATCTGGGATGTGGGAATATGGAACATCTTGGTTAATGGTACAATTTCCATTCAAGATGCTTAAAAATGGGGTGAAGACATTAAGATCCTTTGTCTATGATACAAAATGCTGTACAGCAGTACAATGTATAGATTTGAGCTTCTTTTACTCATTGTTTACAGAAATGATAAATTGAAACTTCTTTTACTCCTTTTTGTACTTAATTTTTCAAAGATTAATTTTTATGTATTATAATTTATTTTTGCCACCATCCACAAAATCTGGAAAAATAAAAATTCTCATCTCCAAAACCCATCCACCTGTTCCCAAAACTCGGAGAAATGCTGTTAAAAATATAATTTTGAGAGACCATGCACCTTTGGTAAACTTGCAAAGTGCTGAGCTGAGCCAGCAGTAGCAAGTTTCGCTACCTTGATTCATTTAACTCACAAATTTTGACAGAAAACTCTAGAGCCTTCTACATTTTTGTCTTTTTTGGTAGGACTTGTCTGAGACTCATCAATCTCGGACCCACCTTGTTTCAAAACTCAAAACATTATTGAAAATCCTAAACACGAAAACTTAAAAACAGTCATCTTTATTTTCACCAATATTCATTTAGCAGCAGCTTCTTTAAACCCTTGGCAATTTGTTTGATCTATGAATGATCTCAAATTCATTGAATCGTGAGCAGTTTCTTGAATTGGCTATCTCCTAGTTGCAATACAGTAACCAGTCCATTAAAATTTAAAAGTTTCCAACTTGTTCCAGATTTTTGAGAGGATTTGCATTTTTAGTCATGTAATTGATGTTATTCTGAACTGGAAACAACAAAAATCCAATTTATCTTTAAATACAGTTTTTTAATTTGTCGTGCCAGAGCCTGAAATTGACCTGGTCAGTGTTAGTCCCAAAACTCTGCTTAAAACCATTTATTAACTGACTTCCAACTAATAATATTTTGTGATGTTGTCCAATTGCTGATGAACTTTCTCTGTAAATGGAAAAGCCTACTATTCTGGTTTACTGATTTCATGTATTCTTTGAAGGACTTATATGACATCTTAACACAAACTGACCCCAGTGTTATAAATGGTTCTAAATCAAACCCATAATTACAATTTTTGCAAACAATTGGGAGCTGGAACACTTGTTTGCTAAACATCATGTATAATCGTTCACTTCTTGCACTAGCATAGTTCCCATTTGGAACATGACAAATTTATGAAATGACTTTCAGATGTAAAAAAACTTAATCTATTAAATATTCGTCAATTACATCACACTTAAATGGCTGCAGTGATAGCAATTAGCTCACATAAAAAACTTAATAACTAAAATGCATACCTTGCTTGAAGAGCAACTGGACACAGAACGCAGGGCAGAAGGAATACCGGCATAGCTCCTCTTGTTGAATACAGTACCTCCAGGAAAGTCAATTGCTCACGGCCAACACCTGGATAGAGAGGGTTTGCCTATCTTCTGCCAAAGACAAGATCAATAAATTTGTTGTGGTTTGTGAGACCTGACTCTCACTCTTTCCATCCAAAATTATTTTTTTGATGAGCCCTTTAGAGATGGCATTTTCATAAAGTGTCGACAGTATTTTAGATTCAGGATGCCCTTTTATAATGTTGTTAACAGACCTTGTCTCTGGCATCGTCAATACCGTCAAAAGAGGAAGCTCGAGGGCATTGATGGATTTGATTTTCTGCCAAACCAGAAATCTGGGCTTTATAGTGTTTTCCAAATTGATTTGCAACAAGACAGGGTGCTTCACTACATAATTTGCAGGGAGCTCCATGTTATTAACTACAAAGTTCATCTTTTCACTAACATTTTCCTTGGAGAAAGTAAAGACCAGAGGGGCGGCTCCAAGTACTTGCCACGTTTCTTCTGCCGAGAGCCCGCAGAGTTTGAGATTCTCTATCTTGGCCTCTAACGTTTCCATGCGACTAACAACCACTATAGCTACAATATATTTGAACATTTTGCTTTCTTTGTCAGCGCAAATCTTGTTAATGAGATCCACCTGTGCAGGCGTTAGAGACGTGCGTGAGAGAACGGCAGGATATACCTGTAAGAAGCTTACGAGGGCCGCCCCACAAAAACCCCATCCTTCCCAGAAAGCAAGCGAGGGCTTCAGGATCTTCTCCAAGCTGTAACTTAGAATTCTTGGTGATCTTAGCAGGGCTTTAATGAGTAAATCCTGTGACCGAAATACGTTCTTCAGAAACTCCATCTTGGGAAGAAGCTCCTTCTTGAGGCTGTAGTACAACATGCTGGGACTTTTCCTCAAAAGTTTGACCAGATTTTGATCGTCAAAACCGAAATCTTCCAGCAGTTTGATCTTAGGCTCCAATATTCTTTCTGCAGCTCCGATAAGTTGGGGGGTACACTTCATCATATTGGCAATTTGGACTTCAGTGAAGCCGCACTTTTTAAACATATGAATCAACTGCTCTACGTTGTGGAGGGTTCGAAGCTTCTGCAATTTGGGGGCCGACTTGAAGATCCGAGTGATGTCGGCCTCAGACATGTTAAGTTTGGAGGAGGAAAAGTGTGAAAAGAGGGTCTGCGAATGAGCTTCCGTTGAGAAATCATTGCGAAAATGGAATGGGTGTATAACAAAGAGTTTGCAGCATAAAATAGAGTTCACGGGAGCTGATGCAACAACAAATAGTTTACGGCATAACATGGTATTCATCAGGGAAGTTGCGGCAGCAACAAAAGAATACGTTAGGGTCTTCACCAAGAAAGTTGTGTGCTTTGCGTTTCGCAGAGAAAGTATTTACCAGTGAGTGCTATAAATTCAAATAACTAAAACAGTCATCAAAATTTTTTTAATTAAAAATATTCCTAATTAATAAACATCTAAATTAAAGATATCAAATAATAAACAGTTATCAAATAATAATAATATAATAATTGTGTTTTTGTTTTTGTTTTGGTGGTCTTTTTAGTTTTCACTTGTTTTGTGTCTCCTAGGTTGTCTTTCTCTTTCTGTTTTAGTTAATGTATTATTTGGTCTTAGTCAGCCCTTGTCCTTGAACTTTGGTCCTCCTCCCTATTTTCTCCCCCCTCTCATTTTTTAGTTCTTTTTGGTTTGCAATAAATCATTTTTCTATTTAGCTCTCTCTTATCATGATGATGAATCATGGAGGGTGATTCCAAACGTTGATAAAAAAACAAAAACACAATAAAATCCATAAATTATATTGTAATAATAAACATCTACTTATGCTATATTTTATTGGCTTTAGGGAAAGAAAATAGCAATTTGACATCTTCTTGAGTTTTTTTTAGATTTTTTTTTGGAAAATTAAATTTAAATCCTCACATAAAATGTTAGTGTTTTATGTTAATAAAAGATTTAAGTAAATATATATACTATTTTTGTTTATAATAAAGAATGAATAGAGTACAAAATGTTACAGATGGTGTAAAAAAGAATGAGAATTCATGTAATTAGGAATAGGTGAACATATCAAATTGATTTACCTTCTAATTGTTTAATGGTTCAAAAAGCTATCTTAAAAGGGATTAGTTTATAGAATATGTCAAAGACTGATGCAGGAGCATTCAATGGTGTGAGGGCAATCTTGTATCACCCAAAATGATGTTTTCCATTTGTATTCTTATTGTTTGCTTTTTGTAGATGTTTTTACATTTCTGGATACCCTTTTTGTCGAATAAGAGTTTCCAACTTTCAGAACTGTTTTTCTGCTTTTTCTGCTTAACTGCTATTTTTAGCAGGTGTGAATCTGAAGGCGTGGGAAGACAGAAATTTATGGGAAGGTTTAGGAAAGAAAAATAAGCACTTGGTGAAAGAATTAGATCAAGATCATTCACGGTTTGAAAGTTATTCAAGTTCCAGTTTTTGCTTTTTGCCCTGAAAAACCTTCCGAGCTCAATTTGAGGCACTAAACGGTCCCGGATGGGCTTGAAAATTTGCGGAAATGCCAAAGTGAACGCCATAGGTTTTATTTTGTAGAACATTGCCTTTTCGAGAGCTTTCCGAAAAGGTATTATCATTGAAGATCCAATGGTCGGATTAAAAGTTATGGCTTTCAGAAGTTGGTGCATATTTTAAAAATGTGCTAATTTCGAATGTGAATTTAAAGTTGAATTTCAAATTGTAATTTTTGGCGCCAAACCGCCTAAACTCGTAACTCAAATGTTGTTTTTGGCTCCAAGCCAAGAAGGGGCTATTTATGGGCTAATTTCTAATTTTTGGGCAACTTTTTGGGGAAAGAGTTCGCATGTTGCGAAAAGGGGGATTTTCTGCAATTCTGTAATTTTTCTGAACTTATGTAATTTTGCGTGTATCACAGAGCTTGAGGATTTGTGATCCTCTGCATGTAAGAGTTCCATATTTTTCAATAAAATATTATTCTCTATTTTGTGAGTGTTTTCTGTGTCTCGGGTTTGCTCCCTCGTCAAAGACAATAGGAGATTTGTTTTGATAAAGGGTAAAGATGAATTTTTTAAAGGGTTCGAACTCTTTTACAAAATCAAGAATAGACATGATGTTGAAGTTGTTAGTGTATATATGCATTATAGCACATGGTTATACACATGGCAGTAAGTTTGATTAAATTTCTTACTTAGAGCTAGTTAACATGTCATCTCTTATGAGTTTAGAGGAAGCTAATTTTCCACCACTCTTATTTAGTGGGAGTCAATTGTTGAGCCTTCTCCACTAATTGTGTCAACAGTTGTTTCTCTCCTTACTATACATACTATTAGGAATTGGCTATGGCGCACCCTAGATCTATGGACCAAATGGAAAGCACAAAGAGAAAATATGAGCAGAATAAATTGTATTTAATGTCAGTGAATAATGATTATGATTATGATTATGATTATAGTACATAGGAAACTTGTTGGTTATATAGCCAAAGGTATGAGAACATAGAAGGGCATAAAAGATTATGACAAGTGTGTAAGTAATCTTATGACATATGAAGAGCTATACTCAGGTGGAGAGATATATGTATCACAAAGGTGGAAATGATGAGGTAATGACATGTCAAGTTCACCAAGAAATTGGAAATTCTCCAACAACCTCTTTATATGTGGTCCCTATAAATTTAACTAAGGTGCAATCATATGACCTAGGACAAAGGTACAAGACAGCATTTAATTTTTTAACTTTAGGAACATATACAAAGACAAGATGGATTGCTGGAATTTACATGTATAAACAATGCAATTTCTCACAAGCGAAGAAAGGGAGAAAACCTCATGGGAAAAACTCACCCTCAAAAGAGAGATGAAATACAAAAAGTGAAATGCTTTCAATGAAGAATGAGAAGGTAAAAACCTCATGTGAGGAAAAAGACCCCCCCATAAGAGAGAAGTAGAAGAGAGACAAGGTAGCCCCCCCTCAATGTTGAGTCTCCTGCAATGATGGTAGAAGCTCGACATTGAATGCTGAAGATGATCCAATCTCGCCGAACAATGTTCCTCCCCTTAGGAAGAAACAAAACCAAGGATGTATGCAGGATGTCAAAAATATGGATGATGGATGATGATGTCTCTAAAGTATGCTCAAGTGTCTCCATGTTGATGTAGAAAGTTGAACCACTCCAATCAGGCATTCTAGGTCACACTGCTGAAGAGTACAATCCAACATCAAGTAGAGAAGAATGTAAAGCACAATCCAAAGAGAAAGATATCCCCTCTGAAGACAAAGAAGCCTCCTTCAAATGTTGTCCAAAAGAATCTACACTCACGCCAATCTGTGAGGAATGATCATGTAGAGAATGAACAAGAGGGTCAAGGTGTTCCCTCACAACAACTGAAGAAGGTGCGTCTTCATCAAAGAGAAGATGGATGCTATCAATGGTGTCCTCCAAATTTGCAAGATGAGACTCCAAAAACAAGTCTAAAATACCTGCGAGGAAGCCATCCAAAGTAGCCATATCTGGAAGACAATCAGGATCTTGCTGCACTGAATCACTAGGAGCCAAAATTGTTGAATTGCAAGTATCATCAAGTACAATAGTAGATGGAGGAGATAGAGTGCATGTCTCAAGTACTGGATCAGATGTGAGTATGCCCAAGTTCAAAAATCCAAATGTCTCCTCTGAATCATGGTTGATGTGATCAACAGTCGAAGGAACAAAGTCATCATCAGAAGCAAACTGTGCAAAGGAATACAACCGAGATGAATGATCAACCACCCCAGTAGCAATGATCTCTCTAGTCTCCAAGTCTCAAATGATGACAACATCAGGAGTGAACTCCATAGTCCTCCCATCTCCACCATGTGTAATCTGATAAATGGAAAGTAGATTGTTCGTCAAATGAGGAACACACAAGACATCCTGAAAAGTGTTCTCCCCAATGCTAATAGATCCCTTCCCTATTACACTCATGTATGTATTGTTTCCCATCAAGATAGGAGACATCGAACAAGGATGAAATGTAGAGAAGATAGTCTGTGAAGATGCCATATGATGAGATGCTCCTGAATCTAGAAGCCATCTCCTTGATCCTAGACTTAAATGAGCACAAAGAGCTTGTCCTTTATATTCTGATGTTTGACGTTTGTCTTTTTAGACTATTTTGAAATAGAAGGAGAAGAAGATTCAGACATTCTAGAAGGCAAATCAATGTGATTCTTTTTGAGAAGATTCTTCAACTCATCAATATCCTTCTTATAACAATAGTTTTCTTCATGTCCATCCTTCTTGCAATATGCACAAAAAGGCCTCCTTCTTAAATGATTCTCCTTTGGAAGAAGATTTTTTCTTTGATTGATCTAAATGTGGTTTTACTTGATCTGAATGTTGATTATTCTTTGTTTTCTTTTGTTTCTTATCTGATTCTAATTCTTTCACCTGACTAACCACCAATGCCTGAGATTTAGAAGTCTTGATGAGACCCATTGAGATAAGCTTTTGTTGCTCATGTATCAACATCTCAGAAAATGATGCAAATGAAGGTGTAGTATATGCAGACACCATAGTCAATCTATGAGTATGAAAGCTAGAAACAAAAGAAGCATAATCAAGACCAAGCTTGTTCATTGTATTGTACACCAACTGGATGTCCTTCTTATCAATTCCACATGCTTTACATTGCTCTTTTAGATCATTGACCTTAGTGATGTAGTCCTGGATGTTGTCAAAGTTCTTAGGATCAAGATTCATCAAATCATTATCAATTTGATAACCTCTTACTTCATCTTTTGTACCATACAATGTTTTTAATTTTTTCCAAGCTTCATGAGAATTTTTACATGATTCAATTTGGAACAACAAATCTTGAGAAACTAGTCTACGAAGACATCCAAGAGCTTTGGCATGTTTGATCATCCATTTTAACTTTTTCTCATCATCAGTAGGTTCAGGTACCTTATTTTCAATATATAGAGAGTGACCTTTTGTCATTAGAATATTCCATGCATTTTGATGCTATGTTCAATAATTATATGATGTGAGCAAAGGAACCTTAGAATGATCCATGAGAATGAAAGAGCAAAGCAAACAGATCAAAGCAATGCACCAAGAGACCCCCCCAAAACACTCAATCAAGAAACCCCCCAAGTAATATCTGATTTGGCACTTTATATTTGAATGTGTTTTACAATTGCTAGATGCCAAGAACAACAAGCTAGACTTGATCTTAGTGCTTACAAACGCCAAAATAGGCCACAGTATCAAGTACAATTTTTGGTACAAAATGAGATCAATCTGATCATACCACTGAGAAGTACACAAAAAATAATGCACTTTCAAAAAAAATTGCACCCAAAAATGTTACCGTAGGAGCAAGATATGAGCTCCTGAAGTTCCCAAAATGAGGACGAAGCAGCAATATCTATGAGAATCTGCCAATTCTGGAAAAACCACACACCAAAACTAGAAACTAATTGCACCAATGTGTAGAGCATGAAATTCTAGCCCAAATCAAAAAAAAATTCTTGAAAAAAGGACTCAAATTGACAGAGTTATTGAGCTTCAAAGATTGACTGCAAAAATGAAAATGCAAACGGAGAGGGGTACAGAAAATTCAAAGGCTCTGCCGACGTCATCCATGATGTATTGCTGATGTCATCTACATAGGTGGTTAAATTTGACAGTCTTTTGGCCATTGCTATTGCCGTCCGACATCCTGCCAGAATATTCTTCAAATCTACATCCAGAATCTTATTACGACTGCTGGGAATCTTGAGTGCCTGTCGGAGAATATAGAGATTGCCGAAAATTTATGAACAGCCGGTAAATTTTTTCTGCTGCCGCTGTGAGTTGAATGGTCACCGGTTGTAGAGATGGGCCTGGGGTGCCAGCGTGGATGCCACGTGGCACTGGTCGCTGCGTCAAGTACCTTCTAGGTACTGCGGACTGCACAGTACTATATACTGCAGATAATTTATCCGCAGAATAAAGAAATTATTTTCCTATTTTTTGTTTTATTTTTAATAAAATACCTTTTACAAATGTTTTAAAAAAGCTGCGAAAATTCTTAAATAAATTTGCAAAAAATATTTCGCAGAAAATAGGAATAAATTTATTTATTTTTAATTGTACCGACACAATTATGACGCCTGGGGGCCTTACGACTTTTTGAGCAAATTTTTTTTGCTTCACCGGATGACTTGCTCTGAATCAGATGATTTGATAGTTGATCAATCTTAGTTTAGCGCTACGGATCGCGATGGTGGTAAATTCGGTTGTTAAAATGCTCAAAATTGTAGCTACCTTTTGAATCTAGCAACCACACTTCAGCTCCAAACCCTCATAGATTTGGCCTCATATGTCTGATTTGGACAAAATAAAAAGAAAAATCGACTTTGTTGAACCTTCTGGACACAATGGTGAGGTCAAAATTGCACTAGCAAGCTCTGATATGAACCTGCAATAAAGAGCATGAATGGAACATCCTCGGATCTAAGTCTCTCTTTAGAATAAGACTCTTCAATGGCACAACCAGCTCACGATACCATGTTAGAATTGGCAAAACGCCACCCAAGATCTATGGACCAAATGGAAAGCACAAAAAGAAAATATGACCAAGAATAAGTATTCAATGTCATTGATATGATAATGATTATGATGATTATGATTATAGTACATAGGGAGACCCACGCTTGATTTATATAGCCAAGGTGAGAACATATAAGGGGGCATAAGATTATGACAAGTGTCAGAATCTTATGACATGAGACAACTATGAAGAGCTATCACTCCACTTAAGGTGGAGAGATAATCACATGATATGTCCACAAAAGGTGGAAATGATGAGGTAATGACATGTCAAGTCCACCAAAAGTGGAAATTCTCCAACAACCTCCTATGTGGTCCCTAAGTAAACTTAACTAAGGTGTAATCATGACCTAGGACAAGGTACAAGACATTTAATTATACCAACACATACACCTATTTTTGACTTAATTTACCATGATGAATTTATCCAATTTCATGTGTTTCATTTTTGTTTTACATCCTTTATTTTTTAATCTTGCAAGAGTGTTCAATTGTTTATCTCTCATGGCTCCACAAGTGCCTACATTCTACTAGCACATCATGGTTCTCACATGGTATCAGAGCATGTTTTGATTTGAATGATGTTCTAGTTGTGGTATTTTAATCCAAGCTTGTAGATCCTTGTTTAGGCATTTCAATGAGCAGATCTCTATTTTGGAATTTTGTGATCTCTACCTTTTTTTATAGCATGTAGATCTTTGTTCACGAGTTTGTTACAAATTTATGGCTCAATTTTTTTCTAATAAAGGTGGAAATGTAATGTCCCCTTCTCGAAACCTATTGATCCTTCCGGTGGTAGTTGGCCTTTTTTACACGGAAACAGAGGCTAATTCGAGGGTAAAATTAGGGTTTCCCTATTTTGAGGTTGTCCTTGCTTTCCAATTGGATTCAATGGCCCGAGGTCTTCTACAGGTTTTGAAACTTCGTGAGTGGTAGTTCATTTCGACGTCAGAGCATTTTAAAGATTTACTATTTTTAGTAAATTCTATTTTTGGCAGCTTTTCAGTTGGGTTCAGCTTGGTTGACTTCCTGCTTCAGTTTGGTCAGTTGACTTGCTCAGTAATGGCTTCAGAGCACATTCAAAGAGATAAGTTAAGTCATTTAATTAAAAGGTCACGTTTTAAATACTATATTTTAACGTTGACCCCTTGGCCTAGTCTATTGACTTAATGTTGTTTTGAAAAGTGTTCTTTTGAGGGTGGCACCTTCATTAAGATTATTTTATTAATTTCCAAAGTCAAAGCAAGCTTCATATGGGTGCATTTATCAAGGTGTTGAACTTAATTAAAATATCAATATTAAGTTTGAAAGGAAAAAGGACACCATTTTGGAGAAAGGATTAGGGTTTGACATTGAAGTGGATTTTAGGGTTTCGTGAAGTCAACATGAAGTTATAAAAGGAGGACTTTGAGCATCATTTCTCATCTTTGGTCTACAGTACTGTTATGCTGCTGATTTGGCTCTGGGTTTGCTTCGAGGAATGAAGGCCTCCTAGCTCGGGCATCGCTTCTTGTTTGTAAGACAACAACTAGTGGTGATTTTAGTCTAATTTGTGAGTTCCTTGAAATTTGTGCATTGTAATCAGCATTGTAATTCTTAGTTTCTGATTTTCTGCATATTAGAGGTTTTACAAAATTGCATTGTAGTTACAGCAGATTTAGATTTTTATTCATATCTCAAAAAAGACAAAAAATATAGTTCTGGGTAGTGTCTCATTTCATCAGTCTGTCAAGGGCGAACCATTAGCTAGAGATTCAGATTTTTTTAGCAAAGTTTGGTATTTTTAGAGAGAGGTCGAATTTCTGCTGGAGCCGTACCATTGTGTTCTGTCTTGGGATTCGTGCAAATTGAATCTGAAGTATTTTGATCAGTTTTAAGGGTCAGTCTTGGTCGCCTATGTCCTCTGAGTACATTGCATTTTACGGCATAACAATCGGATGCTTATTAAGGAAGTTATGAACATTTCTTTGAATTTGTATGTTGCTGGTTACTCATTTGTAAGTGCAGATCTGTGAAATCAGACTTATAAATCTGGTCTTTAAGAGAAGTTATTGTTTGGCAACCTTGAACAAGCCAAGAAGAAACATTTATCTGAGGTACTGTCAATCTCTCATATTCCTATGCTCGTGGCAGGCAAATGATTCTTATTTTGTAAACTGACAGTAGTACTGGCAGTCATTTTCAGTCTTGTTCACATCTGAGTTGTAATACTCTCTTTCATTATGAAATTGTTTTGTAATAGATAAATCTCCACCCTATGGTAGCTACTCACCCAATTTGGGTTAGCAAGCACATTCTGGGTGTTGAGTATTTCCCACTTTCAGCATTTCTTTTCTAGCATTGTACTTGTAACACTCCGCCATATGGTCGCCCCTCATCCATTACGGATTGGGTAGCACATACTTGGTGTTGAGTTCCCTTTCAGCATTTAGAATAAGAAGATCCTCTAACCATATACTTCCGCCATCATCGAAGCCATTCTTGGTTAGAGTTCTGATAAGCAAATTGTTTTAGATCCTCGACCAATGCTCGCTGCCTGCCCTCCCGGAATCACAGTGTACAGTACGGTTAGAGTTGTTTTTGCGATTTTGGTTTATCTTCTAATCTTAAGGTGCATTGATTATGGTGAAATTTGTTAAAATCGAAAAAAATTGGCTCGGAATATTTCACATCCTCATGACATCCATTAAGGAATGGCGCCTTGTAACATTGTTGAAGTCATAACAGAAAACATAAAAAATTGTAGAGCTATTAGTTTGTTGGTCAAGTAACATTTTTCACACATCTCTTGGACACCTTGTGTTGTCCACTCCTTAAACCTTATGCTACAAAAACTTGGCATCAAAATTGATTGGTTCAATAGGTGTAGGCCAAGGCCGAAAAAGTTTATATGTTCATCACCAGCCAGCATATTAAATACATTCTCAAAATTGAAAACAATATAAAATTTTATAGTTCACTTTGGTAATTAACTTTTTAAAATTTAATTATGTTTTTTCTTTGTTTTTTATTATTTTATTTTTATTTTCAAATAGTTTAACAAGACCCATTTTGTCATCAACTCAAAGATTGAGGATATCAAGTGTTGATGTTCATAGCAGCATCAGGTGTATCCTTCTAGCTGATCTCCTTACATGATGATAAATTAAATAATAGCCAATGGCTATTTAATTTATAGAGATTCCGACTTGATGAAGAGGCACGATTTATGTTAACTATATTTAATTATTGAAGAGGCACAAATTAATGAAGAAATGTTTTTATTAATGAGGCCGACATCCATTCATGAAGGGACACGATTTCTAGAAGCCGACTTCATGAGACTTAAAGGCGCATCTTTTATTGGAGGCCAACATGAACAACTTGAAGGAATGCGTCTCTCATTTACTTGTATATATACACATTGATCCATTGCATTGTATCATCCATCATTCATTCATTCATATCCACCACAAGTTCCAGTTTCTCAAAGTGCAAATTAATCTTCAAGTGCAGATCGATATTGTTGAAAGCTGAGTCTATCATTGGTGAACTTACATCATTGTGTTACTATGATTTGCATCAAATTGTGGTGCATACTCTTGGCCTCATTATCGGCCTCTTTGTAAAGGAGACATTTGTTGATATTCAATATATAAGTGATATATTGTTGTTGGGTTTTTCTCCCTCAAATGGAGGGTTTTCCTAGGGTATATGCTGTGTTATTGTATCTGATTTTAAATTAAATTTCTATGCTCTAATCTAATCTTTAAAACTAACATGGTATCAGAGCGGGTTTGAAGAAGATCTTGATCAGATCTAGTATTGCAGCAATACTCTTTATTCTCTTTCTCATTGTTCATTACTTCTATCTCTTTGTCAAGATGGTGAACAGTCTCAAGATTGAGGATAGACTTGAGGGAGCATCAAATTTCACATATTGGAGATTCAGAATTATGCTCACCTTGGAGGAAAATGAATTGGCAGAATTCGTGGAGAGCAAAGTCCCCAAGGCTACGGATGAGGAAGAGAAGGTTCAATGGAAGAAGAAAGATATTAAGGTGAAAAAGATGTTAGTTGATTCCGTGAAGGATCATATTGTTCCTATCATCTCCAAGTTGAAGACGGCAAGAGAGATGTTCAAAACTTTGGACGAGATGTACGAAATCAACAACACAAGCCGTGCACTTGCACTGAAGCAACAACTCCATCATGTGAAGATGGCAAAAGGAAAATCTGTTATTGCTTACTTCATGAAGATTTCCGAATTGAGAGGTCAGCTCTCTACTATTCGTCATGTTGTTGATGACAAGGACTTGACCATGCTTGCCCTTAATGGTCTTCCTTCATCTTGGGAGTCTTACGTTCAAGGAATCAGCGCAAGATCGAAACTTCCCAAGTTTGATCGTTTGAGGGCAGATTGCATTCAAGAGGAGTCTAGGTTGGCTGCTAGAGGCATTGGTCAAAGCTCTACTAATGAAGACATTCATGTTCTCGCCACTCACTCCTCGAAGAAGAAAGGGAAAGTAGGGAAGAAAGGATATTTCAAGAGGAATAGAGATAAAGGAGTTGATGGTGCTCCCGCATTCAAGAAGAAGAGGGACCTCTCCAAAGTCCAATGTTTTAGATGTGACAAGTATGGTCATTATGCAAAGGATTGACCAACCAGGCCTAAGCAGTAGGCTACCATTGCAGATGTTGATGAAGTCTCTCCGCAGAAGCATTCTTGTGAATACTTATTCTATTTGGCATTGTCAAGCAATGTACCTACCGACACCAACACTTGGTTAATTGATAGTGGTGCCTCTCGCCACATCACCGGATTTAGGGAGCACCTAACTAATTTGGTGGAGAGAGATTCTAATGAACAAGTCATTATTGGAGATGATGCTAGTTACTGTATGAAAGGAATTGGGACCTCCACTCTGCACTTGGATTTTGGCATTTCCCTACAATTGAGTGATGTTCTATTTGTTCCAGGCATCAAGTGAAACCTTGTTTCCATTTCAGCCTTGGAAGACAAGGGGTACCAAGTTGCATTCTCAAAAGGCAAAGTTCTTGTGTGGACGAAGAACTCAAACTTCAAGACTGCTCAGGTAATTGGAGTTAGACATGAGAGCCTCTACAGGCTATGCACTCGTCCACTTCAGGCTCTAGTGCATGACTCTTCAAGTTTGTGTGAACTTTAGCATTGAAAATTGGCTCACCTTCACTTTCGAGCTCTACCTATCATGGAGATGGTCACGGGCCTTCCAAAGTTCAACCAGGAGCATGAAGGTACTAGCAGAGGCTACGCCTTGGGTAAGAATACAAAATGTCCATTTCATAGTAGAGATAGTAGATCCAAATGTATTCTAGATCTTATTCATTATGATTTATGTGGTCCAATGTTTGTTGCTTCTTCAAGTGGTTTCTTGTATTACATTATTTTTATTGATGACTACTCTAAAAAGACTTGGATTTATTTCTTGAAATCTAAAGAATCTGAGGAGGTATTAGAAAGGTTCAAGGAATTCAAAGCTCAGGTGGAGAATTTGTCCGAGAAAATGATCAAAGTTTTGAGATCCAATAACGGAGGAGAGTACACTTCGGAAGCTTCCGTAACTTTTGCATTGAAGCTGGGATTAAGAGGGAGTTCAATGTCCCTTATAATCCTCAACAGAACGGCATTGCTGAAAGGAAGAACAGATCTATTGTGGAAGCAGCCAAAGCCATGAGTCATGACCAGGATCTACAAACCTTCCTTTGGGTGGAAGCATCTAGGACAACAGTCTATGTTCAGAATAGAAGTCCTCACCGCATTTTGGAGAATGACTTCTAAAGATGCATTCACAAGGGTGAAGCCGGAAGTGAGTCACTTGAGGATCTTTGGTTGTCCTGTGTATGTTCATGTACCGAAGGACAAGAGAACAAAGTTGGAGCCTTCTAGCAAGAAGGGGATATTTGTAGGTAATAGTGAGACATCAAAAGCCTACAAAATCTACATTCTAGGCCAGAAGTTGATCGAGATCAATAAAGATGTCACATTTGAGGAAGATGTTGCATTCAGAAGATCCAAGGGCACTCATATGGAGATTGATAATGAAGAGTCTCCTCAGGATATGGAAGTTGACCGTGCTCCTGAGATTCAGAGGGAGGCTCCAGAACTAAAAGAAGATGATAATCCAGTTGAGCCCTTGGAACCTACTGATGGGCCTACAGATATTGTGATTGGTCGTAAGAGACCTCTTTGAGCTAGGCAAACAATGCAAGAGGCAAAAAGGTTTGCAACACCGAGAGGAACCTTCAGAGAAAGTAAGAGACCTCACAAGTTTTCCAGTTATGTAGCCTTAATGAGTTAAATTATTGAGTCTGAGCCTTCTAGTGTTGAGGAAGCTTTTAGTCAATAGGTTTGGAGAGATGCTATGTCAGAAGAGTATCAGTCCATTCTCAAGAATGATGTTTGGGACATCATTCCTAGACCTGAAGGAAAATATGTGGTATCTTCTAAATGGCTCTTCAAGATCAAGCATGCGGCTAATGGGAGCATTGAGAAGTACAAAGCTAGATTCATGGCTAGAGGGTTTTCACAAAAAGAGGGAGTTGACTATGAAAAAACATTCACTCCAGGTGCTCGTTATACTTCTATCAGGACAATCATTGTTATTGTTGCATCTAGAGGATGGAAGATTCACCAAATGGATGTGAAGACAGCTTTTCTGAATAGTGTAATCAAGGAAGAGGTATATATTGAGCAACCTGATGGATTTGAGGTACATGGGAAGGAGTCTCATGTTTGCGGGCTGAAGAAGGCCTTGTATGGTCTTAAGCAGGCTCCTCGTGCTTGGTACCGAAAGAATTGATCGTTACCTGTGAAGCTTGGGCTTCTCCAAGAATGATGTTGATTCTAACTTGTATTTCAAGGTAATTGATGGCGAAGCATTGATTTTGGTTTTGTATGTTGATGATCTGATTCTTACTGGAGAAGAACACCTCATTATCAAATGCAAGAAGGAGCTAGCTTCTGAATTTGAAATGAAGGATCTTGGTCTCATGCATTACTTCCTTGGCTTAGAAGTATGGCGAAGCGGATGAGATGATTCTAAGTCAAGGGAAGTATACTATTGATATTTTGAAGAGATTTGGTATGATGGATTGCAAATCCATGTCTATGCCTATGGAAACCAACTTGCATAAGTTGAAAGAGGCTACAACTAGTTCAGATCTGGTGGATCCCACGATGTACAGGCAGTTGATTGGATCATTGATGTATCTAGTCAATACTAGACGGATATTTGCTATGCAGTGAATGCACTTAGTCAGTTCATGTGTGAACCAAGGCAAATACATCTAGTTGCAGCAAAACATATCCTGAGATACTTGTGTGGCAAAATTGGATATGGGTTGAGATATTCTTCAGGTGTGGATTTGAAGCTGCATGATTATACTGATTCTGATTGGGTAGGGTGTGTTACTGATCGGAAGAGTACCTCTGGATGTTGCTTCAATTTGGGGTCTGCAATGATATCCTGGTGTAGCAGGAAGCAATCTTCAGTGGCATTGAGTACAGCAGAGGCCGAGTATATTGCAGCTTGTGTGGCAGCTCGAGAAGCTGTGTGGCTTCGGAAGCTCCTTGCAGGATTGTTTGGACAATCAATGGAGCCAACTATCATTCATTGTGATAACCAGAGCTGTGTGAAGTTTTTTGTCAACCTTGTGTTTCATGACAAAACTAAGCATGTAGAAATCAAATACCACTATATCAAAGATATGGTATTGAGGAAAGCAATTCAGTTGAGGTATATCAACGATGAAGCGAGCCGGTAGACATTCTCCTGAAGCCTCTCGGGGATAAAGTTTGTGTACTTCCGGAACAAGCAGTATGGTGGAGAATCCACAAATTTGAAGATCTCAATATATCGGTGATCCTCTTTAATGCATTTCTCTTTGAGAGATTTGAGGTGCAAGCCCTTGTTAATGCATTTCTCTTTGAGAGTTGAGGTGAAAGCCCTTGTTGCCACCCTCTGGGAGAGCCATGGTGGATGTCATGTGTGTGACTCCATGACAACATCACGTGAGAGAGTTCGTGATGATTTTCTTGTACTTGGGTTTTCACCCTCTAGGAGAGCCATGGTGAACGTCACAATGAGGTGACAACATCACGTTGAGTGATGAGCACTGTACATACCATACATGGAGTAGCCATGATGTTTGATATCACGATGAGGTTATATCTTTCCTTTCCACATATAGAGTAGCCATTTGTGGTTGACATCACGATGAGGTGATATATCTTATGCAGCTGGAAGTATCCTCCCTAGCTTTGAGGGAGTGTTGATGTTCATAGCAGCGTCAAGTGTATCCTTCAAGCCGATCTCCTTACATGATGATAAATTAAATAATAGCCAATGGCTATTTAATTTATAGAGATTCCGACTTGATGAAGAGGCACGATTTATGTTAACTATATTTAATTATTGAAGAGGCACAAATTAATGAAGAAATGTTTTTATTAATGAGGCCGACATCCATTCATGAAGGGACACGATTTCTAGAAGCCGACTTCATGAGACTTAAAGGCATGTCTTTTATTGGAGGCCGACATGAACAACTTGAAGGGATGCATCTCTCATTCACTTGTATATATACACATTGATCCATTGCATTGTATCATCCATTATTCATTCATTCATATCTGCCACAAGTTCGAGTTTCTCAAAGTGCAAATTAATCTTCAAGTGCAGATCGATATTGTTGAAGGCTGAATCTATCATTGGTGAACTTACATCATTGTGTTACTGTGAATTGCATCAGATTGTGGTGCATACTCTTGGCCTCATTATCGGCCTCTTTGTAAAGGAGACATTTGTTGATATTCAATATATAAGTGATATATTGTTGCTGGGTTTTTCTCCCTCAAGTGGAGGGTTTTCCCAGGGTATGTGCTGTGTTATTGTGTCTGATTTTAAATTAAATGTCTGTGCTCTAATCTGATCATTAAAACTAACATCAAGACCATCATTAATAAGAAAGAGAAAGATCTTCAAAAAACTTTCTTCAAACAGTTGCACAAAATTATTGAAGAGTAATGGAACACAACAACCACCTCGTTATATCTTTTTGCCTTTACATTAAGTCTAAAATATTATAGTATTGAAATCCTTTCTATGCCAATGAGGGTTGCACCATATAGAGATTTTATAATCAGCAAAGGGTACTAGGTAGTGTTTCGTAGATTGTTCCTTGATTCCAATTGCAAGATATAGACATGAGTGAGTATTGATTTTGTATACTCTTTGTGACAAGTTTAAAAAAGGATACTTGTAGTTGGTGGCATTCCAAATAAGTTTTATAAAAAATTACCTAAAAATTGTAATTAAAAACATTTTCAAGTTTGAATTTTCACTTATGATTTTAAATTTTAGAACTCTACCTATCTATCATAGCCTCAATAAATTACTAGTTCATTTGCATCTGAGAGAAATTGAAGCACATAATCCTTCATCCACTCAATCAAGCCCAACCAATTACACTCAAAAAAGGAAAAGGAATCGGTGTACATGCATTTCAACTTGCACCTGCTTTTGCACAAACAAAATGACTACAAGGCGAAAGCATACTAACTTGGATGCTTCCAATTCCCAGCATATTGCATTTGAGGTAGAGTTAGATGGCAAGCATATTTTTATGCATGAGTTCTAGTGGCACTGCTTGTGGTTCTTTTGATCTACCTACATCATCTTATATCAATGATGATGCTGATGATGATCTTTCCAAAGATTCCTCACAAGAGGTGTGCATATTACTCTTGATACTCCCAATTGAAACTTTGATCTATATGATCGGTTTTGTTAGTTTACCATTACATTCATTGTGTATCATATATATTGGTAGGAACTAGATTCCCTAATTGGTTAGTTGTTTGTAGTTTGAGTTGTCTATGTTTGAAATCTACATGCATACAAGGTGCTTTCTTTCTCTTGAGCCTAATGAGTAACTGGTTTTAGCATGAAAAAATAACAAAGATGGCATTGACTAAATTATAAAGAGATACGAGTGCCTAGTGATCATTAATCTTTTTTGATGAGTTGTATATTAGTTGGTGTAATGTCCCTTCTAAGAGCAAACTAGGGAAAAATCAGATAGAAATAATATTTTATTATTTTTGAATATTGGCGCCCAAGGGAAGGAAGAAAACAATATTTAATTATGAATTTTGGCGCCGTAATTTCCCCATTTTAGCCATACGCTCTTTTGTGACTAATAGCCTATTTCCGGAAGCCCGTAGGCTAGTCAGGAGTGGAAATTAGGGTTTCCTATTTTGTAGGAGGATTCAAATGTTTTTTTGAAGACTTGTATGTGAGTTTTTTTGATGCATGTCTGGCGGAGCTTTCTAGGTTTTTGGAGAGCTTCAGAATGGTGTAACATGCATCTCCATCTGACAACCTTTCCCGGCACTTACTATTTTTAATAAGTCACAACGACTACCCAGTTTGTGCTCAAAATGAGTTTGGAACAACTTACTATTTTTAACAGTATGCTATTTTTAGTAAGTTCTATTTATGGCAATGTCATCTCCACTCATCTTTCCATTTTTGGCATTTTCGGAGGGTTGTACGTTGGATTTTCCAAATTCAGTTTGTGGATTCTTTTTGGGTTTTTAGAGAGCTTCGCAATGATATGACATACAAATGCAATAGGCAACTTTCCTAAATTTACTATTTTTAGTAAGTTCTATTTTTGGCAGTGTCTTGATTGGCAGCAGTCCAGTGTGTTTTCCACTTCAAGCAAAGAAGTTGAGTATAATGGTTTTTGGCTTTTGAGGTGCATTTTGGAGGATTAAATTATTTAAGAACATTCTATTTCCATGTTGGGCCCCTTGGCCTAGAGATTATGACTTAATGTTGTTTTAAAATGTGGTCTTGGAGGGTGGACGCCACATTATGAGAAGATTAAATATCTTTAATGTTCATTATGTCTCCTCAAGTCTTGGACACCTAGGGAAGAGGTGAATTAAATGTTTTAAAGATTAAAATATTTCAAAGGTGAAATGGGGCGTCCCTTTTGGAGGGAAATGTTGGACGCTGAATGGTCACCTCAAGTTCTTTATAAGCAGGCCTTTGCTCATTCATTCTTCATCCATTGTCTATCATATCGAATTCTTGCCGAAATGTTTTCAGGCTTATGGCTTCGAGGAATGCCTACCTCCTAGCAAGGATCCGATTTCATGTTTGAAAGATAACACCTAGTTGGAATTGAGGCTACTTCTCACACAAACAAGCAGATTGAGCATCATTGTTGCAGATTTTGGTGATATTTTCCAATTTTGTGTTTGCTGGTTTATGTATGGCTGAAGTAGATTTTCAATTACAGTTCATGGTGTGATTTTATTTTGCTACTAGGTGTTTGCTCATTCAATCTCTATTCTAGTGGCACCCCTTTTGGTGCATTTTCAGATTTTATCTTGGAGTCTTTGATTTTATGGAGAGGTCACCCTCTTCCTAGGGCCGTACCTTTTCCTCTAGAAGATCATTGGGATTTGTGCCTTCCATTTGGTGGCTTCTTTGCATTGTCAATCTTATGTGTGCTGGTCGCCATGCTTTAATAAGTGTTGTTTTCAATTTGGAGTGTATTGGAGATATTTTGTGGGAGAAATGAGCATTTTGTTGATGTACAACTTGCTGGTTTGAGTATTTCAGTTTGTTGGTCTTTTATATCAGACCTGGTTATTCCCTTTCCATCCTATATTTCTTTGGTCTTTCTATTCACATTTGTAAATAGAGAAATCGTATAATCATTGTAGAAGTTTGGAGCAGATTTCTATTGCAAATTCATTGTAATAAGCTCATTGTAAATGCTGGTTTCAGTAGTACTGAATCAGCCTCTCTATCATTAGCATATTTTCAATTGTATCTTTCTTATTTCACCGACAGAATAAGTGGAGAATCCCCACTACTCAAGTGTCTACTAAAAAGCAAATGCCTACTATTAGCAAATGATTTGCTCTTTCATTGTAATAATTTCTCCCCACTAAATAAGTGGTAGTGCGGAATTTCCATGGTCGGATCACCACTTGCATTTTCATTTCCAGCTTTGTATTTCAGTTCAGTTTATTGCTAACAATCCCAACACCATATGCTATCGCCTCGCCTTCAACAGGATCTTGGTGAACATTCTTAGTGCAGGTTACTTTCAAGCTGATTATTTTTGGAGCTAATGCTAATCATTGGTTATTGTGCTGGATTTGTTGTCAAAAAATTGGACAAAAGTTAAGGGGAATATCTCAGGCACCCAAAATACTTTTATAAATTTTTATTTTGGTGGGCGGCCCCTTTTGGAAAAATAAGGAGGGAAAAAATAAATAAAAGAAATAATTTAATTTAATTTGCAGGTTGGCACCCAAGGAAGGAGAATAAAAAATAAAATAAAAAGCAATTTTTGGCACCCAAAGTTGGGTCGGCTAGATTGAGGGGTAATAAGGAGTACTCATATAAATACAAGGTCATGTTGAAGGCATTTCATCATCAACGAATTTATCTCTGCTTTTCTGATCTGCACTTTGGCGTATATTCTAAGGACGAAAACTCTTAAGAACATGGCGAAGTTGAATGAAACCCTAGCTTCTTCAATGGAGGACTTCATGACGAAGGTTCGCATGGGCTTTAATGGTGATTCTTGCTAGATTCACATTCAGATTTCTGCATCAGCATTAGGCATCTATTTTGAAGGGGCGAATTAGGCAAGTTGTAAGGTATTCTTCAGATTTTCAAGGTAGGCAAACCCTATCAGCAGACCAGCAGGCCAGCACACCCCTTTGGTAGGGTTTTGGAGTTATTTCTCATCAAATAATTGTATTTTGTTGCATTGTTGTGAGCTGGAGCAATTTCGCCCAGGTAAGGTTAGAGTAGGAGGTCAATTTCATTGCATAGATTGGGGTTTCTTCATATCAGCGAACTCTTTCATGTTACTAGGCATGTTTGAAGCCCATTTCATTGTGTAAATTGCATCATTGGTTAAGTCTAAGTTGTAGCAGCAAACTATTAGTTTAAATATCAGAATTTTGGCTCATATTGGTGAATGTTTGATAGTCCATGATGTGGTTTCATATTGCTTATGATCTGCTATGAGTTTGGCTAGTATTTGGATGAATGAATACTGCTGTTCATGCATGAATATACTCAGAAAATTATATCAGAAAACTAGGGCTTGAGCAGAAATTAAGAATCAGAAAATTAGGGCATCATTATGTATTGCAAAAAACAGAAAAATTGCACAAATATTGGTTTGGATATTTTAGTTCGTCTCCAATGTTTGATTGCAGGCTACTTGTCTTTTCTGTTAGTTGATCTCCAATTTTTTTATCTTCTTGGTTCATTGTCTGGTCATTCGTCTATATCAACTTATCAAGAATACATAACATACAACTTTAGAAAAGGAACATCATGGGGGAAGAAGACAAGAAGAGCATGGGAAGATGACTACCAGCAATTCATAACTAACATGAAAAGGATTTGTAATTACTTTCAAAATAATAGCACAAAAAACATCGTCCAAAACATGCACAAGAAGTACTTCCCCAAGACCACAAAATTATTGAATCAAAACTTAACATATATGTCCCCCAAAACCCTAAAACAACAATAAATTGGCAAGTAGGTTAGAAGCATGTGGAAAATCCATAAGAGATGTTTTGAAACATTTAACTGCAATTTGAACACGATTTAAAGTGCAAAAATCAGTCAAAATTGTCGACCTTGATTTTTTATGAACTTGTGAGTTTTATAGGGGAAATATTGGGATTCGCAACAATTTGCATTAATTGACAGCAATATGATAATATATAATAAAATTGGTTACCCTGAATAATAGCAAAATCAAACTCATTGGGCAAAAGAAAAATACGATAGAAAATGTTATCATTTTTGCACAATATTTGTTAAAGAAAATTCAAATTAAGAAAAAAGAGTAATCATTATTTCACCAAAATGCAATCGTATTTCTCGACAACTTACAACCTATTTGACCTCAAATGGATAATCCCTTAGATGCCCTAAAAAAGAAACCATGATGTTCTCTAAGATCAATATTGGGAGCAATTACCTTCATATTAGAAATTTAAGCAGTTACACAACCCAAGGTTTTTCTCATTACATTTATTGATCATTACAAATTTCTAGTGATGCATTCTAAGCTCAAGAATGGCCCAATTACTTTCTTGAAAATAATTTCAAAACATAGTTTGATGTTGAATCTTGATGGAAAGATGAAAACTAAACAATGAGCCTTGAAATGAAAATATGAATATGCATTTGCAGCCATGTTTATGAAATTATCATTAATTTCTGTTGATGGAGAAAATGACGGAATAGTACCTATGCAGGAGAGGAGATGGGGAAACGAAAATTGCAAAGTCAAACTCAAAGTAACCCCATAGCAGATTTGTTTAATGTGCAGCTCAAGGATGACATAGATGATGCCATTGGCAAGTTCTTCTTTGCCAATGGCATCCCATTTCATGTAGCCCGATCTCCTTATTATAAGGAGATGATACCAATGGTGACAAGGGGAGGACCATCATATGTGCCACCAAGTGAGACGAAATTGAGGACCACAAACTTGGATAAGAACTATTCCAAGATCAATTTATTGATGGAGAAGATGAAGGAATGTTGGGTTAAGACAGGATGCAGCATGGTCATGGATGGGTGGACAAACATTAGCCATTGTCCACTCATTAATATCATGGTTACATGTATAGAGGGCCCATATTTTCTTAAGGCAGTTGATTGTTCAGGGCATTGCAAATATGTTGATTTTTAGTTTGAGGTCCTCAAGGAGGCTATTGAGGAGGTTGGGCCACAAAATGTGGTCCAAATAGTGACAAATGTAGCACATGTGTGCAAAGCTACGGGGAGACTTGTTGAGGCAGCTTATAGGCATATTTGGTGGACTCCATGTTGTGTGCATGCCATGAACAATGCACTCAAGGAAATGGGGAAGATTGGATGTATTAGAGCAATGGTAAATGATGTGAGAGATGTGCAGATGTTTATTTGCAACCACCACACATCACGTGCATTCTTGAGGACCTTCTCTAAGGAGTTCCTGAAGCCTACTGATATGAGATATGCTTCCTATTTCATTCTCTTGGAGAGAATGATTGAGTTGAAAAAGGCACTACAACTCATGGTTATGACAGCAAAATGGAATAGGTGGGCCGAGTCTAAGACAGAGTAAGGGAGGAGGGTGAAGGATACAGTGAAGAGTGATGTGTTCTAGAGTGATGCTAAATATATTGTCTCCATCATTGCTCCAGTGTTCCAGGTCATCAAGTATGGGGATGTAGATGCACCTAACCTTGGAGAGGTGTATGAGTGTATTGATTCTATGCTTGATCAGATGAGGGTTGTTGTACAAGAGAAGGACCACACATTAGCATTCTACAACGAGCACATTCAGCCAATCATTCGCAGGAGATGGGAGAAGCTCAACACACCCTTGCACATGGCAGCCTATGCACTAAATCCTAAGTGGTACAAGACTAGTGACACCAATAGAGGATGGGAGGTGAAGGAAGGGTTCTTCAGGTGCATTGAGAGGATGTATGATCTTGTAGATGTCAGCACAATTCGCATTGAGTGGACCAAATTTGTCACTCTTAGGGGTTATTCAGATGCGGCCAAGATGGAATAGCAACTATGGTGCAGGAGGACCCAATTTTGTGGTGGACTTGCCATGGATCAGAATCTTTCACTACCACTCTAGCCATCCGATTGTTATCTCAGGTTTCTAGTTCTTCAACTGCTAAGAGGAACTGATCTACATATAGCTTCATCCACTCTCTTAAGAGGAACAGACTTACCTCTAGGAGAGCAAAGAAGCTTGTGGTTGTACATAGTGCTTTGTGTCTCATTAACCACAAAACACTTGTGTACAAAGAGAGTCCAGCAGCACAATGGGATGTAGAACCAGAGGAGCCGACATAGATTAATGAGGATGTTTCAACTTCAGATGCAAGGCTGGTTGGTGTTAGTTTGGCAGAGCTTGACCACGAGGATTCCGATGGTTCAAGTCATAGTTTACATAATCGCCGATTAATCTCCGAGTGGACGATTAATCGCCAGATTTCAGGCAAAACGATTATTTTCTGCCTTTACTCGCCAAATGCTACAGTGCTTTCGTTTCATGCGTTTTTTTCTGCGTTTCTTCTACTTTAACCCTCGATTTTACCTTCGTTTTTGGCGTGATTTGAAGCTTCTATTTCCGCGCACTGGTTGCTATGGGCATCGCGATTTGCAGCAACGCACCTGTTTTTCTCACGTTTTGGAAGAGTCTCTTCATCAAACCCTCAAATTTGCATATGACACTCTAAATTTTCAGACACCCACGAATTTCCACTGTGTCCTTGCGCGATTGTGACTGCAATCGGCATCACAAATTGCAAGAATAGCTCGCGGCATCGCATGAGTTACATGATATAAGTTTAAAATTTTTATAAAGTCTATAAATTATAAAATTTCTAATACTATATAAAATTTGTATAGTTTAAATATATTATAGATATATTTATTATTATGTATTCTATTTTAAATTTATATATTATAAAATCTTAAAATATTATAAATATTTTATAATATTATATTATAAAATATTTTAATATATATACTATACAATCATAGATTATATTTATTATTATATATTATATTTTATACATTATAGAACTTTAAAATATTATAAATATTTTGTATATTATTAAAATTTTAAATATTATAAAATATTTTAATATATAGTATATATAGTATATACTATAAGTATAGATTATCATTATGAAATATGAATATATTGATATATATAAGAATAAAAATATAGTTAGTTTATTATATATTAAGTTATATATTATATTTTAATACCTTTTAAGTTGCCGAGTATTGCCGAGTATTTGCCGAGTATTTTCCGAGTATTTGCCGAGTCAAAAATTTTGGGCTTGCCGAGTACTCTCCGAATCCGAGTATGTAAACTATGGTTCAAGTGATGAGGAGTTTGGGGATGATTAGAGACCTCCCTTCACTACATTTTTGCATTTTGTACTTATTTTGATATCAATGTATCATACTACTTATTGTAATCATCTTTATGATATGATGATGTCATATTTTCGATATAATAGAAATCTCAAATTCGAGAATTTCATTTGTCAAATTTTGTTTACTTTTAGTCTTTTAGTAATAGTATTCAAATATTTAAAATGTTAGTATTTGCAATTTTGCTATTTCACTAATTTGCCAAAGTTTAATTTGAAATGCAATTCTTAAACATCTTTGTATAACTAGTTTTTCAAGTACTATATGCATATCAGCGTCATCGCCCCACCACCCCCTGCCATCCCCGAACTTAGACCCTTTGTGCCCCCATCCCTGAAACCCATCCCCGACAGGGGACATGTCCCCATCAGGAAACTCCATGGAACACCGGTTACAAGTATAATCAAATGCCAACCAAAGTTGAAGTGAAAATGCCTAGTTCCAAGCGAAGTAATTGAGTAAGAATCAAGAAAGCAAAAGAGCTTGCAAGGCAATCTAGTATAGGCTAGGATGATGTAGGTTGACCAAGAAAAACATTGGAATTATTTCAAAGGAATGTAGTGCAAAAAAACATTGGAATTAAGTAAAGAAGGATTGGAGATATTACCTCAAGAAAAAGGTAACACAAGTAATAAATGCCAAAAGAATATGTTGAAAGCAATTGTGACTCAAGAGGAACTCAATATGGATTAAGAATCAATAGGAAAGCCCACATGTGTCATAGATTGCAATAGAATCAAGGAAGCACAAATGGAACCAAAGACTTTAAGGAAAATATTGCCCATAGAAATTAAGATTCTCATGATATGTGGTAAGCAAGAATGATGACCACTCGAGAAAGTGCCTCTCACTTATTCTCAAAATCAATGTTGAGCAAGTAGGTTGTCCATGAAAAGGAAGAGACTAAGGAGGGGTTGCAAGAAAATTGGGCCAAATTTGTGACAAGAAATTCCTACTATTGGAAGAGGCTTAGAACAAAGAAAAGAGACTGAGGAATGGAAAGCAAGAGTTTGGAAAAAGCAAGAACCTAAAGCTGAGAAGAGCCAAGACAGCCCAAATGGGAGTCTTCTTGCTTGTGCATGCTTCCTAATAAAGAGAAGCAACCACACCTTGATGTCCTTCAACATAAGGGAGCAATAGTCTATGGGGAGAAACCTTGAATGGAAGTAATAGAATGTCTCACTCAATTATTTAAGTACCTCAAGGTCCTATGTGGCATGGGAGAACATCTAATTATGATAACAAACTCTAAGTCCAAAGAAGGGGTTAATCTAATTATAAACCATGAATATGCATGATAGGCCATAGTGGTGGTGGTTATGCCTAAACCACTTGACTGTTTTCCTAGGCATTGAGATGTCTAACAGAGAGACAAACTCTAGATTGAGCAAATGGGTTAAACTTGACTAGGGAATGAATGCAATAAACAAGGTTGGGGAGGGGGGTTGAGGGAGCAAGGGATAAACCTAATCCTCCTAACAAGAAAGTACTAATGTATAATAAATGTGCTTGTGATCCATTGACAACCTATTCTATGAAACTTGGTGAATGAAGTCCTTAGATATTTGTAGCGTTGAAAATTGTCACCCTTGACAATATCATACTAGGTTTAGCTTCCCCATATGTGCTTGGACCTAGTAATGCATTTAATTTGCCCATTTTATAAATATCTTCGAAAAATTAAAAGATGGGATCGAAAATAAACATTTAATATTTAATACTGATATTTAAGGCCATGAAAAGGATGGGTCTAGACTAGGCCACCCAATGCCCTTGTCTAGCCTATTTTGGCCCAATTTTGAATATGTCGGTTTCAACATTTTAACATTTAAAAATTTAATCTTATTTGTCGGGTATCAATATTTGATTTTCGGGAAATTAAAAGAATTGCATATAAATACAAGTTATTTCACCATTTTAATCCTAGAAAATCTATTGAGCAAATTGAGCATCCTAAAATCAGTCAAGGCAAATTCAAGGGCAGAATTAGCAACATTATTACAACACTTTATTCAATCAAAATCAAGCTTGCAAATCATCCAGAAGAAGGAAACAATTATATGAAAGAACTTATTATGATTAATCATGCCATTTTGTGAAGATGTATTGAGCTAACCTCTACATGCTAGTTACATCAATCTATTATGTTTTGTAAACTAACCTTTTGCAGGTCTATCAATAAATCAAGGCATCCATCAATCAACATCTGTGGCAACTTATGGTGTGGCCTCTTGATCATCATCATTTGTTGTATGTGGAGGTAGAAATTCCAAAACAGGGTTTGACTTAGGCAAACCCCCATATGGCACAACCTTTCCCCCTCTTTTCATGTGTGCAATTCAGATCCAAAAGTTTCAGCAAAAGATAATCATAGAAAACATAGAGCAAACTATAACTTACATTTCAGAGTTAGCAGATCTGAAAAAGAAGCATCCCAGCCTAGGGCGCCCTTGTCCTTGCAATTTAGACTCAAATTTCTGTCACATGTTCCTCTTTGTATCTCATTCTCAGATCTGCCTTTGTTTTGTTACTTTTGTTTTTGTTTGTGCAATAAATTACATTTTTAGATCTAAAGTTATATGTCAAATAAGCTTATTAAAACACACATCAAATTTATCATCCTCGCAAAACAAGAGAACACAAACCCTAGGAGATTAGCTCTCCCTTCTGGCAAAGAGCTAATCATCAACCCTAGTTGGTTTATGTTAAAATGTGAAGTCAAGTGAAAAGAAGCTAATCCTAGTTGGATCTAGGATCACTTTTCCTACTTCACAGTATTTACTAGATTTAGAATCTAGTTAGTCAATGTTCTATCCTTTGGCACATGAATCAGCTCTAGTTAGTACCATGAAAGTTGAATGAATATGACTAAGTTTGAGTTTTAGATTTGTAGAGAGGGTTGATGAACTTATAATATCATTCAATTACCATGCTCGTTACCCACTACAAAGCTAGGCATTTGTTGTGAGGATGATCACGTGGAACATTAAACTTGCTTCCTCTATTTTTGAGCTATGGTCAAGAGGGATGCCTAAAGGAAATGGGCATGTAACATGTCGGTGAAAATTCTTCTACTGTAACTAAATTCTTCTATTTTGAGAATGCTAACATGTAGGATATAGATTCAACACAAGGTTAACTAGTAGAGGTAGAATTAAGATCTTTTTGCAAAACAAGTGAGGCACGGTCATAAGTGGAGGATCTTCAAATTATTCTATGAATTTAGCAATGTAGCTCCCTAGTAAATGTGTTTCCTAATTTAATAAAAATAAGAAGCAATGTGCTTATGGTTGTATCAATAAAATGTAATAGTATCCCTATCTTTCATTCATCTAATACTGAAGTAGTAGGAATGATATATAATTCCTTCCCAAAGTGGAAGGGAGCTCTAAAGTTATCTCAAAAGGGCAGAAATTGTGATATTGCCTAAATACATGTTTAATTGGAAGGATCTTTCATTAAATAAATGAAATAAACCTTGACTGATTAAAACCATTAATTTCTTTGTAAGAAATCCATGCTAAAATAATTCCTAGTAATTAGTTATACTAATCAATATGCTTAATAATCTGTTTGACATGGATATGCATATGTTAAGATTGAATGCAGATCATCTTTGCGATTGTCTCCAATAAGTGTGCAATGATGCCTTGTAATGGGTAACTCAATTTAGAAAGAGTTGTTATTGCAAAGTAAGTCCTTTCCAATCTGACCTTTTGACAGAGAAGAGCAAAGTGAATCACATCTTGAATCTTTGACATTGAAGGCCTATTAAGAAGGGAAATTTTGTCACGCAAATGTCTTGCACCCTTGCCAAGTTGAAGCAATTGAATTTTACCCAACCAATTGGTAATTAGATCAATTTCATTATTGAAGTAATGGCTTAGTCAATCGAAGACTTTCTCAGGTTCTTCAAGTTCAAATAGTTAAACAATTATCCATGATTAAATGGTGAAGAGTCAAAAGACAATAATGTTTTTTGTTGCCTAGGGACAGAAGAAGACCATCGAGATCTCACCAATATCTGGATGGTACAAGATCCCAACATGTGTCAAAATCTCACATGAAATTTTTTTGGACTTGTGTTTCAAAATGACTAAGTCAAGATCGGACTCAATATTTATTAATAGTCAAGGCTAATCATGTAAGATTGCACCATGTAGTTGGAATCTCTACAATGAGATTGGAACACATCTCTCTCTCAAGGCCATCAAGGCATAAAATAGTCAAGTCAAGGAGGTATGCTTCAATCTCTTATTCACTAGGCTAAGGATTGGACCTCAAATATAAACTTGATTATAAACTAAGGCTTCCATATAAAAACTTTTAGAGCCAAACTTGAAATTTAATCTATTTGGAGATTCAAATTGCATCCAGATACCATATCAAACAAGTTTGTTGCTCTGATATGGTATTCCCTTTTGATCTAGCTTTGGAGTTGATAGGCCTAAGCAATCCAATTAATTCCTTGCTTGCGTCAAATTTAGAATTGTCCTTGTTGCTTTTAAGTTTGTTCAACTACAAATAATTCAGATTTAATTAAGTCATCCAGTTTGAAAGATGTGGTGGGCTCTACAAAAGTTTAATTCAAACAAGTTTTTGTTAAGTTTGGATTAATTTACTCATTGGAATTAACTGTGAAGTTTGGTTTGGGATCATATCAAAATAAGTTTGGACATCCAAGAGCACTTCTAGTTTAATATACTCCCTGATGCCAATCAGCCCATGAGTTTTACTTTTAGTTCAATTGGTTTGGAGTTCAAATTATCACTTACCTTGATTCCAACTACTTTAGTTAGTGGAAGCATGTAATGTCGCTCCCTCGCAATTCCACAAAATTGGAGGCTTTTGATGAGTCATAAGCCTCCTTGTGTACAATGTACAAGGTGTGACTAGTTGACAAGTGACATCCCCATAAGCCTATGCTTCCTGCAAAGTTGTTTGAATTGAGGTTATGTTAAAGGCACAAGTAAATCATGTTGAATAAAGAGATTGCATCCAAAATGAAGTTGCAACACTTTTATGTTGTTCTCAATTCTAATTACTCTGATTTAAAAGTAGACCTAATATCATATTTCAAATCGTTTTAAGTTGATAGGGTTCATAATTAATGAGTTTGAAAACATAATTAATGAGTTTGAAAACCTAATACTTGTAGGTCAAGTGCAAGGTTGTCAAACTCCCACATGTGAAGGTGTGCTCCTAATATGTTCCTGCTGTTGGAAATAAGCAATACCCAGATCAACAATGGGTTAGCCAAAGAGGGGCTTGTAGCTCAGTTGGTAGCACTCCAACAAGAAATGGAAGGTCTTAGGTTTGAGTCCTAGCTGGTCCATATGAGTTGTAACTCAACATTTGGCATCAGAGCCAGGCTAGGAGCCCTAAAGGAGGGTGTTGGAAATAAGCCACACCCAAACCAACAATGGGCTAGCCAAAGAGGGGCCAATAGCTCAGTTGGTAGAGCACTCCAACAGCAAATGGAAGGTCCTAGGCTCAAAATCCTAGCTGGTCCATATGAGTTGTAGCTCAACATGTAATCTATTGTTGCTGCAACATTCCTTTTTCTACTCAAAAAACTAACTAATACATGAAATTTCTTCTTTTTGTCTCTTTTTGTCTCTTATTGTCTCTACCACACAAAAACTCCCACTCACCTCAAATTCAAACTCACCTACTTGCATTACTTCATAGCCAATTAAATAATTGTTGCAATTGGCGTCAAGGGAAGGAGGGGAGATCCCAAACATATTTATGATGGGTTTTTGTAATTATGTCAGGTGGCTCGGGATTATAATAAATTCCAACACGCCCCTTAATCTTGAGTTGTTTTCGTGCTCTTTCTTTTGGAGCTAAGATTGCCAAATCCAATGCTTATTGTACAAGACTTCTAAAGCTACTTCTAAGGGCTCTAGAGAGGCTGCCACAATATCCATGATGCCCAAACTGCTTCTCAAGTGCTCAAAACTATCTCTTATGAATGGATTGGTGAAAAGGTCTACGAGTTGTTGCTCACACCTACAACATTGGACTTTGATTTCATCATGTTCTACTAGCTCCGTTATGAAGTGATACCTAATCTATGTGATTTCTTCATCCATAGAAGACTAGATGTTTCATCATGGCTATTGATGATAAATTATCACAAAATATAGTTTTACCATCTTCTTGTTCTTCTTTCAAATCTGCTAGGATTCTTCGTAGCTAAATAGCCTAAAATGTTGTTGGACTCTTTGTTTGAGAAATAAAAATGCCAAGCTTCATTTGCTTACTTCTATGCCTAGAAAATACCTTAGCAAACCTAAATTTGTCATTTCAAACTCTTTTTTCATGGCTTCTTTGAAATTAATAATGAGGAAATCATCATTCCCTTTGAAAACTAAATTATCTAAATACAAGACAACAATTAAAATATTACCATCAGTTGCCTTGATGTAAAGAGTGAGCTCACCTTCACCTTTGCTAAAGCCATTGCTCAACAACCATGAGTCTATTTTATGCACCATGCATGTGGTACTTGCTTCAGCCCATAAAGATTTTATTCAGCCTATACACTTTGTTTTCTTGCCATAGAACTTCATATCCAAGTGGTTACTCAACATATACTTTTTTTTCAACACTCCATTCAAGAAGGCAAACTTCACACCTATTTGATATACCTTCCACTTGTGCTAGGTTGCTATTGCTAGGTCTTCCCACATAGTTTCCATCCTTGCTACCAAAGCATGTCTCATCATAATCTCCTTGAAGTTGATGTTTGCATCCCCTAACATCCAGCCTTGCTTTATGCCTTTTTATTCTCTTCCTTCGACATTGTTTTTGGTCTTACTTCACTCCAATCACTTGTTTATCGAGAGGCAGATCAATTAGATCCCACATTCTATTCCTCTCTATAGCATCTATTTCCTCATCCATGGCATTACACCATTTCTCTTCTTTCACAGCCTCTTCAAAATAAATTGGATCACTATTTATTCCCAAAAATGGAGAGACCTACTTATCATTTCAATCATAAAGCCAAAAAATAGTGAACACAACCAGCAAATAATATATAACAATAGATCTAGAAAGGATATAAATAATAATAGGAAACTAAAGAACCAACACAAAAGACTTTCAAAGTAAAAAACAACAATTGTTCCAAATAACAATTACAATTTTGGAGAATGCCTATGGCCTAAGAATGCAAAGAATTTAACTCCAAAAAATTCATTGCAAAAAACTGGGTAACTTTTTTGACTGATTCAAGGGGTATCATGTCAAACCTGTTGGCGCCCAATTTGACCATGTCTAATTGTGCTTGATGTTGAAGATTACAGCCGCAAGCCTCTACTTCCAGCCGTGATTTCATAAAGCAATAAATGAAATATAGCCTAACGGGTATTTAATTTATTGGAGACACCTTTTAGTGAAGAGGCACTTCACTTAAAAGATAAACAATAATTATTATTGTAGCTGACCTCTCCTTGATATTTGCCACTCTTCATGATGGCCGACCTCTTGAAGAAGAGACGCATTTCTTGGAAGAAGCCACATTCACTTTGTATATATAGGCGATCACTCTCTTCATTCTATCATTCATTATTCATTATTGTTCAAGTTCGCACTTAGTAAGAGATCGAGCATTACCTTCAACAGATCAAAGTCTTCAAGAGGGTCGAAGTTATCATCTACAAGGAGATCGATATTATCTTGTATTGCATCAAGTGAGGTGTTGAAATTCGGCCTTGTGATTGGCCTTATTGTAAAGCACATTGCTGATAATTATTCAATATATAAGTGATATATTGTTGTTGGGTTTTTCTCCCTCAAGTTGGAGGGTTTTCCCAGGGTATATGCTATGTCAAATTGTTTAATTTGCTCTATATCTGCTTATTTAATTTTTGATCCTAAAACTAACATGGTATCAAAGCGAGTCTAAGCAAGATCGTGATCAGATTTCTATAAGCAGCATTATCTTCCACTCTCATTCTCATCTTTGTGTGTCTATCTGATCTACAAAAATGGTGAACGGACTTAAGGTTGAAGATAGACTCGATGGTGCCTCCAACTTCACCTCTTGGAAGTTTAGAGTGCTTATTGCATTAGAAGAAAATGACATTCTCGAGTTTGTCAAGAAAGAGGTACCTGTACCTTCCAATGAGACTGAGCAGACACAATGGAGGAAGAATGGCACAAAGGCCAAGAAGATTTTGATTGATTCAGTGAAGGATCACCTTGTGCCTATTATCTCCAAGTTGAAGACAGCAAGAGAGATGTTCAAGACCTTGGAGGGACTATATGAGATCAATAATACAAGCAGAGCTCTTGCATTGAGGCAACAACTTCATCACATCAAGATGGCGAAACGAGATTCAATCATCTCCTTATTCATGAAGATCACAGAGTTGAGAGATTAGCTTTGTGCCATTGGAAATATGGTCGATGATAAGGACTTAGTCATGTTGGCACTCAATGGTCTTCCTCAATCTTGGGAGCCATTTATCCAAGGTATTAGTGGAAGATCGAAGCTACCTAATGTAAAGTGCCTTGCCAAATCTGATTCAAAAACACTGATTTTCTACCTTTGGAATTTTGACAAACACTTTGCTTGCTACCTTGAACTTGCTGGTAATTGATTTCAGATTGCTTTGCCTTTGTTTTGATGAATGCAAATGTTGTTCAAATGCTTGGAAATAACTTCTAAGATATGTATTCAAAGATCTAAAATGAAGATGCAACTCTTTTTGTGTTTTCAAGTGCATATAAGTGAATTTCTAAATGCAAATGCACACCTACAGCCAAGAGGTATTTTCACAAACACTTGGCATGCATCTAATACATGTAGAAATGTTGGAATTGAAACTAGACATTTTGTCAAACATTTGTCATGCAATCATCTAGTTGCAAAGTACATATACAACCATTGACATTTTGTCATACAATTTGCAGCCAACTCCTTATAACTCAAATTCATTATTGCAAATATATAAAAGTGTTTACAAGCTGTTCATGAAATGCATTCAGACCACATACATGTGGATTGCTACTCACTACTTCAATATGTTATGATTGAAACTAAGTGCCCAACTGCTGTGACTGAAAATGACATTACATATGAAATTATATTGCACTCTAAGTGACTGAAATTATATTGATAAACTGCTGATTACATCAGCCAATGACTTCTATGGGAAAATATGACCTTAAATGCAATACAATAGTGAAATTGAGGAACATGAATTTATGAAGCAGCAACCATGAAATAATTCGATTCTCTTTGATGGAGATGTCTTTGCTCTTAAAAATGGCGCGCCAACCTTCCTTGATGTTCAACGACCTTTGAAGAATTTTGTTGGGATTTAATATGCCTTCTTGACTAAAATCGTACCTCCTCAAGGTGTGCCCCAACAAGACTAGAAACTTGGATTTTGGCAATCAGCAAAATGAAAATCGAACCTTCCACCCTTGATGTCTTCTTCAAACAAAAATGTCCCTCCAATGACTGAAAATTCTTCAAATGAAATCTGCAAGACTATGTATGAAATCGATTTTTCCTTCATTCCAAAATTTGGCTGTAAGCCACAAAATTTTGATATTGAAGCCCAAAGTGAGAAGTCTGAAGTAACTCCTCCACAATTCCAACTAGGGTTCGTGTTGCACAACCAAAATTGGTACTTAACCAGCTCGGTTTGGTCTTTCACAAACGAAGACTGGAAAACAATAAGCTAAGCATTCAGCTTCAGTAGTGTAGTAGAAAAGTGTTTACAACTCAAGATGCCCAAAATGCATAGCCCAAGCTTCTTTTTATACTTTTCATACCTCATCACCAAGAAGCTTCTAGAAGATTCATGTTTTATTACTTAAGTGACTTTAATATTTTATTATTTTATTATTGAGTCACTTGAGTCACTTTTTATTATTAAATTAATTAAATAGTAAGTCGTCCCTTTTGATATTTTATTTTTTGGGAATAATTTAATAAATAATTAATTTAATAACACCTCTTGATTTAATTAAATCATCAATTAAGCTATCCTCATGAAATATCAATAATTTGGACAACTTAATTAAATAATTTAATTAAATCGCCATACCTCCAATTCGGGGACATGACACCTAAGTTTGATCAACTTAGGGCAAATTGTATTCAAGAGGAATCAAGATTGGCAACAAGAGGTAATGGGCAAAGTTCTAACAACGAAGACAATCATGTTCTTGCTGCTCAAACATCGAAGAGGAAAGGAAGAGAAGGAAGGAAAGGCAATTTCAAGAGGAACAGAGACAGAAGATCGGATGGTGCTCCCGGATATAAGAAGAAGAAGGATCTCTCCCATATACAGTGCTTCAGATGTGACAAGTTTGGTCACTATGCGAGAGATTGTGCAACTAGACCAAAACAGCATGCTACTACCGCAAATGTGGATGAGGTCTCTCCTCAGAAGGATTCAAGAGACAATTCAAGTGGATTTCTATTTATCTCAGCCCTATCAAGCAATGTTCCAACCAATAGCAGCACATGGTTGATTGATAGTGGCGCCTCTCGTCACATTACTAGATTTAGAGAACATCTTTCAGATTTGGTGGAGAGAGATACCAACATTCAAGTCATAATTGGAGATGATGCATGCTATTTAGTGAAAGGTGTTGGAGCCTCCTCTCTTCACCTAGATTCCGGCATCTCTCTTCATTTGAGCGATGTGTTGTTTGTACCGGGTATCAAGAGGAACCTTGTATCAATTTCAGCTTTGGAGGACAAAGGATATCAAGTTGCATTTTCAGAGGGAAAAAGTTCTTGCTTAGCCGAAGAACTCTAGCATCAAGTCAGCTCGAGTGATTGGAGTTCAGCATGAGAGTCTTTATAGACTTTCCATTCGTCCAATGCAGGAATTGTTGCATGACTCTAACAGTTCAAGTGAGCTTTGGTATAGAAGACTTGCTCAACTCCATTTCAGAGCCCTTCCATCCATGCAGAAGATGGTCACTGGACTTCCAAGACTCAATCAGGAGCATGAAGGTACTTGCCGAGGATGCGCATTGGGTAAGAATACTAAAGGTCCTTTTCATAGTAGTGAAAGTAGATCTAAATGTATTCTAGATCTTGTTCATTCTGATTTATGTGGTCCAATGTTTGTTGCTTCTTATTGTACCCAAACCAATTTTTTTTGGCTTCATCAAGGCATTTTGCATAAAAGAGTCTAAACCTTGCTAAAATGATGTCAAATATAGTTTTTGGGCAATATCAAACCGGAGTTTTGGTCGTGTTGTGTCGTCAAAGGCTATTAGGCGATATTCATTGATTGAGAACCTGAATCGGGGACTCAGAAGGGGTATTTCACAATGGAGAAGCATTTCACAATGACAATTATACCTTTGCATGGTCATTTCAGTGACCAAGACAAGGATTTCAATGATAAATTTATGAAGATTTCTCAAGCAAAAGCAAAATTGCCGACAATTATACCTTTGCATTGTCATTTCAGTGACTATGACGAAGATTTTAGTGGTCAATTTATGAAGATTTCTCAGGCAAAAGCAAAATTGCACCCCTGTAGCCTAGGGGCGCCCTTCTCTTTGAAGGCCTAGATTTTGTGGCATATGCTTATAAACACAGTCAATCTCTTCAGAATTATCCCAGTTATCCAATGAGCTATCCTGCGAGGTTATCCGAGACTCGTAACTCCGGTAACTGACGTCAGAAGTTGAGGATTCCAGAGGTTGCAGATTGCGAAAATGATCAGTTCACAAGCCTTGGCGCCCCTGTAGCTCAAGGGCGCCCTCTTTAATGGAGGTTTAGATTATGTTATTCCTGATTGTTGATGCATTTAATCTCTTCACGACTAGTCTGGCTATCCGACGAGCTCTCGAATGCAGACATCCAAGTCCCAGAACTCCAGCAGTCAGGGCTAGAAGATGAGATTACATGGAGACTTCATATCATTGAAATTTCTCAAATAGTGAAATTGCGCCCCTGTAGCTTAGGGGCGCCCTTCAAGATGGCCCTTGAGATGATTGAATTTGCAAATGACATCTTCCTGACATCTGTGCTTCTCCAGTCCAGCTTTGCAACACACCAGTTAGCCTGTCAATCTAATATTCCGAGTGATCATGGCAAAGATTCTGCCAGGCACATAAATCAGCAGGTGGAGAAACATGAAATATTCACTATAGCCTCTGTAGGCTAGGGGCACCCAGCCTTTAGGCCTGTCAAATGGAGTTATTCGCTTTCGAAGTCTTCACGAGACTTGTGCGTAATTACTCCAGCTATCCAACGAGCCCAGCCATCAGCCTCCAAGATTTGGCAAGCGCTCGTACGCATGAGTTCTTTGCAAAATACTAAAAAACGAAGAAAGCTCAGAAAATGGCCAAGTCTTGTCGTATATTCCATCTTGGGAAAGGCGCTCTTCTTTTTGAGGTCTTAGAAGCAATTTTCTTGCTTCATCACCTCCAGAGACATCTCTCGTAGATCCTTCTGGCTACGCGTTGAGACAAACGATGCTCGAATTAAATTACTCTAACTCCCGATATCAGGGGTCAAAGTAGGGCGTTTGATTGAGAGTTGTACTTTTGTCAAAATGGTGTTTGAGCCTTTTCAAGCCAGGGGCGCCCTTACTTTTGGGGTCCTTAGTATAGCTTTCAGGTGCCTTGCGTATATTTGTTGGATGCGGAATACTCTTAGTCATGCAGTGAGCCTATCCTCCAGTCAGCAAGGTTCACTGTTCATTGTCAGCAACTGTTTGAAGCGTCAGATGGCAGTATGGAGAAATGGTAAGTTTGATGTCTGAAAATCAATTTAATTAGGGGCGCCTAATTTTTTGAGGTGTTAAATGATGGATTTTGCAATGATGACTCCCAGCAGGCATTTCTTCCTTGTTCTGCAGGCTTCACAATGAATATTCCTGTTCAGTTTCAGCATCACCCAGTCACCCGGAAATCAATGTTGAAGATGGCCAGTTGTAACTTTGTAGTCAGCTACAAAGTAGGAAATTAATAAAAAGCGTAATATCTTGAGCAAATGGACGCCTATGATGACAAATGAGGACTTTTTGAAATCAATGAAGTTCGTCGGGTGATTCCAAAAGCTTCACATGGTTTGTCAACTGATTAAAATAATATTAAATATTTATTTTTGCATATTTAAGCATTAAATGGCGATTTTCTTAAATTGGCGCCTCTTTGTGTTGGATTTTCAAATTGCATGATGAATATTTTTATTATTATTTTATTTCGGACTTCAAGTCAGTCTCAGTTCGAACTGGAGGGGTCCAATCAGAAGCCTTCTATTTCAGTCAAGGGTTTTTTGTGTTGCAATTAGCATTATGGTGCAAATTTTCTCTATTTAAGCATGGCGCCATCATTAAACATTCATCCAGCTTAAAGAAATTCGTAGTTTTCCAAAGCAAAGGCGAATTCTCACAGGTTGGGCGAATTTATCATTAGCAATCAAAGTCAGAGGCATCAAACAATTCTTTATGCAGGTTCAAGTTCACAATTATCAGCAAATTTGAAGAACAGGGGGTGATTTTCATAGAACACAGAAAAAACGTCTTTTCTCTTCTTTGATTCTCAAAATTCTCTCAGATTTCAATTCGCATGTTCCTGAAATTGGCAAATTTTGGCAAGTTTGATCATCTGGATTGATTCTATATAACTTCCTCGAATTAAATTCATGTGCTTGAATTTTCAGGAATTTTTAACTCCAGAGCATCAGTTCTCGAGTTTCTAATTTTCTCAAATGAAAACTTTTTGCATTGTCGAGTAGAAGTCAGATTTTCGCATTTCTGACGTTTTGGGTTATCTTAGAATCTTTTTCTAGACAAAACCCATATCTCAAATTCTTCGCCGAAAATAACTCTTCGATAGGCTATTTTTAGCTTTCCAAAAATCTTGTCAAAACATAGTCGAGTTCACAGTCAATGGGCGAGTTTTTCAAAATGCAGTGCACTCAGCTCGAATACAGGACCAAATCAATCCTTACTCACGACTTCATTGGGACAGTTGAGACGAATCTTCACAAGGTGCTACCAGAGGCAGTCTTAGATCCAGTTAAGATCAAAGATTCGATTATTCAGAACATTCAACAATCCAGGTTACTTGAGGCCGCTTCCATACCTATCTCCGCTCATTGTGTTGAGTTTGTGATGTCTTGTATTAAGCATTACAACTCTACTACTCGTGAGATAGTGTCAGTAGATGGACGAGTCATTTGCAATCTCACGCCTTTGGACATTGAAAGAAGCTTTGGTATCCCTCAACACCCGAACAATCTGGTTATTTCTATGGAGCAATGCGAGCATGCATTCAACGCTGATGCAGACAAGTGCCAAAACAAAATGGCAGAAAGATGGTTAAAGCAAGCGAAGAACAAATTGCCAAACAATGTGGGTCGTGGTGAGTATAAGGATGAATACGCGATTCTAATCACACTCTTGAATTGTGTCTCAGGGCATTCACATGCTAATGTTTTCCAGCCTTGGATGTATTACATCATTGGTCGTATCATATTTGGGCAGGAGCATTATGATTGGGCATCCTTCGTTAGCGATGTTATCCACAAGCAAATCACCAGTTTCCTAGTTGCTCATGTGTTTCACGTGTTCTTATCTTGTGTACTTGATTACTTATCAAGGTCAATTCCGAGGGTTAAACACCGTGGGCATTCTCAGTGTTCAGAAAGTCTATCATTATTATGATCAGCTTGAGTTCACTAAGGCTGAATGTCACTTCAAGCGTGTTCACAAGGCTTTCCTGACTTATACAGTGAAGAATTTGGACCGGGAGTTGCACATTCGTATCTCAGCAATGGCTAGAGCAACGATGGATGGTTGGGCAGATTGGTTTATTCAGTTCCCGACATACACTTATATCTGAGTATATGGATTTACAGGAAATCCAGCTATGCTTCCACGCTATCCTTCAGATAGAACAGTCTTTATGGAGTTCCTGAGGCAGTTGCATGATGTTCATCGTATTTACGCCGCAAGCATAAACCAGCTACCAATTTTCCTTTTTCAGTTTGGAATATATTGGTGCAAGATGGCAGTTGATGCCAAAGCTGCAGGACAGGAGTTAGAGAGATATCATATCAAGTATCTTGTTGAGGTACGTGCCTATGATCCTTGGGGTCATTACACAACATGCCTCGGTGGTCGCGCATATCATAAGCCTTCTATGGAAGACTGTTGGGCCAATTGCATGGACAACTTTGAGGTCCGCAGACGTAGCTACGGTCGCTTCTCTCTCTCATAGATTTTTGTATTCTTAGTAGAAGATGTGGGAGGTTTATCAGATGATGAGAGAGAAGTTCTTCCTCAGTTTTTCAGAGAGCAGGTTGACACACAGCCACTGCCAGCTGTTGATTGGTATGCCAAGGAGTACGCAACAGTAAAGGAGAGGTCAAGTAGAGTTATCCAGAATAGTATACTTTACCTCAACAGCAAGAAGACCAGGAGGGTAAGTGTGCCTAGAGCAAAGCCGCCAATGATGGATCCTTTGCTACCTTCCTCCTCGAAACCCAAGCAGAAGAAGAGGAGTAATCCTCCAAACAAAAGTCAAGCACCGAACAATTTAAAAGGTAAGACGCTTGCTATTGATACACACACGGAGCCTGTCAGACAGCCTATCACAGAGCCAGTTCAAAGGCCAGTTCAGAGTCCGCCGGTGCCTGAGGTTCAACCTCAAGTTCCTATACCAATTCCAGAGCAGTCACTAGTCCCAATTTATATCGAATTGGATTTAGACTCCCCATCTTGCAGCAACTCCTCTACATATTCACTCTCGTCAGAGCCTCCTGTTGCTAGTACAGATCCTTCCAGTAGCATTAGCCGAGACCAGTCTTGGATTGAAGCTCAATTGGGAAGAAAGAGGAGGCAACCATCCTACGTCCTTAATCATTCAGACTTTGATCAGGTTTACCAGGATGCGTCAGACAAGAGGATCAAGAACATGGTCCACATGGAGAGGAATACTGATATGGAGATCGTCGTCGAGACTACTATACCTCCATAGGGGAAGAGCTTGGATGAGTTGGAATCTCAGGACTTCGAGGTTGTCACAGTCAACCTTGGTCGTAGCACACGCCAGACTCAGGTTGATCTCCTACAGGTTGCTACAGACAATGCCAGGGATAGAATGCTAAAGGATGGAGAGGACAAGGCAGCCCTCAAGGCTGAAATCAAACAGCTTCGTCAGTACATTTCTAGCCTTGTACACAAGTCAGATGTCACCGCCACACTCCCGCCGATGCTTGAGCCTCCAGCAGAACAGGGCCAACTTAATCATTTGGTTGCATATGGCAAGCGTTTGGAGGAATGGGAGGAGGAGTTCGTTGCTAGGGGTCGTTCTATGCTTACAAAGCTATATCAGTTGCGGTATAATGCACGAGAACTCCGTCTACGTCTCCAAGATGAGGAGCAAGACATGGCGATTAGTAGACCCCGGGACGAGATTATGATTGCTCACCTGAGTATGGCATATCAATCAGTCACAGATGCAGAGGATAAAGAAGCTATCTACTCTTGGAAAACACAGTTGGTTTTCAAGGCAAAGATAGAGGAGACTATGGCATCAGAGTTGGCTGAGAGTAGAGAGCACGTTACTAGTGCACTTCAGTTTGTGAGAACCTTAGTATCTCGCTTACTGTGTCGATATCAGATCAAGGGTGGTGCATATGTTGAGCTTATTGATGTTCAGTTAGAGCTCCAAGCACTCATTCATACTATTTTCAGTGGGGAGACCGTTGGCTGTAAGATTAATCAGCTTACAGTCATGTCGACATTGTTCGATGAAGCAACCAGGAGCAGAGGTGAACTTCAGTCTCAAATCACAATCGGTGAGGACATCTACACAGACATAGCATACTTCGGCAGAGTATCAAAGCTCCAGATAGTGATACAGTTAACAATCTTGTTGAGGGATTGATTGCTCGAGATCAAGATCAGTAGACTTCAGTTCCCACCTCTCAAGATAGACATTACACACAGGAGTTAGACTTGGTGTTATCTTTTCAAGTTAACTCGTTGTCTTATCTCATGCATATCTATTTTGGGATTAGCTTTATTCACTTGGAGTTATATTTAGGGTTTACGCTAACTGATGGTAGTGTTCCAATTAACTTGCTTTCAATAAGAATGTGCATGCTTGCACATTGTCCATTTTTAGACTAGATGTTTCGATTAACTGACGGTAGCTTTCCAGTTAACTGTATAGTTTGCTTTATTAGGGTTTAGCAATAATTTTGCATGCATTGCAAGACTGTAGTTGACTGAAGGTGATTTTAGGGTTTCCTACACCTTTTGATGTCTATAGATAAGAGTTTTTGCTCATTTGTACATAACTTTTGCAGGAGAGAGAAATATATGTTATGCCTACCTTGCCTTCAATATTACTCGTTTTGTATCTGTTCATGAGTATTTATTATTGTGATGAATTGTTATACCACTTGGGTTTCATGCAATTATGATGGTGAATTCTTGCTTTAGTTAGATATAGTGGCTAGTTTGATCGTAGATTGTATGCGTGTCTCGCCTATGCAATTTATTATCCTAGTTGGCTATCCTTTATGTTATGTGTTCAATAAACTCGTTCAGATTGAGCTGATAGATGTGCCACCTTGCCTTCAAGTTGAGAATTTGTACTTGGTTATCGTATGGTGTGTGAATAATAAACCTATTCAGATTGAGCTGATAGTTGTGCCACCTTGCCTTCAAGTTGAGAACCTGTACTTGGTTTATCGTGTGTTGTTGTTTCCAATAAGCCCATTCAGACAAGCAAATAGTTGTGCCACCTTTCCTTCAAGTTGTGAGTCTGTACCAGGCTTATCATCAAATAATCATTCCCACTCCGTTTCCTCATGCTCTGAATTCTTGAGGGGATTGGATAGTTAAGTTACTTAGTTTTGAGTGTTGTAGTTAAGTCTTGCAAAACTAGAAAATACTTAGCTGCAACGTATAGAGTTTTTCTTAAACCTTGTGCCTCTTACAGCTGAGAAAAAAAGATAGGATATAGTTTAGTTTACTTTTCTTTTCAAGCACTTTTGTCAGCACAACGAGGGAGCTTCCCCTCCTAATTTGAAGAGCACTCATTGCGTAGTGTGCATAGCTATTTGTACCAACTTGCACTCCAGAGGTGTTAGTTGTTACGCCAACACTTCTTTGAGTGGTTTTTGGTATTATGTAATTGTCATTGATGACTACTCTAGAAAGACTTGGATTTATTTCTTAAAGTCTAAAGAATCTAAAGAGGTACTTGAGAAATTCAAAGAATTTAGGCTCAAGCAGAGAACTTGTCGGGGAAGAGGATCAAAGTTTTGAGATCTGACAACGAAGGAGAATACATCTCTGGAGGCTTCTGTAACTTTTGTATCGAGGCAGGGATTAAGCGGGAGTTTTGTGTCCCTTACAATCCACAGCAAAATGGTGTTGCAGAAAGGAAGAATAGATCCATTGTTGAAGCAACTAAAACCATGATCCATGATCAAGACTTGCAAACCTTCCTTTGGTCAGAAGCATCTAGAACTGCAGTGTATGTTCAGAATCGGTGCCCTCATCGTATTTTGGAGAATATGACTCTTGAAGAAGCATTCACAGGTGTGAAGCCTGAGATTAGTCACTTGAGAATCTTTCGTTGTCCTGTTTACATCCATGTACCTAAAGATAAGAGAACTAAGTTAGAACCATCTGGTAAGAAAGGGATATTTGTGGGCTACAATGAATCTTCAAAAACCTATAGGATTTACATTCCAGGTTAGAAACTAATAGAGATCATCAGGGATGTTACTTTTGAAGAAGATGTTGCATTCAAAAGATCTAAACGTTCATACATAGAGATAGATAATGAAGATCAAGAGACTCCTCAGGACATGGATGTTGATCATACTCCTGAGATTCAGAGGGACCAAAAGAGGATGGTGATCCAGTTGAGCCTTTGGAACCAACTGATGGGCCAAGAGACATTGTCATAGGTCAAAAGAGACCTCTATAGGCTAGGCAAACAATGCAGGAGGCAAAAAAGTTTGCAGCTCCTAGAGGAACATTCAGAGAAAGCAAAAGACCACAGAAGTTTCCAAGCTATGTTGCATTAATGAGTCATATCATTGAATCTGAGCCTTCCAGTGTTGAGGAAGCATCAAGTCAGCGAGTATGGAGAGATGCTATGGCTGAAGAATATCAATCTATCATCAAGAATGATGGTTGGGCTATTGTACCAAGACCAAAAGGGAAATCTATTGTATCTTCTAAATGGCTTTTCAAGATCAAGCATGTGGCGAATGGAAGCATTGAGAAGTACAAAGCTAGATTTGTGGCTAGAGGTTTCTCTCAAAAAGAGGGAATAGACTATGAAGAAACATTTGCTCTGGTTGCTCGTTATACATCCATAAAGACTATTATTGCTATTGCGGTAGCTAAAGGATGGAAGTTACATCAGATGGACGTGAAGACTGCATTTCTTAATGGTGTAATTGAAGAAGAGGTATACATTGAGCAACCTGATGGCTTTGAGATTCATGGGAAGGAGTCTCATGTTTGTAAATTGAAGAAGGCTTTGTATGGCCTTAAGCAGGCTCCTCGTGCTTGGTATGAGAGGATTGATCGATACCTGATGAGCTTGGGTTTCTCCAAGAATGATGCTGATTCAAATTTGTACTTCAAGGTAGTTGATGGTGAGGCATTAATCTTGGTTCTTTATGTTGATGATCTATTTCTTTTTGGAGCAAAATATCTCATTATCAAATGCAAGGAGGAGTTAGCTTCTGAATTTGAGATGAAGGATCTAGGATATATGCATTACTTCCTAGGATTGGAAGTGTGGCAGATGCCTAATGAGATCATTCTGAGTCAACGGAAGTATACTATAGACATCTTGAAGAGATTTGGTATGATGGATTGCAAATCCATGTCTACACCGATGGAGACCAATTTGAAGAAATTGAGTGAGTCTGTAGCTAGTTCAGATCTAGTGGATCCCACTATGTACAGGCAGTTGATTGGATTGTTGATGTATCTAGTCAATACTAGACCAGATATTTGCTATGCAATGAGTGCACTTAGTCAGTTCATGTGTGAACCAAGGCAAATACATCTAGTTGCAGCCAAGCATATCTTGAGATACTTGCGTGGCACAGTTAGATATGGCTTGAGATATTCTTCCAGTGTGGACCTAAAGTTGCAAGGATATTCTAATTTTGATTGGGCAAGGAGTGTGGCTGATCGGAAGAGCACCTCTGGATGTTGCTTTAGTTTGGGGCCTACGATGATTTCTTAGTGTAGCAAGAAGCAGTCTTCAGTAGAACTAAGTACTGCAAAGGCAGAGGATATTGCAGCATGTGTAGCAGCCCGAGAAACAGTGTGGCTTCGGAAGCTCCTTGCAGGATTGTTTGGTCAATCATTGGAGCCTACTGTTATTCATTGTGATAATCAAAGTTGCGTGAAGCTTTCTGTCAATCCAATGTTTCATGACAAAACAAAACATGTTGAGATCAAATACCACTATATCAGAGATATGGTATTGAGGAAAGCTATCCAGTTGAGATACATTTGCACTGAGAGCAAACGGTTGATATTCTCACCAAGCCTCTCTCCAGAGTAAAGTTTGTGCACTTTCGAAACAAGCTTGGAGTTGTGGAGAATAAAGCCCTAGCTGAGACGGAGAATCAACATCAGTGATCTTCTATGATTTGCTTAAATGCATCTTTCTTTGTGAGAGAGATTTGAGGTGTAAGCCCTTGTTAATGCATCCTTCTCTGTGAGAGAAATTTGAGGCGAAAGCCCTTGTTTCCACCCTCTGGGAGTAGCCATGGTGGATGTCATGTTGAGTGACTCCATGACAACATCACGTTGAGAGACTCCATGATGATTTCCTTGTACTTGTGCTTATCCACCCTCTGGGAGTAGCCATGGTGGATGTCATGTTGAGATGACGACATCACATTGAGTGACTCCGTGATGGGCACTTGTGCACATGTTCTTTTCCATACATGAGAGTAGCCATGATGGACGATATTACGTTGAGTGACTCCATGATGATCTCTTTTCCACAAATGGGTGTAGCCATTGTGGATGTCATGTTGAGAGACTCCATGACATTGGATATCTGGAAGTATTCCTCCCTAGCTGAGAGGGAGTGTTCAAGATTACAATCGCAGGGCTCTACTTCCAACCGTGATTTCATAAAGCAATAAATGAAATATAGCTTAATGACTATTTAATTTATTGGAGACATCTTTTAGTGAAGAGGGGCCTCACTTAAAAGATAAACAATATTTATTATTGTAGCTGACCTCTCCTTGATATTCGCCACTCTTCACCCTCTTGAAGAAGAGACGCATCTCTTGGAAGAAGCCACATTCACTTTGTATATATAGGCGATCACTCTCTTCATTCTATCATTCATTATTCATTATTGTTCAAGTTCGCACTTAGTAAGAGATTGAGCATTACCTTCAGCAGATCGAAGTCTTCAAGAGGGTCGATGTTATCATCTACAAGGAGATCGATATTATCTTGTACTGCATCAAGTGAGCTGTTGATATTCGACCTTGTGATTGGCCTTATTGTAAAGCACATTGCTGATAATTATTCAATATATAAGTGATATATTGTTGTTGGGTTTTTCTCCCTTAAGTTGGAGGGTTTTCCCAGGGTATATGCTATGTCAAATTGTTTAAATTTGCTCTATATCTGCTTATTTAATTTCTGATCCTAAAACTAACACTTGAATCCTTGCCCTTTATCCATTTTGGCCATATTTTGCTTGTCATGGATAACCTATATAAGATAATTCCTAATGGGTCTTCTTTGATCAAAATTGCATAAGTGTTCTTCATCACCCCCATGTGTCTCTCATGTGTTAGATGTTGCAAAGATTCAAAAAATTCTGAAATGCGGAGGTTTCATGTTCAAATTTCTAATGATTGTGCTTATGTCAAAGTTTTGGAGTTTCCCTTCCTAGTATGCCTTTCCTCCCAACTCCACTCTTTGCTTTGTCCTCGGCTAGGTATCAAACTTTCCCATCCAAGCATAGTTTTCACTTGTTCCCCACCTTCATCCCCTTTTCCTATTGAGATTTCAAAGTTTTCCTTCTTGACATCCATTTCCTCCAACCTCCGCTTTCCCTTACCTTTCTTGATGTTTCACAATTTTTCATAGTAGTGTGTTTTCCCTCTATACCCGACTCCTCGATTCTTATACTAAGTTACCTTTCAAACCCAAAGTTATAGCCATCCCTTACTCAACATACCTTTTCTTTGGTACCCCCAATCCCCAATACCTTTTACTATGTATCTCATCGAAATTGTTGGTCAGGACTTGTCCTTATTTACATGCCTTAAGGAATGAATTCCTTAGTACCCTCGATCCTCAACTCCCCGAATATTTCCTTTATGTACCATCTTGGAGTCAATGATGCAAGGGTACCCTTATCTATTTTCTTTAAGCATGAAGTGTGCCATATTTCCAATCCCCAATCCCCAACAAACCCTCGATCTCCGACTCCCCGAGTATTTCCTTTATGTATCTTGGAGTCAATGATGCAGGGGTACCCTTATCTATTTTCTTTAAGCATTAAGTATGCCATACTGCCCCAATCCCCAACAAGTGGTGTGTGTTATGAGGTATTCTCAACCCTTGAACATTTGCTCCCACCTACCTCTTTGCACAACCCAAGTCACCATTAATGACCAAATTTGACACCGCAACTACTCCAAAGGGCTTTTCCCACCTAGAAACAATTGTCCATCTCAAGGACACATTCAAATATACTTCAAGCCATAGAGGATGAGGAACGCCATGCTACCATTAATGTGATGGCCACGTTTCTAATGCAAATGGTTTCTACACAAGCTTGAAACCGCCATTTAAGTAGATTCCATAAGATCTAAGCTCGCCTTGCATGCCTCATTCATTGATCACCAATTCCTCATTGATTCCCAAAATAACAAGGCAATCAACAAAGTGCCATTTATGTCAATTCATTTTCCAAAATATTTTAGCTATAGGTTTTGAATATTGGAGAGTCCTCACAAATATTATTGGTTCTTGCTTGATACTCCCAATCAAAACTTTGATCTATATGACCGGTTTTGTTAGCTTACCATTACATTCATTGTGTATCATATATATTGGTAGGAACTAGATTCACTAATTGGTTAGTTGTTTGTAGTTTGAGGTGTCTATGTTGCAAACTTTAGGTCTATTTGATATACCTTCCACTTGTGATAGGTTGCTATTGCTAAGTCCACCCACATGGTTTCCATCCTTGCTACCAAAGCATGTCTCATCATAATCTCTTCCAAGCTGCTGTTTGCATCCCCTAACAACCAGCCTTGCTTTATGCTTCTATTATTTTCCTTCAGCATTGTTTTGGGTCTTATAGATAATCACTTGTTTACCGAGAGGCAAATCAGTTAGCTCCCATGTTCTATTCCTCTCTATAGCATTTATTTCCTCATCCCTAGCCTCACACCATTTCTCTTATTTCACAGCCTCTTCAAAATAAATTGTGTCACTATTTATTCCCAAAAATGGAGAGTCCTAATTATCATTTCAATCACAAAGCCAAAAAGTAGTGAACACAACCAGCAAATAATATATTACAATCAATTTAGAAAGGATATAAATAAAAATAGGAAACTAAAGAACCAGCACAAAAGACTTTCAAAGTAAAAAAGGCTCTAACTTCATATCCGAGTGGCTGCTCGACATATACTTTTTTTAACACTCCATTCAAGAAGGCAAACTTTACGTCTATTTGATAAACCTTCCACTTGTGCTAGGCTGTTATTGCTAGGTTGTTTGTATACCTTAGCAACCAATCTAGCTTTATGCCTTTCTATTCTTTTCCTTCAGCATTGCTTTTGGTCTTATAGACCCACTTTACTCCAATCACTTGTTTATCAGGAGGCAGATCAATTGGTTCCCATGTTCTATTCCTCTCTGTAGCATCTATTTCCTCATCCATGACCTCACACAATTTCTCTTCTTTCACAGCCTCTTCAAAATAAATTGGATCACTATGAGAAAATAATACAAAGTTAAGATTTTCATCTAGTTCATCTTCATACCTTTCAATTTGATAAATCTCCCTTAGAATTTTTGTCTTTCTTGGCATCAGAGAGGCAAGAGTGGGGTCTGAATTCTCACTGCTACTGCTGCTTGGCTGTGTAAAAAGTCTTTGAAGCTGTCTGATCTCTAGAACTACAAACTGTGCAGGTCTCTGGAGCTGTCCAGAGGACTGTGTAACTGTTGTCTGTGAAATTTGGAGCTGTCTATTAAGCTCCCTATCTACTGTGGGTAATCTCTGGAGCTGATTGTTGAGCTCCGATAGCTCAGTTGGTAGAGCACTCCAGTAGCAAATGGAATGTCCTGGGTTCAAGTCCTACCCAGTCCATATGAATTGTAGTTCAACACTTGTAGCACTTTTTGGAGGATCAAAAGATCATTAGAAAGGCACTAAGCAGACCTCTAGATCTTTTGTAGTCAGAGATCTGTCTACTTATTGTGTAAAGGTTCTACCACATGTCCAAGTTTGTTTCATCTCTCCAAGCATAACTAGTCGCCTAGCATGAGTGTTCAACAGAGGTTAGAATATACTATTACCAAGTAGCTACTTGAGGTTAAGTCAACACAAATTACAAATAATTGGAGAGAAGTTTTGAGCCCAAACATTATCTAGAATATTCTAAAATTGATGGTACAATGAATTTCATTGCAAAAAGTATAATATTCTTGATAAAGTAAAATTTCATTGTACATTTGCTAAAGGTTTGAGCCCAAACATTATCTAGAATATTCTAATATTGATAGTACAATGATTGTGAAAAGTATAAAATAACACAAATAATCAAGAATGTTCTGATGCCATAAAATTCTTAAAGAAAAATGATTTTGATCATGCTTATGGACTTTTACAAACAGATATATCATCATCCCCTAGCCTCCATGCTATTTTTGTATTCAAATATCATTTCTAAAATTTTAGGAGTACTTCTAGGCATGCCCTTTTCGTGTCCCCAAGCTCTCACTGGCTCTTGCCTAAAAAACAGAGCTTGGTGGAATATAGATTATAGATTAGACACCAATGCCCTATGTTACAAGAAAGCGATGCTAGTAGCCAACAATGATGTCGTAAGTACTAATATTATATGAATTACATCAAATCCCTTTCATTAGCTACATAGCCATAAATAAGAACCTGTGATGCTGCAAAACAATACTTATATGGATAAGTATGTGGAAAAACGTAGACAAATAGGTTTCTCCAACAAGAAACCTTATGTCTTTTCCAGTACCCAACATATGAGAATGAATATCCATAAATGTGGTTATTCATCAATCGCAAACTCATAAACGTAATGATAAAAATAAGTAGCAGAGGTTACATTAACCAATTTTGCTAGATCCATTCCCTATTGTAGGATTAGTAGTATTTTTGACATTGTAAGGTTTTAAACAATGGATTACTAAAACTATATAATGGGTGATAGAGACCCTAACTTTATACGATACAACAGCAAAACCCAAATTCTAACATATAAGCTGCTACACAAACAAATCTTAGATCATACAGATCAGAATCTACCTCCGCATCTGCATCTGGCATGTTCATCTTCCACATTATAGAGCTTTGAACTTGATTAGAAACTACATGAAAACAAAGTTCCTTCTCTGCTAGCCTACTCAGGAGATGTCCTGCAGGAAATTTAATGATACAAAATATTTCAATAAATTGCATACATTTACTAGAATATGACAATATATTTTACCCTGCTTGAAAGAGCCATCAAGAGAAAGGCATGCTACACATGCCTGCAATTAACCCCTTCTCAATTACTTTGGTATCAATCTCAGCTGATATAGATTTCAATGCAAATTTTCCTTTCTCCCACTTCTCCCTCTCCTTGTGCCGCTTTCGCATCTCTGCAGCTTCTGCCTTGGCAGATGCTTTCTGCATCTTCTCTTCCTAAGCAGGAAGAAGTCAATAAAGTCAGAAAACACATTATACATACTTTGATAATACAATTAGACTTTGAAGTTGAGAGATAATATATGCATATAAAGGAACTTGCCTCCTTTTTTAGCCTCTTTTCTTCCCTCTGTCGCTGTTTCTCCTCTTCTTTTTCTCGCCTATGTCTTGCAATCTCTTCTTGCTTGTGTCTTCTCTCTTCTTCCCTTTCATTTCTAGTGATTCCACTTTGTTTATACTGTCTTTTGTTACCACTCAATTTTGGAGCCAGATCTGTTTTATCTTGATACATATCTTCCTGCCAGCCTAAATAATTTAGTCAAGAATGTATAGACTCTAGGATTATTCAACGTTTGTTGATTGTCTTAAACTTGTTTATAGACCATCCATGGAAAACTCTGCTACCATCAAAGTACTTAAAATAATATTTTGATGCCCAGGAAAGAATAGAACTGGAAATTTTTATACACTTGTTACAAAATAAAGCAAAATATCTAAAGCGGAAATAGGAGGAGAAACACGTAACTCTAATCTGAGATTTGTTGTGTGTACCTCTGTTGGCTTCCTGCTCCTAATATGCATTTGTTGTTCTACAGCCCCTCTTATGCTATTATGTGACAATCCATCATCTTTGCCTATTTCTGCATTACCTATAGTACAGTTTATGCGCTCATTTTTCATATATATTGGGCTATCAAGTGAATCTGATAATGATTCTTCTTCAGAACTATCCTGAATAACGCATACATTATTCATCATGCCACTACTTAACTCAAATCCCCTTGCACAACTCTCAATTGGGTCAATATCTCCTATATTACCAGCAACATCTGGCATATTAAAACCATAGTTTCCCATAGACATGTTGATAGCTGCTTCAGAAACATTCCCCAATTCTTTTGCCTCTGAACTTATTTCTACTGACTCTGCTGTTGATCCTTTTCCATCCTTATTATGGTGAAGAACTTCTGAACCAGTACTCTCTGTTCCTTTAATTATATTTTCCACTTTATATAAGTCAATCTCCTCTGAGAAATCATGGGAAGAAACTTCAGAGACAACTTCAAATGCAATTTTATTAAGGCCACTATCAACAAAATCCATTTCAAGTGTCACTAATTTGTCCTCAACCTTTTCTCCGGAACTTAGGGTCTTACCCTGTTCTTCAGAATTCAGCCTCTTATCAAATAAACGAATAGCATCTTCACTGGAGGGGCTTATATCTTTTAATTTTTCTAGTGCACAAGGCCCGTAAGCATCAAATTTAGGTTTCTCCTTTTTGGTTGCACCACTAACACACCCATCGGACTCATTGTCTGAATCCAAGCAAATCACATCAGCTCCACCTTACAACATAAACAATAAAAAGAAGGAATGAGCATGAATCCAACTTTATTTGTCTGCGACACATACAAAAGCAGCATTCATTTTGTTTCAATTAACTGACAAGGAAACAAACATATATAAAAAATTCAGACATCAGAAATTCTGCAGTGGACTATTTAAAATTTGTTATTACCTGCAATTCCAGTGCTAGGCAAGGCATCAAGTTTAGATTTCTCTTCTTTGGTTGCACCATTAAGACACCCATTGGATTCATTGTCCAAGTCCAAGCAAATCACATCAGCTTCATCTTACAACATAAACAATAAAAAGAAGGAAAGTGAGCACGAATCCAACCCTGAAGTATATTTTTTCTTTTTATTCACAAATGTTTAAAGTGTTTATGTGTAATGTAAAAGCCCTTAAAAATTCCATTATCAAAATGTATATCTATTGGAGACATCTTAAAATTGCTGTAAATTACATAAATCAAATATAGACAAGAAAATATCAATAGACAAACACAGTTGTCAATTTGAAAGCAGACATTTATTCAAAAGGATTCAAGCTGCCTCCTGTTTGTACAAGTAGTTGGAAAACCCTCAACAAATAAATTATTTGATGCATCGAGAGGAAGATGTCCTTGAGACCTGCTAATTAGATACCTAATAACCTGTCCTTGAAGCCCATCCCTGGTGACTTCCCTGGAAGGCCCACATGCACATTTTCAACACCCATCCTGGATAACATGAAAATTTGTTCTCCCAAGAAGGAAGCAAGCATACCACCACCAACTGTCCTACCCAGCCCCATTCCACTGAAACCAAGTCACCTCCATTTAGGCTGCTTGAACCATATGAAGGAAGCTATCCAAGTGACAATGTTTCAATTAGTTATGTTGCCATTAAGGCTTTGCAAGTATGAACACTAGATTATCACATGAGCACAAGAAAAGTGAGTAGGTTTTCCATTACCCTATTTCGCACATATCTGTCATAAGCAGGCCCAAGTGGGTTAGTTTCCCTCAACAAACAGTGAGACCTCTTGTCAAAGAGAGGATCGTCTCAAGGAAGATATCCGGGGTCCACACACATGTAAATAAATGTAAGATAGAATTTTGTAATAATATTAAACTCAGTCAGCATCGGAAGCCACTTGAAAACATCACTATGCCATTCAATATGCCCTTCAATCATACTAGTGAAACCTGTTGCAAAGACAGTTGCCATTGCACCAAAAGATCGACGTGTTAATGCCCAATACAACCACCAAAGTTAATGAATCCACGAAGGCGGTTAAACCATGTCACAAACCCGAGCACTGCACTGCATAACACAAGGAGACCAAGGGCGCACACCTTGCAACAATTGCCGCCCCCCCCCCAAGCGCAAGCGAGGGGTTTGAACCTGTGATCCAGGCTCTGATACCAATTGTTGCAAAGACAGTTCTCGTTGCACCAAAAGGTCAACCTATTAATGCCTAATACAACCACTAGAGTTAATGAATCCATGGGAGGTAGTTAAGCCATGTCACGAACCCGAGCGCTGCGCTGTATAGCACAAGGAGACCAAGAGCACAAACCTTGCAACAAAACCCACAATTTCCTCAAACTATGTCAAACAGAATTTTCTGGAAGACTGAAACTCATAAAATAGGAACCCCCATTGTACCATTAGCCACTTAAAGAGCGGGAAACAGAACTTTCTGGATAGCTGAAACTCTAATAAAATTAAAAAACCCCATTATAGCATTAGTCCCTTCGAGAGCAAGAAACAGAACAAAGACAAACATTGTGCCAATCATTACGGGCCTCAATTATAATATTAGTCCCTTTGAGAGCAAGAAACATAGAGAGCAGACGAAACCAGAAATAATTTTAAATCTCACGATCATACTTCACACAGAATTTATTCGATAGCAGAGAGCTTAAACTCCGTCTAGCTAACAATTAATTTGAAAAACGAATAACAAGAACGCACGAAGTCTTTTGAAAAACCGCAATGCATTGCATAAAATGGTTAAATCTTTAAAACGTTGTCAATGAGAATGAAGATTGCGATCTGGCAGCTAACCAACCACTAAATCTTAAGTCCCCATAATAACCAAATTCGTAACTACAAATCACTAATTAAAAACTGCGCAAACCTTTTAAAAGTAGAATAACCAAATTCAAAGCTACAAATTATATTTTACATACCGTATTCCGGACGCGGGCGCTTAGCTGCCTCAGAACGCCTATCCCTCTCAGCCCCTCCATATATGTTCGAGAATGAGTCCATTGTTCTTACACAATAAAAAAAACAAGCAGCGAATCACACCAAAACCCTCGAAATTAAAAATAAAAATAACTCTTCGCAACGAACAACCGTCACAATAACTGCAAAACAGCTGCAAAACGAGTAAAGCCAAAAAAAAGGAAAATAACCTCAAAAAAAAAAATACCAAATCCTTTGCAGATGAGTTCGATTCGCATTACTCTTTACCCCGGGAATGAAAATTATGAAAGACTTTCGAGATTGCCAGGTAATTTAAGGCGAAAGAGAGCGTTTACAGAGCTATAACGGGGTTCCGTCTGCGTCCAAAACCATAAACCTCGCCTCTTTGTACTTCCACAACATCCAAAACGAACATGACAGCAAAATTTAATCACTGCAAGTCCTAGCCCATCAATTTATGTCTGATTATAATGTATTAGAATATATGTCTATATGATTTGTGTACGACGAAGGTTGCAGGCATCACAATTTTTTCAGAAAGTTTTCATTTCTGCTTCGGCTGCGCTTTGAAGATGATGGAGCCGAGCATGACAGCCAAGCCCCTTCATCCTTGGAACTTCTCGCTCACCCCTCAAAGCGCTCAATTCCTCCTCTCAATTCAAAATTCCCCAAAACTCAAATTGCAACGGAATGCTTTTTCTAAATTATCGGCTAATTAAATAAATGAAATTAATTAAGCACAAATTAATTTATACAAAAGAGAAAAGTTCAATAATTGTAATAAATATAAACTGCAATGGCACCTTGGTGTGCAATGGGTACGCTGAAGAGTTATATGTAAGGTTGAGTAGGGAAAGTTTTGATATATTTGTTGCAATTTTTGGTGTACATGAGGTCAATTGGTAAAGAGAGATATAAGGGTAGATAGAGGGAGAGAGATAAAGAGATAATGGGATAGAGATATCAGGAGATATGGAAGAAGACATATGGAGAGATAGAGCTAGAGAGGCAAAGAGATATAGATATAGAGGTCTAGGAAGAGGGAGAGGGGGAGAGAGGGGGAGAGAGAGGGAGAGAGAGAGATGGATGGGTAGAGAGGATACATGTCTAGAGATAAAGGAGGAGAGAGGAAGATAAAGGTAGAAATGAAGATACAGTGAGAGAGGAAGAGGGAGAAATAGATAGAGTGGTAGAAAGAGGTAGAGGGAGAGATTAAGATAGAGAGATAGTGAGGAAGAGAGTGAGGGGTAGAGATAGATATATATATATAGGAAGTGTGAGAGATAGGGAGATATAGATGGTGAGATATAGTGATAGAAAGAGATAGAGAGAAGGGGGAAAGATAAATAGATGGAGATAAAGAGGGATAAACAAGGAGTTTGTGTGTGTGGGTAAGAGAGATATGGAGATACATATAGAGAGGGATATATATGTATATATATAGGAAGGGAGAGAGGGATATAAATAGATAAATGATAAAGGAGAATTAGAGAGATATAAAAAGGAGCGATAGGGAAAGAGAGGGGGGAATAGGGATAGAAAAAGGGATAGATAAAGAGATAAGTATAGTGGGAAAGGTAGAGGGGGAAGACAGATGCAAGGAGATGTAAGGAGATAGAGATAGAGAGGAAGATGGAGATGGATATGGAGAGAGAGGATGAGGGAGAGGGAAACAAAGATAGAAAGAGGGAGAGACAAAGAGAGGAAGAGAATGAGAGACAGAGAGACGGAGGGATAGAAAGATTGAGATAGGAAGTTATATAGAGAGAGAGGGAGTCTCCCTACCTATCTCTATGTTTCTCATTTTTCTCAATCTCTCTCTTCTTCTCTCTCATTTTTCTTTCTATATTTATCTTCCCTTATATCTCCCTTTGCCTCTCTCTCCCTTACTCTCTTTTGCTATCCATATTTATCTCCCCTTCTTTCTCTCCCCATCTCCCCTTGATCTATTGATCTATCTATCTCTATATATATCTTTATCTCCTACTCTTTGTCTCTTTATTCTCTCTATGTGACTTTATATCTATATTTTTCCTCTTGTCTCTTTTTGTCTCTTTCTTTATCTCTCTTACTATCTCTATATCTTTCTCTTTTTCTTTATTCTCTCTTTGTAACTAAAGAAATGCTAACATAAATTGAGGATAAACCCAAAGAGCTGAACTTCAAACCATAAAAAACTAAGTATAAGTAAAAATAATATTATATGGAACGGATCTCCCAAGGAAGCATTGAGATGACAAAGAAAGATGGGAGTAGTGATATTACCATGTTTGTAGGTCAAATCACAACAACTAACAACTTTGCCATCTATCACCACAAAAGGGCCAATGCTAGATACAATTATGCCCATAATATGTCTAGGAATAAGAGGGTAAAGATTAACAATACTCAAATAAATCATGACACATCTTAGAACCTTCCCTAGCATCCACAACCAATGAAACTTTGATAATAAAGAAAAAAGCTAGAGATGTGCTACTGCTTCCATGACCCATCCCCTAGACAAGGGTAAAGCCAAGATTGCGACCGACTAGTTTGAAAGTATTGGTAGCAATACTAAAATTGGAACATAGTCTTATTAATTGTCCCTATATGTGTGTGAGTTGGTTGTATCCAATTAGTGTTTGTGACCTCTAACCTCTGCACCAAGTTCAAGGAAGTTATCCTGAGAACCTTGAAGGTTCCTATTAATAAGTATTTAACGAGCTCCCTTCAGGTGTATTTTCTTCTATGTATCGATTTGTGCATCACAGGGAATCAACTCAGCCTTTTATCAAAAGTCTGCTTTCCCCCTCCACGTGTCTGCTCTGCGCAACCCTAGGGTTTCCCTTCCTTTTGTATCTCGGGAATCCCCACCATACTTCCACGTGTCATGGATGTGGGCCATTTTTTGTCATTCTTTTTTACTTCCTCATCGGGCTCCGCTCAAGTGCCACGTGCTTGCACACCCAAAGAATTTATCGGGCCCCACAATTGTTGTTTGCGATGTACTCTTGCTACGTGTCTACTCTTCGTAAATCTTTCTACATGAAGATAAAATAACAATCGCGGGCGAAATGCTACCACACGTTTCTTTTGCGCCCGATCGATGATCGTTTCCTCCACTATTGGATAGTGCTCTACCCATTTAACACATTGAGCATTGGTGCAAGTCTTCAACGGCAAGAGATAAAGGTTCACACGGCCAGAAAATGCTACCATGTGCCTAATCAGTGGATCTCGTATTCGAGCGATCAACTAGGCAAACCAAATGCTACGATTGGCCACTGTGTGTCATAATCATTTGCATGGGATGGTGACACTTGTCTAATTAACCTTGTTGGGACCACCGCCATCATTTGCAGAAGATGCACATATGCCTAGAATGACCAGATGTTTGGTTTTGAATCATTTTTGTTGCAATGACTTGGGGAATATTCTTATTTTTGCATCATTGCCAGGGGATAGCAAAATCATTTTTGTTGGTGCTCTCTGAAGCGGTGGGAGTTTTTTTTGCTATATATACTTTTCTCTATTGTGAGAAAAGGGCCCAAAATTTTGAAGGAACACTAGTCTTAGGAAAAGAAACCAGGCCTTTATTATTGTTTTATTTTATTGCAAGACTTTCAAATTGTGCCAATTGTTCGGCCTTTCCGTTCTTTCATGCTATTTGATTAAACTGTAAACTATGCTTTTATTGTCTGGACATTTCATTTGAGAACTTCTATATATATTGAATGCAAATTTACTAGTCTAGATCATGTCTAATGACTCTTCTTGGCAATAGGAATGTATGCAATGTTATTTTATGTCAATAAATGGATTTTCTATGCTATAATCTTCAGTTTCTGCTCTTTTGGAACACTACAAATACCAATCAGGCCCTTAGATCTATGATTTATCATGCCTATCATTAAGTCTTGGCGCATCACCTTAGGTTAGACTTTATTTTATTATATTTGTTTCCTTTTCCCTTTCCAAATCCCCATTATAGAAGAAGTTGGCTTCTCTAAAAATCCAGAGGTCACTCAATTTAGCGCAAAAGGTCCCCCATAAACTGAGTTTCCCATAAGACATTATTACCTTGTTAAATTTTAGCGTCAACAATTTGTTCTTTTTTTTCTGGCATGCCCGGTGGGACAGAGCTTAAATGAATTTGTGCATTAGAAGGGTGTATGAGCCATCAGCCTATAACTAGATCCTAAATCGCAAACAACCCCAGTTTACTAGTACCTCCACTGGGAACAGTGTAGGCCACAAATTAGTTGGTAACCGTTCCACTCCCGCCACATGTTCCTCTAACCATGTTGCCAGTCACCGACATAAATTATGTGGCATGGGATGTTGGAAGTCCCCTAGTAGCCCCAGTAGCACCCGTTGTGTTGGGGTGTTATCCCAGTTTCAGCTATGAAAGTTATACCCAAGTTTACTAGAGATGGCTCAAGAACACCCGTAGAAAATTTGCAAGATGTGGTGGATGTGTGTCTGGTGCACGGGATCACAGTGCAGAATGTAGCTCTAAGGCTTCTCACCACGTCTTTTAAAGGCAAGGCATTGGATTGGTACCGAACACTGTCACCTAGCACTATTCGCATTTGGGACGAGCTCGAAGATTTGTTCTATGAGAGGTTCTCAAATGATAGAGATCGCTCTTCACTGTATTATCAACTATCTATGAGCCCCCTAGGAGGCTCTAGTGGACTTTAATGCCTGATTCCACACGAATTGGCAGAGAACCCTTGTTACTATACACCAAACTCAGTTGGCATTCATATTTTATCTGAAGTCCATCAATTCTGACATTTCTATGATGATCAAGTCTTTGGGAGGAGCTACTCTACCAAATGCTTACGGTGTCGCTATCAAAGTCGAGAATCATTTGATAGATTTTGGAAAGTTCCCTCCTTAGCCTATCATGCCGATATTTCTTGAAATATTGATTCCCGCACAAGAAGTCACATCAACTAGCGCACCTGCAACTCCCCAATCAATGTACACATATGCGGTAGTGCACGACAGTGCCACAAAATGTAGCCTTTGCATCCGATTCTTCCAAAGATGAAATGAGCAATCTTAAAGAAATGTTGTGGACTATGGAAAATGACATAACCACCCTCAAGTGGAACCAATCAACGTGAATTAACCGCAAGGCAGAATAACCTCATTGATGGCATCAACCTCTGGTGCTTCCCTTGCAGCGATGTGCATATGCCCCATAATTGTTCGTGTGGCAACTTACAACAAAAGGTGGCGGAACAACGCAGCCAAGGCGCAATGCCAAACCATGGGGGTTATGTATATCCCTCACCACAAATAGAGAGTGCAGTTCTTACTACGCAAATGCAAGGGATGTCTCTAGAAAAAGAATTTGACATCACTCCTGATCACGCACTCTTCTCATGGATGGAGGAAGAAGAAACGGTGTTTGCTAATGATACGTTCATATCCAAAACACCGCAAGTGCAATCTAAATATAATACACTCAAAAGAGGAGATTTACCAATGAGACAGTTGTTTCGCACCTAGTCAGCCTACAACTTAAAGGTGTTTTCGATCAGAATCCTGGCACTTCCACTGCCCTGCTACCATCTCAACCACATAAGGAAATTATTATAACAAGAGCCAAGGAGCAGAAACCTCTGAGTTTGTCACATTTTAATGTGGTAGAAAATTTGAATAAATCCTCCTCTAATGTGTCTCTATGGGACATTCTAGCTATCCCAAAGCAAAAAATGCTATTACAGAAGGCACTTCAAGAAGAGGTCAGTGCAACACCAATAGAGCAGTTAGCCAATGCAGAGGTTGTTAATCAACTACCGCTGACTAAAGTCCTTATGAACAATACAAAAGAATCCCCTTGTCGAAGTTAGAGATAAGTTGAAGCCCCAACACTTCTTCTTAACTCTCATTATAGGAAATAAGTTATTGCACAATGCTATGATTGATTTTGGCGCTAGCACCACGGTTATGCCTAAACAAATAGTCAAAGCTTTAGGACTCGGCTATGAACCTATGAAAAGGGGAGTAATGCAACTTGATGGGAACAAAGTTGAAACCATAGGTGTCATCAAGGCACTTCCTTTAACTCTATTTGCTTGCCCTAGTATCACAGTGTTGCAAGATATTGTGATCATAGATGTTCCTCCCATGTTCGGTCTCTGTCTATCCCTAGAATTTACTTCAAAAGTGGGCAGATACCTGTCCTTGAATTGGTCACATATGATTCTTAGAACCAAGCACATCGCAAAAATGAAGATAGAATCAGAGGCTTTGCATTCTAAACATGTAGTGGATGAAGCCTTGATCAATTTTGAAGCCGCGCATACCTCTATCACCAAGAAAGAAATGTATTGCATTGAATTACTAGAGGAGGAAAAGGTGAGCGAAGACCGGGATGGATGCTCTGTTGAGTGAACACATGGACAGTGACCCTTTCGGCATTTATCATGCTACAGTATTGGGAACCTATGTAATTTATGATGAAGACCAAGTGCTCTCGAAGATTGCTAAAGAGTTCGAAGGTAGCCAAACAAATGAGCTATGGACGTTGTACTTTGACGAAGCAAGAGGTAAAGTAGGCGCTAGGGTGGGGATATGTTTAATATCCCCACAAGATGAAAAAATGTTAAGGTCTTTCTGCTTCCATTTCGCTTGTTTAAATAATGAGGCCAAATATGAAGGATTAGTTCAAGGTTTAAGCCTTGTGGAGTGAATGGGGATTAAGCAATTAATGGTGTTCAAAGATTCTGAGCTAGTAGTCAACCAAGTTTGAGGGATTTTCGTGGCAAGGAATGTTTGCATGAGATCCTATTAGCATCGAGTATGGGACTTGGTTGAGAGTTTTGAAGCCTTCAACATCCAGACTGTTCCTCAAAGACAAAATGGCGACACATACCACATGGTCATGATTGGTGCTCAGTTTGATCCTACCTCTAACCTTATACATAACAAAAAATATGTACGAGTAATAGTTCGACCAACGATTCCTGACAATGATCAGATTTGGCAGGTTTTTGAAAGTGATGAACACATCGCCTCATTCATCCAGTAGTCGGGGGAATTCGCCGATCAACTTCAACCAAAGATTGCCAAGGCTTATGAAGGACAAATTATTCAGCTCAAATCCAACAAGCTTCTGAAAGGATTGGTTACTCTAAAAAAAAAATTGATTGTGATGATGCAAGAAAGGATAGACGGAAGTTCGTAGCAGACAAAAGTGATTACGTAGACCTTTGAGTCTCAAATGGCAGAAATCTTCGAGTCGGGAAGGATGTCCCACACCATGATAAAGAAAGACTCATCAATTTATACTAGAAATATGGAGTAATGGCCTGGTCCTATGATGATCCTAATATCATTCAACAGACGATCGAGCTAACAAAAGGTGCAAAACCAGTCCAACAAAAGCAGAGGCCAATAAACCCCAAAATTGAAGTGCTAATGGCGCAAGAGCTAACCAAGCTAATTGAGTCGCACGTTGTCTTCTCAATCAAGCATAGTACTTGGGTATCCAATCTAGTCCCAGTCTGAAAGAAGAATGAAGATATCCACTTGTGTGTGGAATTTCAAGACCTAAATAGAGCATCCTTGAAGGACCATTATCCGCTGCCTTCTATGGAGTCAATCTTATAAACGGTAGCCAGATCAGAAATGTTTTCTCTGTTGGACAGCTTCTATAGTTACAATCAGATCCAAGTTAAGAGGGAGGATCAACACAAGAACACATTCACTAAAAAGTGGGGAACATTTACATATGCTAAAATTCCTTTTGGTTTATCCAACGCAGGGGCAACATTCCAATGGGTGATGGACATCACTTTCAACGAGCTAATCAATAAGTTTATTCTAATCTATTTAGATGATCTTACTGTGTTTTCTAAATCTAAGGATGATCATTTTGACCACTTAGAAATAGTTTTTCAAAAGTGTCAAGAGTTTGGGGTTTACCTAAATCCAAAAAAATGCATATTCGAAGTACCGCAAGGCAAGTTGTTAGGACATGTGGTATCTAAGGAAGGAGTTTCGATCAACCCCAAATAGGTGAAAACTATCAAGAAACTTCCCCTTCTAGTGAATAAGAAAAGCGTTCAGTCCTTCCTTGGCAAAGTAAATTTTGTTAGCAAGTTTATTTCTGACTTTGTGGGAATAATTAAGTCGATCACCCTGATGCTTAAAAAGGATCAAGCATTCAAGTGGACGGCCGAAGCCCGGGAAGCCTTTGAAAAAGTCAGGGATGCTATTTCTACAGCTTCAATATCAGTTAATCCAAATTTATCTAAGGATTTTATAATGTATGCATTTAGTAGCAAGTCCAGTATTGCTACTGTCTTAACCCAAAGGGATGATGAAGGAAAGGGAGAACATCCAATGACAGTCTACTCCCGGACCCTGAAGGAATATGAGACGAATTATAATTTCGTCGAAGGACAAGCCTTTGTAATAGTGAAGGGACTTAAAAAGTTTTGCCATCTAATTTCTTGCAACAAAGTGTTTATTTATGTCATGCATTCTAGTGTGCGTGAATATATCATGGAGGGAGAAATCATAGAAAAAAGAGTTTATTGGATCACCAAGATCCTTGAATATGACATTTAGGTCAAACCCACTAAAATTGTCAGAGGAAGAGGACAATGTGAATACATGGCACAAAATGAAGAGATACCCGCAGAAGGGGAGCAACCAGAGCTTGTTCTGATAAATGAGCCAAAATCTGAGGGTTGCTAGCTAATAGATAGAATGAGGTTTATGCAAATAGGAAAGTATATGTCAGGTATTTCCTCCCAAAAGAGGAGATACTATCGGCTGCAAAATTGTGGATATGCACTAGTGGAAGGGTTCCTTTTCAAAAGGAATTTCAATGGTCTCCTTCTGCGATGCGTTACTACAGAGTAAGCGAAGAGAATCCTTGACACGTTCCACAACAACACTGCGGGTGGACACTTCTTCTCTAAGACCACCACCACCAAAATCATGTGCATAGGTTACTATGTTCCCACACTTTTCAACGACTCCCAATCTTTGGTAAAATCTTACAAAAAATGCCAATTTTTTATTAACAGAAGGAATAATTCTGCAATGCCTCTCAAACCTATAGTGGCAGATGAACCGTTTGCACAATGGGGCTTGGACTTCATCGGGATGATTAATCTCACTTCTAGTGTCGGGCACAAGTGGATATTGACTGCCACATATTACTTCACGATATGGACAAAGGTCGTTTAGCTTAAAAACACAACTGAGACTAAGATAGTGGATTTCCTCGAAGAGCTAGTGACAAAGTTTGGTCCTCCGAAGACTATCATTTCTGATAATTCTAGAGCTTTCCTAAGCTCAAAGGTATGTCACTTTGCGTTAACAAATGGCATATTCCTTAAGACATCATCAAATTATTACCCGTAGGGAAACGACCTAGCGGAGTCAACAAACAAGAACCTAGTCTGACTCCTTAAAAGAATTGGTTCGAAACACTAGAGAGAGTGGCATAAAAACCTTTGAACGACGCTTTGGGAAAATTGCATAACTCCTAAGTAGGTCCTTAAGACTTCACCTTATGAGTTGGTATACGGGAAAGAGGCACTGTTGCCTATATCTACGAAGATTCCAATGCTCCAACTATTGAAATCTCTCAAGATAGAATAAAATGGCACCATGGAGATTCGACTTGTCGAATTGTTAGAAGTACAAGAAAAAAGGAAAAATTCCCTAATAGCTATGACAGACCACCAACAAGTGGTCAAGCGATGGTTTGACGAGAAGGCTTCTGACCAAGGCCTAAAGTATAGAGACTTAGTACTGAAATATGATAAAAGGGTTGCTAAACCAGGTCAACATGGTAAATTTGGTAGCCTATGGGAGGGCCCCTTTAAAATCATTTGGTGCAGGAGCATAACACTTTCGAGTTATAAAGTATGGAACATGAACCATTAGAAATATCGATCAATGTGATTCATCTTAAGTTGTTCCATTAAGTGTCAAGTTCTATTTTTGTACATATGTGAATAATGTTTTTATTTTATTTCCCTTTGTGTTGGCCAATCTTTTTTAAAATTGGTTAGTGTTTATGCAGAAGTAATCCATAATTGTAGAGGGTAGAGCAACGGGATTACTTTACAAATAAAACACACCCGTGTGCAAAGAAAATGAACACATATGTTAATAAAAGAGCCCATACAATAGATATGAAGAATGGAAGAAAGAGCCATGGATTTTTATAAAGATATATGCCAATTTATATATATTCTTTTATTTTTTACATTGCAAAATGGCTAAGAAAGCCATAATCCAAAAATTATATGATTATACAAGCTATTCTTTCATATATGCTATATTTATAGCCTTTTTCAGGCTTATATACAAAGTTGTAAAGCAAGTGGTGTATACAACAACAGGAAACAAAGAAACTGGGGGGCACTTTATCCAGGAGCAGGGAGGCATTTTATCCAAGAGCACGAGAGGCAACAATTGATGCATCTATGGTAGCATCTACGACAGTGCCAACCATGTCTTCATTGACAGGTTCTTCAACAACAAAAGCATAGTCATTTGGCACAACCGCCATTGGCAGGGGGAACACTAGGTTCCTAAAGTCAGTATACCAATCAACGTCATAGAATGGTATTACATTGTAGTTGTGGAACTAAAAGTGCAAGGCCTGGGTAACCCTCTGTTGATGCTCGTCGCGCATCTTAAGGCAGAATCCACTGAGAAACGACAACCATACAACTACAACTTCTTCCTCAATGTAGCGACAGAGGTCATTGGCTATTGGCAGATCTACCCCATATGCAGCATGAGCAACAATCTCACTTAGGCCATTTAGGTATTTTTTTGGAAAATTTTCCTTAACCAGCTTCAGAGTTAGGGGCCTGGGGATACCAATGTCTAATATTGAAGCTACAAAATGTGAGTAGATATCAGTATTCACACAATATTTGTCCTCGTACTCTATACAATCCCTAACCAGAACCCATTTTATGGCTACCAGAACCAAGGAGTGTTTATTCTTGGTCACTCTCTTCAATTGCCTAGTGGAAATCTCCCCTAGAAAAGTTGTCTGTGACTTATAAGAGGTTAACCTAATAGGAGTATCCATGATATTGACACAATGTTGCTACCTTCTAACTAACACTGGAACTTGCCTACCACCTAGCGTATGAAAAAACATGCTTACTGAAGCTTAGGATTGCGCCATGACCTATTGTTAAAACTACTCAAATGCTAAGCATGATTTCTTTACTACTTAGTGGCCTATTTATAGAAAAAATGAGAAGACGCATGCTAATCCGTTTTGAGAAAACGTGATGATAACCAAGTGCCAACTTGAAAGGTGTGCCTGTGTTTGCTCACATTTTTTGACCAGTTGCATTTGCAAAGGTACGGTTCAATGTGTGCTAGGTTAATAAGAGCTAGTTAATTAGCTTTAAAATGGTGGTGCTCATCAGTAGTAAGCTGCACAACCATAGGCTATTGTGTCATCTCACAGGCATTTCCCAGAGCCCAAGGTAGGATCTGTATCTTTTTTGGCCATGATCGTTTGCTTTGGCTTAATCATTCCGTCCAGGATATTAATTGCCAGCACATACTAACACAAGGTTAGAAGGAAAATTGTCAGCTCAACTTTCAAGGGAATCATAGCATATCACACAGTTGCCAAATGCAATAATGAATTCTTGCCGCCTTGAAATGGCAAGTAATTCATTTTACATGAGCCGAGAAATTAACGGTACATGCTAATTAAATGCAAAAATTATGCTTTCCTCTACCACCTTGAGAAAAGATAGCAAAATACCACATGAAAAGGTTTAATGTTCAAAGTATTTTCAAAAACGCCAAGGCTTAAGGTGCAGAGAAGTTTTTTTTAAGCATATCCAGAGCCGGATAAGTTTACAAAGAGTCCAAAACTTGTTGAAGTTTTCATCTGAAGAAAAATGTCGAAGAGTTCATCACAAAAAATGTAGGAGGAGATTGGCCAGGAGTTGTTTACAACAATACGGTTGTCTGAAGATGTGTATATCTATGAGGATTTAGCATATGTTATGCTTGGTATACCAAGCAAGCTGAAGAGGGCATATACAATAGAGCTGAGTAGGCCCAAAGATTGCAAAAACAAGAAAAGGGTTGAGGAGAAATGGGATAATATTTATGACCCACAACTCACAAAAAACCCTAAATCCTTAAGACAAGTAGCCTGTGCAAGATTGAAGGCACCTAAGGCAGACACACCGACAACAAAGAAGGTTTGGTACAGTGGTCTTCGTCCCACTGGTACATTACTGCCTAGAGTTAGTTGATGCTACCATTCAGCATTATAACCCTAGCACCTGTTGTATCAAGGGCCAAAACTTAAGAGTTCACATCAACCCACAGGGAATTTGGCATATGCTATGCATCCCAGACCTATCTAAAAAAAGAGAGAAAATTGAGTCCTTTTTCCCTGGTAAAGGAGAAAAAATGTGGAAGGCGATGAAAAAGAACTCAAATTTCCTGATGGAGGAGATTGGTAAGAAAGGAGTCCTAGGTGCTAAACTACCAAGTATCCTATTGTCACGCAGTTAATTTCGCAAGGATATGCAAGATTCCATGTCAATGCTAGCTTTTGTGTGCAGTCGAGACTCTGATGAGATGGTGGAAACCTTTCAACTGGGACCGACCTTCCAATTCTGCAAACAACACAATACCTTTTGGTATGATTTCGCCGAGTTCATGGTGGATGAAATGATATGAAAAATAAAAAATTACCCGACAGAGGGAAAGTTTATATTTCTCTCCTTCCTGGTTCACATGTTCCTACGTCAAAACCCTAATTTCTTTGGTAGGTATTTTGAATTATCAATTTTTGATGAAAGGGGGAAGAGGAAGCTAGTATCCATGTGGACACCCTTTCTTTCCATGTCGTATGATTATTATGCATTTTCAGATTATTTTATAACTCTGGTCTTGCAAGATTTACGAGGAGGTGATATAATCTGGCTCAACAAGGATCAGACCAGATATATGCAGACTTTCACTCCCGCTTGTGACTAGTTTTTAGGAAAAAAATTCACAATTCTTCGAATGCGGGGCTTAACTGGTCAATTCACTGGTCAACACTTCCTTCTCCCAGCCTACGTCACAGATAGGGTGATTGAGCTTGAAATATATAGGCAGGTGTGTATCATTGATTTTACTTTCCGCAGCAACAAAAGTGTCAAGAGAAAGGGATTCTTTGCTTGTCTGAAGAATTTCAAAACGGTGACTTTGTTAAAGAAACAATCAGATTAGTTATTGCAGGATAAACTGAATCATTTGGGGTTGGTTTTGGTAAGTGACAAATGGGATTACAACCCTTTCAATGACCTGTTGGAGCCACATGTGAAAGTTACTCATGTTCCTCGACTTTACTGGGAAAAGCGATGTAACCCTCAGGTAGACAAAGATGAAAATTTTGTTGAACTGGCGTGTATTCCCACACAAGATAACATAGGGTCATGGCACAAGTTCTACTTTTTTGTGGCGGTGGCCAAAGATAATGTCCACATGGAACACACCATGTACAACAAGTTGTGGAAGGATGAGGAATGAACTGATGAAAAGATCGAAGCTTTCTAGAAGTATCGCTAGGAGACAGGGCAATTGGATGCCCCTTATGATAGTTTGAAGGAGGACAAGGAATTTGAAAAATGGTGGGATGTTGACCACCCAGCCTAGAATCTAGCATCAATAAGAGGGACGACCCGGAGGATGAGTTCAAAGAGCAGGAAGAGGAAGTGGCAACTTTTGCGTCCTTTGTGCTGAAGGAGAAAGGCTCCGAACAACCTGCCTATGTAGCCACAAATGTGCATTTTAATGTATCAAGGGATTCACATACACTCACTTGGGCCGCTAAGGTAGCCAGGGTACCATAGCAGCAAACGACAATAATTGTTGAAGCTTAGGAGACTCCGCCTGCAAAACGACAACGTATAGAAACCATTATCGGAGAAGGTTTGCAAGAACCCACTGGAAGACAGTGCTTGTAGCTAGCCAGGAGCTTGAGGCCGAGGAAGAGTCACTAACGATTCAAGAGTAGCCATTGACCAGTCAATAGATAAAATTTTCTCCTTCTTCCCTTGCTTCTTATTCCTTGGTATCTGCCCCTACGTTAGCGACAATCCCTGCCATGAGTACTGGCCCTTTGTTTCCCACTTTTAATCAAACACATGCAGGAGGTTTTTCCCAATTCTCACAGATGAATCCACCCAGCTTTACTCCTCTGCAAACCCTTACACTAGCTACTGCCACTTAGGCTCTCCTTGCCTCGCTTTCCGAAGGCGTGCCCTCTGCGGGCACCCCTACTTTTGCTATTACTGCAAATCCTCTTCCATCACAACAGGTTGACTCCATAATAACAACTCATTCACCATTCCAGCCTATGAGTCCTTTTGCTAATTCACCAATTGAGTCGTGGCAAGTGACTAGCCCTTATGTTGGTCCTCAAACCAAGCTTTGGAATGTGCCCCACTTCTCCGCACAAACTGTCACTCTCTAGAAAAAGAAAACGCCCGTGCCTATCAAGGTTACCTATATGGTGGAGTTCTCCTTGGAAAAGAAAGTATCTATGAACTATAGTATTTGGGAGATAATGCATATGCAAGGAGATTCAATGGTGTGTTCATCTTGTCCCAACGGTGGTGAATGATTTTTTCAACTCTATGAAAAAATGTTTCTTGGGGTCATTCTCTTTTTCTGCTATTATCACCTTTATTTTTTCTATCATGGAGTCAATACCATCATAGATTTCCCCCAAACATGGTTGATCTGTATCAGCAAACCTGATCATACTCATGATAGGCTCGTGAATCTCAAGACATAGGCCACACGATCCCACCAATCATCATCTAGGATCAATGACTTGACCTTTTGGGCCCTCTCTGAACTTGATGTTTTCCAAATACTCCATTGGTTGCTAATAACCATGGCACCCAATGCATCTTGCACCTTCACAAGTCGTCTCAAAACAATTGTGTGTGATGCAAATCAGGTCTCATCAAAATAAAATTATTTGTTTATAAACAAGTTGGTGTGAATAAATGCAAACAAACACTAGTAAACATATTATCATAGCTTGAGGAGTTATGTAAAAAATAATACAAAACACACTTTTTATCTTCCTAGAATTAGCTTGCATTAACATTGCATTTATAAAATTAAAAATTATATTTAGTGAAACTCATATTCAGGGCTGAGAATCACATGGCATTGAAGCAAAATTTTAGATTTTTCACTTAACTGGACTTCATAAAATAACCTACAACGACCTTAGGATTCTTAAAGTGTGTGAGAGATATAAGATTTTAGAATACATTAGAATCAAACCAACCAAAAATTTATCCCCTTCGAATCAAAAACCTAGATCACTTGGCACTAATGGAAGACCTTCGCCATCGACTCTGGAGGCTTGATTAAATTTTATTGAAGAAACACCAGAATACATCAACACACAATAATCAGATGCTAACAACATGATAAAAACAATCATTAGATGATCACATGATACTCATAGTAAGATTAATCCACATAATCAATTAAATCCATATACTAGTCATAGCATAAGCATGAAACATAGTGATAAATTGTCATCAACTATCATCATAATAGTGAATCCAATCATCAAGCATCATAATGTCCCAATCCAATCATTAAGATAATAGGACATATCATAAACCAAATTGGAATGATTTTCAATGTTCAAACTAAATGAAAAATAACACCTAATACCTAAAATACAAATTCCCCAGAATATAAAAATGAAATCACAATTTATAGGTAGATCTGAGAAGGGTTGGGACACATGCACCTATCACCAAAAGCTGGTTTTGAGACCTTTTGAAGGAAAAGTTCCCCCTAGGTAAAATGGTTCCTAGTTAGGACTTTTGAAAACAATTTTTACAATCCTCTAATGCTCCATATGCCCTACCTTCTAGTGCTCCTTTTGCAAGCGGACTAGTTTCATCACCAGTTGAATTTAAGGCACAGATTGATTGTGAAAAGGAAGTACGTGCAAGTAGAATGCAAAAGTGCAAGGCAAAGGATGACAGTGCTTCTGCTGAGCCAAAAATACAGACTCTTTATGATGAGACCCGAAAAGAGCTAAAGTTTACAACCATGTACCCAAGAGTAACCAAGCCTCAGGGGGAGATGCGCCCATAAGACTATGACTCACGAACGTAGTCTTCAATTTGTCTTCCTCCACAATACTAATTTGGTTGTAGCCCGAAGAGCCATCTAGGAACGAGTACATTTCATGCCCTGCAACTTCTTCGAGGATTGTGTCGGTGAAAAAAATAGGGAATGGGTCCTTGATGGTCACCGCATTTAGACTCTAAAAGTGGTAGGGCTTGACATGAAGGTGGCTCGATTGCAGGATAAAGTTGAGATTATGGAGGAAACGCAACGGGTGGTCACCTCTGACTTCCTTAAAACTAGTCGCCAGCTAAAGAAAAAGGATGAGCAACTTAAAGCAGTAAGGGAAAGAGTTATTTTTTTGGAGAAAAAAGAGAAATCCCTATAGGCGGATGTTGCACATATGATAGAAAGGGCGCTGGTAGAAGAGAATGAGAAGAACAGACTTTAGGGTGAGCTTACGAAGATTTAGACTATTGACCCTACCATGGTAAAAGAGCTGCATGCTAAGAATCAGGAGGCAGAGTAGAATTTTTAGCTAAAAAATGAAGAGTTGGAGCGACTTCACCTTGAGTATAGTCAAAGAATGGCACAGAGGAATGAGGCTTTGGAGCACCAAAAAGCTCAATATGAGCAGGAAATACAAGAAAAAGAGGCTGAAATTGAGGGCCTAAAAGCTCAATTAGAACAAGAGCTCCAAGAGACAAAGTCCTCTCTGGACATGCACTTAGCAAATCAATCCTGAGCAAAGGAGAATTGGAATAAAGAAATGAGCAGCTCTGTGGAGCAACTGGCATTAGAGAAAAAGAAAAGGAAAAAGTTGGCTGAGGCCATTAACTCGAAAGACATAGAGATCGCTTCTCTTAAAAGCTCTCTCTTGTCTTCTCCTACATAGCCAGACATTATTCCGTTGGTTAGGCAGTTGTACATCTCTCACTAGGAAAAGATTAAGACTTTCTGCCTAGCATTGCAGCCTACCCTCCGATTCATCGCCAAGGCATCAAAGTTGAGCTAGGAGGCTCATGATACAATTGAGCAATTCCCATGGTTTATCTTGGAAAAGGTTCTAGAAGCAAAAGATCTGCTCATTGAGCTATACTCGGTCTCTGATGAAAACCTCGCCAGGGCAAGAATTGAAGATTGGGACATTGTTGCTCAAATGACAAATAAGTTTATCCATTGCCACTCTTCCTTCCAGCGCACTAAAGTAGTCGCAACTATTCTAAGCAAGACAATGGACAACATGTGGGAGAGTTTCTCCAAGTTAAACAAAATGGGTTTGCCATCCCCATTCTATGAAGATGGCTCTATTGCTACGACTGAGCAGATTGTAGAAAGAATAGAAGAGAAGGAAAATGATCTGGATGCTTTTAGGAATTTCAGTCATCCTCCCATAGCAACCAAAATTTAGGGAGTTATTCATCCACTTTCATAACTATTGTTTCATTATGAAGCAGGGGCCGGTTTACCTAATGCACTACCTCATAAAGAAACTATTGATCTAAGCAGAGCACAGGAGTATTTGTGCAACATGGTAAGGCCATCTAAGGATTAATGGTCGCCTCTGCAGGTGACTCTTTCCAATCTCTGACTCTGTTATCTAATGAAATGGTGCTATGGTCTATAAATTAGAGAAATTGTGGGTTCTTTGTTCCTCAAGTGAAATGCCCTTGGTAGTTGCCAAAAGTTGTTAATAAGTATTTAACGAGCTCCCTTTAGGTGTATTTTTCTCTATGTATCAGCCCGTGCATCGTAGGGAATCAACTTAGCCTTTTATCAAAAGTCTGCTTTCCCCCTCCACATGTCTACTCTGCACAATCTGAGGGTTTCCCTTCCTTTCGCATCTCGGGAATCCCCGCCATACTTCCACGTGTCATGGCTGTGAGCCATTTTTGGTCATTCTTTTTTGCTTCCTCATCGAGCTCCGCTCGAGTGCCACGTGCTCTCACTCCCAAAGAATTTGGCGGGTCCCACAATTGTTGTCTGCGGTGTACTCTTGCTACGTGTCTACTCTTCGCAAATCTTCCAGCGTGAAGATAAAATAACGACTATGGACAATGAAATGCTACCATGCATCTTTTTTGTGCCCAACCGATGATCATTTCCTCCACTATTTGATAGTGATCTACCATTCAACACATGTAGAATGCTTCAGCGACGAGAGATAAAGGTTCACACGACTAGCAAAATGTTGACACAATGCTTCAGCGATGAGAGATAAAGGTTCACATGACTAGGAAAATGTTGCCACGTGCCTAATCGGAGGATCTTGTATTTGGACGATCAACCAGGCAAACCAAATGTTGCGATTGGCCACTGTGTGTCATAATCATTTGCACGGGATGGTGACACTTATCTGATTAACCTTGTTGGGACCATTGCCATCATTTATAGAAGATGCACCTGTGCTTGGAATGACCAGATGTTTGGTTTCAAATCATTTTTGTTGCAACGACTTGGGGAATATTCTTATTTCTACATCATTATCGGGGATAGCGAAATATTTTTTGTTGTTGCTCTTCGAAGCAATGAGATTTTTTTTTGCTATATATACTTTTCTCTGTTGTGAGAAAAGGGCCTAGAATTTTGAAGGAACACTAGTTTTAGGAAAAATGCCAGGCCTTTATTACTGTTTTATTTTATTGCAAAAGACTTTCAGATTGTGCCAATTGTTCGACCTTTTTGTTCTTTCATGCTATTTGATTAAACTGTAAACTATGCTTTTATTGTCTAGACATTTCATTTGAGAACTTCTATATATATTGAATGCAATTTTACTAGTTTAGATCATGTCTAATGACTCTTCTTGGCAGTAGGAATGTATGCAATGTTATTTTATGTCAATGAATGGATTGTCTGTGCTATAATCTTTAGTTTCCGCTCTTCTGGAACACTACAAATACCAATCAGGCCCTTAGATCTATGATTTATCATGCCTATCATTAATTCTTGGTGCATCGCCTTAGGTTAGACTTTATTTTATTATATCTATTTTCCTTTTCCCTTTCCAAATTCCCATTATAGAAGAAGTCGATTTCTCTAAAAATATGGAGGTCACTTAGTTTAGCACGAAATCTCCCCCATAAACTGAGTTTCCCATAAGACATTGTTACCTTGTAAAATTTTGGCATCAACAATTCCTATTCAAGGATATTTATCTATGAACTGCAACCCCCTAAAGAAAGGATAAAGCACCTTTGATCATCATACAACAAAAAAAATAGATTAAGAGCCACATCAACTATATCATCTACCTCAAATCTCATAGTAGACAAGAAATTTGGAAATAAGGAATCTCTTAGTCTCCATCAACCAAAAAATCCTATTAGATCACAATTGGTGGGAGTACAACCTCACCCATTTAGAATGTGTGAAATATCAAGCTTCATAATTTACAATTTTGTAGTGCATGAGTATGACCAAGTAGAATAGATGAGGAATTTAGGAGAGTTTTATATAAACAAGCATCACAAAAATAACAAATAATTCTTGATAAAGAATAAGAATGAAGAGCTTTCTATAAGGAAAAATAGTTCAACCTTCTACAATTTCAAATTTTTAGTAGCTTTTTTAGGTGTTGATGTTGGAGTGCCTTGGCAAGGGTCCCACCTAGTGATAACTTTGGAGTTGTGAGTGTTTCTTTGCCAAGTAATATGTTGATTAGGGAAATTTATTTGATGTGGAAATTAACTATAGGATTCATTCTACCACTTGGGATAGTTTCCTTTACTTGCAAGGTGATGGCTCCCATCACACCAAACAAAAAAAAAGTGCCAAAAATACCCCACAATCTAAGTTTTGGTGAAATATTTCCTTTAGTAAATGATTTGACTTGCCTTAACAACTTAAAGGATGGGTATGACCTCAATCCTTGTGTTGTTAATATTTGCGTCCAACTATCTATTCCCTACAACATGTACACCGCAATCATGATTCAATCCTTGGTTGGAAATGATTTGTCTCCAAATTTGTTGCACTTAAAGGTGGACAATTTGAAAATAGAATGTCAACACTGAAAACATGATGTAAGTTCCAAGGAAGGAAGAATAATTTCAAAAAAATCATAGAGAAGAAATCTAATATTCTTGTGATGCCTTGTGAGGCTTTCCTTTTGTGGGTGCAAAAAAGCTTCATTACCATCCTTCTATTGGTGCAACACCCAAAAGAGATCATGTTGTTGCTTACATTTGGTGTTTTAATTTCAAAATGTTATAGAATTTTTGTTAAATGTTTTGAATTTGCTCAATAATATCTAAAGGCACAAGATAAGCTATTCTAAACCATGGCAAAAGCTAAAACTCTAAAAAATAAGAAAAATAAGTTGGCCTCCACAATTGATAGAACAAAGAAGTGTTTGCTATGCATAGTTGAAATCATATATTTGCTATCAAAAATTGAAGGCCAACAACAATATGATTTGACACTGGATGAGGGCTTAAATGCCCTTGCCTAATATCTAGCCCTTTAAGGCACTCAACTATTTCTAGGATTAGGTCGAGGTATATTTGGGTGTGAAAGATGGCAATTATTAAAGAAAAACAAGAGGAAAAATGGATGGCAATAAGATGCATCTAGCTACATGATAGCCAAATCATGTAATGCATCTACCTCAGAGTCCTTACACATTTCAAGGGTTGTGGTCTACGAGTTTAGAATGTGAAATAAAATTAATCAAACAAGATTGAATCTGTACTAAAAGCCATAGATATATTCTAAGAAGATTATGATTTTCCATATACTCTTAAAAGATGAAGATAATGATTCATATGCTAAAGAAGTGTTCCTTCAAGAAGATGAAGAATAACCAATTTTAGAAGAGCTTTTAGAAAATATTGAATATATACAAATTTCAAATCAAAAAAATCTATTTTGTACATATTTTGCAATCATTGCATTGGGATAACCTCCCTTTGAGGCATTATGTCAAACAGTTCACATGCCTTTTCTATGTTTTCATATTTTGCATACATGTCTACTAGAGAATTAAAAAAAATCCTCCTTCCATGATCCTTTGATGGATGTCCATACCCTATTCCAAAGCTCCCATTTTGGCACAAGCAAGGAGGATATTGATGAAGTTTATGGAATTTGGCTTTACACCTGCCAATTGCATTTGCTTGAAAGTTGTTAAAGCCTTTTGAACAATAACATTTTTTACATATTCTGTAATCATTTTAGTCCATGAGACAACATCTTTCTAAAAGCAAAAAGCTCTGCAAACATTCATGGACATAGTGGACTCCATTATTAGTGACCATGTTAAACATTTATGGCTTGGAGAAAGCAAAATCAAGGCATTTCCTCTCTTCAAGAGTTGCTTGTTTGTTGTGGCTTGTACTTTGTTTCTCAGCATGGATGAATGGCCTGAGCAATCTAATTTGTATCACCATTTTATTGACTTAATCAACAGAATGTTCTTGATTCCTCTAGATTTTCTTGGGACTATGTACCAAAAATTTAGAATTGGGAGTAATCATATTCGTTGAATTCTGCAAACTATGATTGATAAGAGGGAAACAAATTTGGCTTGTTGTTCTGCTTCGCCATAGTAGGATTTGCTTTCCTTTCTACTTTGCAATGTTGATGAGCATGGGAATACGTTGAGTGGTGATGACATTAAGGATAACATAATCTTGCGTCTTCAGGTTGGGCATGACACTAGTGTTGTCACTGTAATGATGCTTTTGAGGTATTTGGCTCTTAATTCAGACTACTACAAAAAGGTTCTTCAAGGTATATAGTAAAAACCTCTACTCCCCTAATTTTTTACCTTATGTAGATAGGATTATTGATTTGGGAAAAGAGTGTAGAGCAGTCACTTTCATACTTTGTCATCATGTAATGCCAATAGAAAATTGCAATGACCAGTCAATGTAGAATGAATGCAGAAAACCAAAAAGCAGCGAATGTAAAAAATTAAAAAATCAACCATCCAGAAGAAACCAATCATCTCCCATTCCCTTTGGAATGTGTTGCACCTAGATGGATAAAGTGAGTCGGGCTCACTTCAAATAGGATACACCTTCCACGTAAAAAAATAATATACGGTTAAAGTATTTAATTTTAGACTAGGAAGAAATATTGTTGATTCCTCCATAGATTACATATAGTGTGAGATTTGAGTTTGAAATAAGTCACATGCCTGCAAACAACTATTGAGTGTGAGATTTGAGCTTGAAACAAGTCTCATGCAAACAACTATTGAGTGGTCAGAAAATGAGTTTCCACTTCGTTTAATGGTAAATCAATGGTAAAAGCTTCCAAAATATTAGATGAAAGTCTTCAAAATCTCACTTATCATGTAAAAGCTAGATAAATATTTATATCATGTAAAAGATAGATAAATATTTATTTTTCAATTGGGTGGCAACATTCTATTTCTATTTGATGTGTTTTTTGCCACAACTTTTCTTTTTCATTTATAGATGTCTATTCATAAAAAAAAAATCTTCAAGAAAAAAATCTAGATCTATTAATTTTATTTCATTCTATTATTTAACACTTATTATTATTAATTGTTTGACACATACTCTCTAACATTTAGCATATATGCCAAGTACTAGTTTTATGTTGAATATGTTAGAATATGTCAAAGGTCATACAATCTAAATTAGAATAGATATCTTAAATACATCTATTTAAAGAAATATGCACAGAGGACACTTTAAACTAGACACAAATTTTATTGTATTTTTTTCATAATAACTTTTTTTCTTTTATATGTGACTTTTAATTTTACTTTTTAAAAAGTCACATAATTTATTTTTTTAAATCAATTATTCACATTTTTTTTTTTATTCTTATTCTTATTTTACAAATTCATTAAAAATAAAAATCTATTGAAAATATTTTAAATGGATTAATGTCTATTAATTATTATTTTTAAATATTTGTTGATAAATGATTTTTTATTTATTTTTTTAATTTTTAATTTTTTAATTAATTATATTATTTGTAAATAATAAATAGTATTTATACATCTATAAAAAAATATATTTTTGACGAGGGCATATATTTTTATGTGGTGTTTATTTTGGAAATATTGTGTTTATAATTAAATAAATTTATTTTGAAGGTAAAGAATTTTTGTTAACACACTTAGGCCATTACAATCTACTCTTTGTTTTTGATTAGATAAGCAAGGGAAGGGCCCTGATCCCATGGTTACAATGATAGAACAACAAACTAAGAGACAGGCTAGGAGAAATGACACCAACCACCACTAGGAAACAACATCAAACATACCAAACCAGAGCCTAAAAAGGCATACACCCTTATCGGCATAATCAAAAACAAAATCCCCATATTAATCCATAAAATGGTACACAAACCATTTATGAGATCAACCAAAGTCCAACAGGTATGAAACCATAACAAAGCTATCAGGAAATAGCAGTCTGGGACAACACCACTAAGCACCAAAATTTTCAAAGCACTCATTTGACCAACACAAAAAAACACCCGATTCTCACCAATTTGGGATGCAAACTCCTTCCAAGTAAGGTCATCTTCAACTTTCAAATCAAACTTTACAGTCAGCAGAACAAGCCAACAGGCTACCCTCCAAGCTACCAAAACAATAGCCAGAAACAACATCCACCCCAAGGGTGGATAAGTCAAATTGTGCTTCCATCCCATGCAAGCAAGATTAAGAGGATCTTGAAACCCATACCACCAAAAAATAGCTAAGTCCATCAACAATCCTTAATAGAGCCATCCCACATCAAGCTTGTTACTTAATGTAATGAGTATTGAATCAGAAATAACATTAGCACTAATGGGGTAGAGATCCCTCATCCACCTTCTTGCCTCTCCACCTTTAGAGGAGAAAGCGTATCCCAAAGGCAGAACCATCCAAACAACAACACATGTAGAACACCATCCCCTCGAACACAACACCAACTCAAGGTCAAAATCAAGAGCACAACCAACAAAACAATCCTGCAAGCCACCCAACAGGTTGTAGAAATAACAACCCTTAACAATATCCACCCCAAGGTGGTCAAGACGACCTGAACATCAAGGCCTTCATGAATCAACAACATCCTGACATAAATACCATTAAAAAAAAAGCTTCTAAAAAAATTTAGGTCCAACACTTCCAAAATATCAACCATAATTTGGGAGACGATGAGCAAAACCAAGTACTGAGGAGCCATAGCCAACTTAAAGCACCACTCCACCCAACACACCAACTCAATAAGAGTGAGCTCCCCTCTATAAGAGAGGATGAAGTGAGGATCAAAACAACTAGAGCCACCAATCTCTAGCACAAACATGCTCAGCCTCAAAAGGAACCAGCTGAAAGAAAGGGAACAACCCACTACAGTAACAACAACTGTCTCTACCTCTATAGGAGAGGGCTCCACCTCAATAGGAGTAATCTCCACCTCCATAGGAGACCCAACAGTAAAACCTAGTAGATGGTCAAAACTCTAGTTGTAATAAGACACATCTCATCCCATGGCAACATGAGCATTAGGTACAATAAGGAAGCCATATAAGGCAACTCAACACCCACCAAAGATAAATCACACCCCAACAACTTTAGAACCATTGAGGTAGATAAGGAATAAATCTCCAACAAAAGAGGAGCATCCAAATTAGTAGATAGGACCACAAAGGCACCTTCGCACAATAGGTTCAACCTTTTCTCAGCATCCATAGAGAACAATAGAAAACCAAAGAAAATGTTAGACAAAAAGCTCAAGGAAACTTCAAACCCCTTAACCTCCATGGCCAGAAAATTAGAAATGAAGATATCCACAATGTAGGTCATAAATCTAGCAAGCATACCATAGTAGCATGAGCTGTAGATAACACCTGGGGAGAGCCCCATCCTCCTCACATTCATAAGCAATGGATAAGCACCAACTGCCTCAACCAAGGAAGCCACACGAAAGCATAAAAAGAGCAACAACCACACAAGACTGGGTCTCCTCAACCACTAGAGAAACTGACAAATAACAGCCACAAGCCCCACAGAGGGAGACAAAGTGAGCACCCAAAAGGAAACCAATACAGAGCATCCCTTGCGGAACCCAAGCAAATAGAAACCAATAGAAAACAACCAACAAAAGAGAACAGAGCATAAAACCCCATTCCAACATAGAAACCACCAAAGAACTCCGCACCACCACTTTTCCAAAGTCCTAGCCTTTCAAAAAATTGGTGTTCCCAAAACAACAACGCACAACAAAGAGAAAGCAAAGGCTAGGGACCGATACTCCACAAGTAACTAGAGCCAAAGCCCCAACAACACCTCCCTCCACACAACACAAAGGGATCCCATAGGAGTCAGAAAGAAAATTCCCTCTCCCATTCAAATTCTCTACCAAAAAGGACCCAACATCAACAAACACAAGGTGACCAAACCACCTTCCAACACAAGAAGTGAATGAGGAAGACGCTGGCACAACCAACGACATCCCCAAACCCACAGGAAACACCCTCGAAGCAGCAACAAAGGGCACGATAGTCCCAAAATGAACCCCAACAAAGTGAAGGAAGAGCCTAAACCTCTCCTGAACACCTAGTAGGAAGAAATCTAGCCTAAGGCTTTCATAGAGCAAGAAAGATTCATCATCCTCGTCTGGATCAGAACCACCATCACCATCTTCATAAGGAATTTTAAAAAATGCAGAACGACCCCCTTTCCCACTTGCCATTCAGAGTCCTGTAAAAAACTATTGTTACTCTACTCTACTATTGTTACTCTATTGTGGGAACTAATATTTTTACTCTACTCTTTGTTGTCATCATAGAATGTATCTCAATATTAATTAAGCACAAATTAATTTATACTATCACTTGCACCTAAAGGAGGTTCAAGGATTATGTTGATAAAATGAAATAAACTTAGACAAATCTAGATTTTTTCCTTGAAGAATTTAAGTATTATATGATTATGAAATATTTGCATATAGATTTAAAACATAAATCAATAGAAATAAAAAAAGAGATTTAACTTATGCACAAGCAAATTTGTTATGCCAAAATCCTAAATCTATAAAATTTGAACATTCCAAATTTGAAAATTTTACTCTTTTCACTTACATTGGGTGTGAGAGTTTTGTTGTTAAACTTGGGTGCCAACTTTTATCTATTTATTTTTATATTTTATTTTATTTGCAAAAAGAAAAGGTTTAGGATTAAATAAAATAAATTAAAAAAAAAGTTTTTCAACACCACCAATTAATCAATTCACTAAAAATGAATAGAAAACTTTGTTTGATCAATATTACACACAATCATTAACACAAAGTAGTGCAATCATCTAAAGATATTTCCTAAAAATAAAATAAAAAAATGCAACATTATTGTAATACACATGCAAATTTCACACATCACCTTTCACACTTAAGTATTGCTGAAATATAGGACTTCTAACATGCTTGGACTCCCATCCCTCTTGTTGAATTTTAAAAATTGGGTGTTACAACATAACCCGCTTTGGGATATGAAGATTACAAAATTTTACTACTTATATTCTATCATTGTCTAGCTATTGCTTCTCAAAAAATTTGATCAATTACAAAGCTTTTGATTTATATAGTTATACCCAACTTGGGCACCCAACAAAAGCCCCAAGTACAGTAGTTAGCCTTGATTTTGAAATAATCCATAGAACCAAATTACAATTCACATAATATGACTTATTTAATTTATAGGCCCAAATATTAAAATTGTCTTGCTTTTATTTATTTTATAGGAGTAAAAAATTTACAATTAAACACACTCAAATTATAGAGTGATTAGTTAAAATGTTCAAAGAATAAAGAATGAGGAAAATCCTCAGCAAGGTGCTCAAGACCTCGTTGCCTTGGCCTGATTATCTTCTTGTTGTTGCTACTTTGAATAATGCACTTTGAAGTTTTCCATTACTTCCAAGATTCTATTAAGATTAGGAGCACCCAAGTATTGGAAGTGGACCTTCTTGGAGAAGAGGTTCTTCTTTATTAGCTTGATGACCTCCTTCATTTCCAATAAGGTGTCTTTAAAAATATTTAAATTACCCTTGATTCTCATTAGATTATCTATTGAATCCTTTTGTTGGAGCCTATGTCTAGTTTTCTATTTCATGTCATGACTAAATTTTCAACCTTATTTGTGATAATGTTAAGTTAATATGTATTTCTATTGGTGTCATATCTTGCTTAAACCAATTCAATAGTAAAAAAAAGCTTTCCTATGTATCAAAGTTTCTCAATATCAAGATTCCCAAGCTTGTAAAGTGTCATGTTCACATAAAATCCCCCCTGAAATAATTTGGTAAAGTCAAATTTTATTTATATCTAAAAATAGTAACCTACTATTTTTTAGAAAATATTGTTAAATAAAGTTTACCTAGAGCTTTGAAATTGCAAAGTCATCCTATGGTGAAAAATTCAACTAGAGATCATCTACAGATAGTGAAATATTAAAGTTTAAAAATCTTGAAATATTGAAAAAAGTATTCAAATTGGATTCTAAAGCTTTAAATGAAGGAATTTCTAGCCTGAAATTTTCCAAAATGGAATATAAATTTCTAAGAGTGTAGAGCACTTTGAGATGTTTAGTTTACAAAATATGAGAGATCAATCAACTATCTAGATTAGAAGTTATGACTTTCAAAAGTTGTGTTACTTTACACATTTTGGGTGTAGATTTTAAAATGCTCATAAAAGTAGAAAAAAAGGTGGAAATTTTCAAATTTGAAAGCTAAACAAAATTAGAAAATTTGCCGTGATGTTTTTATTTTTATTTTAAAAAAATAATACAAACCTGGTGTGATTTTTTGAAGGGGGATTATATAATGTAAAATATTTTTCATTTGTAAGGGGATAGGATTTTGGAGATAGAAAATTATAAAGAGAAGATATGTTGAACATTGTAATTAAGTTCCTAAAAAATAATAAAGTCTACAACTTTTTTCTAGTATGTATGTTTTGATTATATGGGAAAAAAAGGTTTTGAAGGAACCCAAAACCCTTTACATCACATTACATCAAAATGTTTCTATGAAAGAAAGTACTCAATAAAGCATAAGTAGTAGCCAACAACCAAAACCTAACAACAAGAAAGTAGAGACAAAGACAACAATACACAAACACATCTAAATCACTTTAGATTCTTCAAAGTATTGGCCACCTCAATCTCCTGATTGTAGTGCAGGTTAACACATCCATCAACTCTTATTTTTCTTCTTCAAACCTCTTCCTTAGGCTCCCCCTCATTGTAATGCTCGAACCTTTAGCCTCCTCTTTGATAACCTTCTCACCCCTCCCCTTGGAATTTTGATCCTTCTCAAGCATGTTTGTAAAGTACATTTGACTCTCATGGAGTTGATTGATTTTTCCAAAGAGAACCTTAAGAGAGTCTGCACTATTTTTGATAGAACTATGAAAAATTTGCAAGAGCTTTTTGATATCCTCATTTGTTTGCTTGATCTTTTCTTCCAATACACCAAGGTGGCTATCACATTGGGCTTTGAAATCAAAAAATGAGCATTCCAAATCCACCAACCTCTCAATGAGTAGGTCCAAGGAAGATCCCTTCTACTAGTTAGACATGTTCTCCTTCAAGCCCTTGATTTTAATGTTGACCTTGTTGAATTATTATAACACCCTTTTAGCAAGTTTAAAGGTACAAATAGCACCAGACCTAGCCATGTCCAACAACTCATATATAGTAGTGTTATCATCATTAAGATAAGAAAAATCCTCAAAATGAGGATTAATATTCAAAGGCTTCGACTTGCCAAGGTCCGGGTTCTCACCCGCATCCTCTTGCACATCCCTTTCACCCAAAGCATCTTCACTAAACATATCCCCATAAACATCCACATGTGGAGTCTGTCAAGTAGGGGAATCCTCAACATCAATGACATTATCAACAGTGACCTTTAACTGCTCCAAAACCACATTCTCACCTTCCCACAACCTTTAGAACCCTGACCTGTGTAGTTTAGCAAGTCTTTTGGAGGCCCTCTAAGGAAGCCCCTCATCCACATTGTCCCCCAACTGAATAGACTGCTCCTCCTCATCCTTCCCAGAATCAACAAAACCTTGGCCATGAATTTTGGCTTTCTTCTTGGTCAGGAGATAGTGAGACCCACCTGAACTCTGCTTAATATCATCCCCACCAAACAAGGACCCATGAGAATCTAACCTTTGCATAAGAAGTTTCTTGGCAGGTCCCTTCTTCAAATTCCCATTTTTCCTTTTCCTAGAAGGGGAAGCCATGGGGGAAGACGAGACCCCCATAGTATTATTCTCCTCCACCTTCCACTCTTCATCACCATATGTAGTGTAGTATAGATGCAATCAAATTCATAAGCATGCATTCATTTCAAAATACTTCTCCATTTGAATTAACCAAGCCTTAGCTTCTTCTCTATTGGTGCTTCCTTCAAATTTAGGAGGAGTAATCTTTCTCATATCCCTAGATAATTTAGTTTCCATACACTTTCTCTTGGTTCCATCAAAATATGATTGTGTCCTAGCACTTTCTTGTTCAAGGTTTCCTATCCTTGCATTAGTTTCATCCATGATTGCCAAAATTCGATCCAACTTGGCTTCGACATTATTTGGACTTTTTCCAACTTCTTGACTCCCTCCAGGATTAGTTCTTGTACTAAACATTGTCTTAAGTATAGTTATACCTGGAGGTTCATCTTTAATTAAATCCTACCATGGTTTACTAAATACATAGAAAACATTTCAAAAGAGAAAATAAACATATACAAAGTTTCATTGAGTTTCATATACACAAATTTGGATAATAACATAATCTTTCATTTATTCATAAGGATTTCAATATCCTTCCTTTTACATAGAATGAGTATTTAAATAGTCAAGAGGAGAGTATCCATCAATTTCACTATCAAATACATAACTATGTAGGATGTAACCCTTCAGTTTTTGCTCATCTCTATCCCAAAAAGGATAGTAACCTTCATATTTATCTTTTGATACATAGTTTTGGGGAACGTATCCCTCTGATTCACCACTAGAGACTATAACAATTACTTCAACCATAGGTACTACTCGAGGGTTCCTAAATATCAACATTGGATTTACAGTATATTTTGAGGGCATGTCCTTGGAAAGTGATAATGAGTCTGATTTGGCCAGAGAAATAGATGGTAAATTGTTGAAATTGGCTTAATCTCTCATCCTTCTTTTCTCTTGACTAATCTGTGATAGAGCATGACTGATTGTCTTGGTATCACTTAACTAGATGGCATTGTCATAGTTGGTTCCCTCAATGGTAAGAACAAGAGCTTCTTTTTCCTTCTTGGCCAATAGGTAGCACTCATTCCTGATCACTAAATTTCTTGCAGTTAACTTGAGACGCACCATCCTGACACAAGAATTTTCCAAACATTAGACTCATAATGTTGGAAGGGAAAACATAGTGAGCACATAGGTTCCAAAGATGAACTTGGTAGCTTTGATACCACATGTAATATGCCCATTGTTCTACGTAGTCACTTTCCTAAGTTTAACCTCAAGTAAATAGTTTAAGCATCTAATCATTATGAGCAATAAAAATTTTCTTTCCAGAACTATACAAATAGCATGCACATTTGAAACAAATATCTTTCCAAAATTTTCCATTGCATTATATCAATGTATTAAAACTTTCCAAATTAATGATTACATAGTACATGTTAACATCATAACATTTATCTTTTACAATCTTTCCATAGAAATGGATACAAAATACACAAACAAGGCTCCATATAACTTATTGGCAATAGATGAACAAATGGTCTAGGTGCCCTCCATCAAATATTGGTTTCCTATTGATGAGGAGAAGCATCACTCAAGCACTTTTCTACCAACCTTGGACTAACTACGGTCCCCACACATCTATCAAACTAATAGATGGACCTACCCTTTGACGAAAAGATTGGTTTGGTAACCTCATAATAAAAATCAACCTTTTTTGAGATTGGTGTTGTGTCCTACATATCTAGATCTATCACACAGTGGAGCTACAACCTACATGTATATAAAATTCCTCTACCTAGTATGTAAACATAGATCATAGTGAAAAAATAGTGCAAACAGTGGGAACTTACACTACTTTGGCCAAAGTATTCATCACCCAAGATTTAGAGTGGATGTCATAAATTTCACCCACCTTCCCAGCTAGATTTGTATTGACCATTCATAACCTATACATAGGCTATCCCCTTACACCACAGAGTAACCTTAACCCCAAGAATAACCTATAACCTCTATGTTAATTAAAAATCTTCTACTAAGTAAATTGAAATATCACTAAGACTTAACTAGGTTAATCATTAGCTATTTAAGCTATACCAACAATATAGTATTTATCCCCACTATAACCACCCATTCATTAATATGAAATATGTACAAACACTTAAAACAAAATAGATCCTTACACTAAGTACAACAAGCAATCTTTCACTTTCACACAAGATTAAAATAAGTTTTCCTTAATAAGAAATTGACCTAATTTTCTAAACAAGACAACCAATGTCACCCATTCTTTTCAAACATAAAAAGTATAAAAGAGTAGAAATCAGCATGCATGTTTATGCAATGATCTAATTGATCAAATTGGATTCCTATCGCAACTTTCCCTTAAATCAGTATGCAATTTCGCCAAATAAACTTTCTCACTTTCCACCAAAATCTCACTGTTAAAATCTCACTCAACTCAGAAAATCAAATAATAACAATTCAGAAAATCACAACAAGAATGCATATATGCATCCCTAGTAAGGTAGATAGCTCCTCTATTTATGCACAAAGGTTAGCAACTAAAGGCTAGAAATAGGGTACCAAGAATGAAACTTATCAACTCAAATGGTTCAACTTAGCAAGTTTAAGAAAAGGTGGTAGCTATAATCATTGTACAATAAACACATACATAGCCATGGTGAATGAGTCACTTTTCTCAATTGAACAACAGGTATGATAATCAGAAATGCAAGGTAATTGTCTTCTACAGGTTGACTTACTTGGCCAGCTGCACACTCAACCATTTCCCATATATCATAATGCTTCATAATTTGGACTTCATATTGCAAATCAGACTTCTAATTGATTCATGCTTCTCACAAGTTGGCGCCACATTGTTTCCTACGTGCCCTATTCCTTCGGCTATTGTTTTCAATGACCAGGTCAATGTTTCCTTTCCATGGATACTTATTTTTTCCTTTGCATTGACTTAGTTTATGGCAGTTTACTTACACATTGTTTGGCATATGAATCCATGCGCTTTTACATGGTGTTTCTCTTCTTCATAATACTCGACACTTTAAATACTTTAACCATTACTTATGGTTATGTGTTGCCTTCATTTCATGTGCTACTCCCTTTAATTGTATGTTACATGCAATACTTAACATTTTCTATGTTTATAATGCTATGTACTTTAATACTTCAGTACTATATAAATAATTATGATTTATATATTATATATATACATAACATAATACATCATATGTATATATGTTTGTGTGTATATATATATATCACAATTCATAAGTTTATAAAATACATTATTTGATACATGAATATATATTCATATATTCTCATAATTCACATATTGATGTATGCATATGTATACATATATATATATATATATATATATATACATATGTATTTATATTAATATACATGTATGTATATACTATATATATATGTATATATATACCACACCTTGATATTTAAACACATATATTCACAATCATATTGATCAACATATATACACAATATATATATAGGTATATATATGTCACCTTGTTTGATCGATACTCCCATACATATGGGTAGTCCGTTCATGAGCATATGTAGATACGTCTATCTATGTATACTCATGCACACATTTACTCATGTGTATAAGTTTATCGTTGACACATACATATACATACATATATATATATATATATATATATATATATATATATATATACATTTTATGTATACATCCCATGAATTAAATAGAAACACATAAGGAAGAACTCAAACATTACAAAGAGACTCAAAACTTAAACTCCTAGATAGAGACATCACAAACAAACCACAAGCAAGACTAAAGGTAACTTACTATTTCTCAAACTATTATCCTGACTTGATCACACTAGAAGTGTGTGTGTGTGAAAGCTCGGTTTAGGTCTTTATCAAAGGTTACTAGACCAAGTTCTTCTCCTTGAGTGATACTTCCCCTCTCTTCAGGAGGCTTGATTTATTCCTGCATCCAACTTTACAATTTGCAATAGTAGTTAGCCGAAAATAATACATTCACTTGCATCATATATTTCACATTCAAAATCATTTCATAACATCAAATTAAATCAACATTTATTCTTCATATTTCCAAATCACGTAAAGCATAAATACACTCATCTAAAGCATTTTCACCCAACTAGGTAAAAGTAAATAAGTAGTAACACAACAGGGTTTAACGTATCCCCCTCCTTGTGAATCATTGTCCTCGATGATTTTAAGTAGCAGACATAGACATAAACTATAAGCATAACATATCAGATTTGTTTTTCAAGAACTCTCAAAAGCATGTAAGACATGAGGAAACTTCTACTTAATTTTAGCCTAGTCTTCCCAAGTGGTCGAATCTTCTGCATACTGGTCCCATTGGAATTTGTGTTGCAAAACCTCTCTATTGCGTAAGTGAAGCTTATGCATTCTAAGAACTTTGAGAGGCTCGATTGTTACCACTCCTAGGTCCTAAAACTATAAAGCATTTCAATCAATATCATGGCTATCCCTTGGTATATACTTTTTAAGGTATGAGACATGAAAGACATTGTGCATCCTGGAAAGAGCTAGTGGAAACGCTATTTGGTAAGAAACTAGGTTTATTTCCTCAAGGACCTCAAAAGGACCTACGTAGTGCGGAGCTAGTTTGGATGACTTTCCAAACTTGATGGAATTCTTATGAGGTTTAACCCTTAACAACACCTTTTCCCCTACTATAAAATTTTTGGGTACTCGCTTAGAATTTGCATAGCTTTTCTACCTATCATTGACTTTAGCTAGCCTTTTCTTAATAATTCCTACTTGCTCTTCCATTTATGATAACATCTCTAGCCCCAAGACTTATCCTTTCCTCTAGCTTATCCCAACTTATAAGAGTTTGACATTTTCTACCATACAATGTGTTGAGTGAAGCCATCTTGATTGCAGAATGATAAGAATTATTGTATGAAAACTCAACCAATGGCAGGTATTCTTCCCACTTGTATTGTTGATCCATGCAATAAATCCTTAGTAGATCTTCAAGCACTTGATTAACTCTCTTAGTTTGTCCATTTGTCTCTAGATGATAAGCTGAACTTATATTTATCTTAGTTCCAAGTGAAGAGAACAAGGTTTTCCAAAACGTAGATGTCACACAAGCATCCCTATCCGAAATGATCTTCTTGAGAATCCCATGCAATCCAAAAACTTCTTGAATATAATTTTGAGCTATGACAGGAGCTCCATCTGTTATATTTCCCAGAATAAAATGTGCCACCTTAGTTAGCTTATCCACCACCACTAGAATGGCATTGTGCTTATTCCTTGACATAGGTAGACCTTGCACAAAGTTCATACTAATGACTTGTCACTTACTTTCAAGTGTATAATGAGGATAAAAAAGACCTATAGGGTGATGATGTTCTACTTTTACTCTTTGGAAATCTAAGCATCTTGAAACAAATCTTGCAACATCCCCCTTCATACCCTTCCAAAAATATAGCGGCTTCACATTTGCCAACATCTCGTCACACCAAGATGTCCATAGTATGGTGCATTGTGAACTTCTTTCCACACCAAGTTCCTTAACTCCTCTAAATTAGGTACATATATTCTTCCTTTAAACCTTAGAAATCCATTTGGTTCAAAGTGAAAACCTTCATACCTTGCATCTTGTGGATTATCCGTGAGTGCTTGTTTAACTTGCTCGTAGAATTCTTCACCCATGGATTCTTGCAACACTTGTCCCTTAAAGTTTATTTGAATTATTACCATTGAGGTGATATGCCTTCTTTGAATTAGGGCATCGACAACTCAATTCTCTTTTCCTTTGATGTAGTTGATGTTGAAGTCATAGTCTGATATCAACTCCAACCACCTCCTTTTTTGTGCATTCAAATTGGGTCTATAGACCATGATGATGAATCTTTAGTTCAAAAGGCTTTCCCATCAGATAGTGTCTCCACATCTGCAATGTATGAACAACTACCGTTAACTCCAAATCATGTGATGCATAATTTTTTTCATAGGGCTTCAACTTCTTATAGATTCATGAGCTATGACTTGTCCATCTTACATCAAAACTCCTCCTAATCCTTCTCATGATGCATCTGTTATGATAGTAAAGTTGCCTTCTGGATCAGGTACCTTCAATATTCCTATGTGATATTCAACTTCTCCTTAAGTAGGTCAAATGCTACTTGACACTTTTCCAACCACTCAAACTTCTTACCCTTCCTCTATAATGAAGTAATAGGAAAAATTATCCTAGAAAAGTTGGCAACAAACTTCCTATAGTGACCATCAAAACCCATAAAAATTCTAACCTCTGGTACACTTTTGGGCACTGGCCACTCAAGCACTACCTTTATCTTAGTTGGATCCACTACAATCCCTTTTTCCAAAATTACATGACTAGGTATTGTACTTCATTTTGAAAGAATGCACACTTATAAATTTTTCCACATAGTTTGTGCTCTCTTAATTTTTGGAGAACTATCTCTAAATGTTTACAATGCTCCTCTTCATTCTTGGAATAGATTAAGATATCATCAAGGAATACTAATACAAATCTATCCAAGAAATCTCTAAATATAATGTTCATTAGGTTCATGAATGTTGCTGGTGCATTTGTAAGTCCAAAGGGTAGGACCGTGAACTCAGAATGATTGTATCTAGTCCCGAAAGCAGTTTTGAAATTGTCTTCATCTTTGATCCTTAGTTGGTGATAACCGAATCACAAATCAATCTTTGTAAACACTTTCATTCCTCACATCTAATCAAAAATATCATCAATACATGGCAATGGGTACTTATTCTTTATCATAGCTTTGTTAAGCATTCAATAATCTATACACAAGCACATGGTACCATCTTCTTCACAAAGATCACTGGTGCTCCCCAGGGTGAAACACTGGGTCTTATAAATCCTTTCAACAACAACTCCTCTAAATGTGCCTTAAGCTCCATTAATTTCATTGTAGTAATCCTATAGGGTATTTTAGATACAGGGTCTAATCCTGGTACTAGATCAATGGAGAAATTAAATACTCTCCTGGGAGGCAGTCTAGATAGCTCTTCTAGAAAGACATCCACAAATTTCTATAAGATGGGATACTTATCCATATCCATTTCTCTAGATTCCACCACTTCTCCTTCTTCAACCTCTTGAGAATATCATGGTTCACAAAACATGACATCATCTTGAGGAGTGACTTCCTTGAATTCTTCTAGTTTATCCATTTTAATTACATAGATTTGGCAACCTTTCTTTTTCACCCTATGTATTTGCACAACCGATATTTGTCACAACTTCACTTCTCTAGGCATTCCTTGAAAAGATATTGGATTACCTAGATCATCTAGACATTCTATGGTTTTAGCATGGCAATCCACTTTAGCTTTATGCTTCCATACCCAATTCATACCTAAGATGGCATCATAAGGTCCTAAGGGTGCTACATACAAGTTTACTTCCATTGAGAAATTTGGAAGTTCAATCCTTGCTTCAAATAAACATTGGTTCATTGTTGCTCTTGCCTGGTTTGCATATTCTACAACCCAAGATTTTTCCATAAAACCAACCTTCCTAGAAATTTGATTAGCTACTCTAGGTGAAACAAAAATTTATGTGCCTCCAGTATTGAAATAAGGATGGAAATAGGTAAACCAAACAAAGTACCTAGAGTTTCCATCAGGGTGATTTGGTATTCAGCTTGTCGATTGTCCACTATTGCACAGATCCTTTGCTGAAATGCAGCCCGTTGAGGAGGAAGTGAATTACCATGTGGTTGCAAACTTGATGGTTTATTGGGACATTGCCTAGCAAAATGATTCCCTCCACATGTAAATCATCCTCTTATTGGTCCTCTTCTTTTCACTGACTTATTAGTATTACCACCATTCCCTCCAACTTTGTTATAGTTACCATTTTTTTAGTTGTTTCCTCAATGATCCTTCCTCAACTCATTCCAATTTTTACGAGATACCTTGTCCCCTTGCCTTTGAAATTCCTGCCCCTCATTAAACTTATTTGGAGCTTGATTAGATTGAGGTCCTGTGAACTTCTTTCAATTCTTCTTCTCTTTGTAGATAAAGATGGCTTTGAGCTTTTTCTCTTGCTCGATTGCCTTCTCATAGATTAGATCCATAGTGGTTGGACCATGCACATCCACCTCTCCACCTATTTGGCCATTTAGTCCCATGATGAACTTCCTAATTCAAAATTGCTCATCCTTTTGGTACATACCTTAAGAGACGAGTGAACTTCTCCTAGTATTCATTCACTGACATATATCCTTGTTTAAGATTATGGAAGTCAATGAGATTTTGATTGAAAAAGAGTTGGGGCAACCACCTCTTTCAAAAAATCTCAACAAACTCATCCCAAGTTAGATTTAAGGAACTGATTCCAAGTTCCATCTTCTTGTTTATCCACCAATTAGAGGCTTCTCCTGCTAACTGGAATCCTCCCCACATAGTTTTAGTGACCTCTGAATAGTTTCTTATTTCAAAATACTTCTCTATTTGAATTAACCAAGCCTCAACTTCTTCTCCACTGGTGCTTCCTTCAAATTTAGGAGTAATCTTTCTCATATCCATAGATAATTTAATTGCCATATGCTTTCTCTTGGTTTCATCAGAATATGATTGTGTCCTAGCACTTTATTGCTCAAGGTTTCCTATCCTTGCATTAGTTTCATCCATGATTGCTAGAAGTCGGTCCAACTTGGCTTCAACATTATCTGGATCTTGTCCAACTTCTTAACTCCCTCCAAGATTAGTTCTTGTCCTAACCATTGTCTTAAGTATAGTTATACCCGGAGGTTCATCTTTAATTGGATCCTATCATGGTTTACTAAATGCATAGAAAACATTTCAAAAGAGAAAATAAACATGTACAAAGTTTCATTGAGTTTCACATACACAAATTTGGATAATAACATAATATTTTATTTATTCATAAGGATTTCAATATCCTTCCTTTTATATATAATGACTATTTAAATAGTCAAGAGGAGAGTATCCATTGGATTCACTCTCAGATACATAACTACGTGGGATGTAACCATTTGATTTTTGCTCATCTTTATCCCAAAAAGGATAGTAACCTTCAAATTTATCTTCTGATACATGGTTTCGGGGAACGTATCCCTCTGATTCACCACTAGAGGCTATGACAATTAATTCAGCCATAGGTACTACTCAACATTCCTAAATATGAATGTTAGACTGACACTATATTTTTTTAAGGCATATCCCTGGAAAGTGATCATGAGTTTGATTTGGCTGAAGAAAGAGATGGTAAATTGTTGAAATTGGCTTCATCTCTCATCCTTCTTTTCTCTTGACTAATCCATGATAGAGCATGATTGAAATTGTCTTGGTATCACTTAACCATATGTCATTGTCATAGTTGGTTCCCTCAATGTTAGAAACAACGGCTTCTTTTTCCTTCTTGTCTCGTAGGTAACACTCATTTCTGATCACTGAATTTCTTGCAGTTAACCTGAGACGCACCATCTTGGCACAAGAATTTTCCAAACATTAGACTTATAATGTTGGAAGGGAAAACATAGCGAGCACATAGGTTCTAGAGCTGAATCTAGTAGCTTTGATACCATGTGTCACATGCCCATTGTGCCACACAGTAACTTTCCTAAGTTTAACATCAAGTAAATAGTTTAAGCATCTAATCATTATGAGCAATAAATTTTTTCTTTCCAAAACTATAAAGATACCATGCACATTTGAAATAAATATCTTTCCAAAAATTTTCATTGAATTATATCAAATTACTACAACTTTCTAGGGTAATGATTACATAGTACATGTTAACATGTTAAAATGATAACATTTGTCTTTTATAATCTTTCCATGGAAATGGATACAAAATACACAAACAAGGCTCCATAGAGCTTACTGGTAATATGTGTAGGAATGGTCCAATGCCCTCCATCAAATACTGGTCACCTACTAATGAGGAGAAGCACCACTCAATCACTTTTCTACCAACCTTGGACTAACTATAGTCCCCCACACATCTATCAAACTAATAGATGGACCTACCCTTCGACGAAGAGATTGGTTTGGTAACCTCATAATAAAAATTGACCTTTTTCGAGCCTAGTATTGTGTCCTACATATCTAGATCTGTCACACAATGGCTACAACCTACACATATGACATTACTCTACCTAGTATGTAAACTTGGATCATAGTGAACTGATAATGTAAATACTGGCAACTTACACTACTTTGGCCAAAGTATTCATCACTCAATATTTAGAGTGGACATCATAAATTTCACCCACCTTCCCAACTAGATTTGTATTGACCATTCATAACCTATGCATAGGCTATCCCCTTATTCCATGGAGTAACCTTAACCCCAGTTATAACCTATAACCTCTATGTTAATTAAAACTCTTCTACTAAGTAAATTGAAATATCACTAAGACTTAACTAGGTTAACCATTAGCTATATAAGCTATACCCATAATATAGTATTTATCCCCACTATAACCACCCATTCCTTAATATGGAATATGTACATGAAACACTTAAAAAAAAAAAAAGATCCTTACACTAAGTACAACAAGCAATCTCTCACTTTCACATAAGATTAAAATAACTTCTCCCTAATAAGCAATTGACCTAATTTTCCAAACAAGACAAGCAATGTCACCCATTATTTTTCAAACATAAAAAGTATAAAAGAGTAGAAATCAGCATTCCTATTTATGCAATGCTCCAATTGATTGAACTTGATTCCTATCTTAGCCTTCCCTTAAATCAGTATGCAATTTCCCCAAATAAAATTTCTCACTTTCCACCAAAATCTCACTCTCAAAACCCTCTCACAACTCTCAAAATATCACTCAACTCAGAAAATCAGATAATAACAACTTAGAAAATCACAATAAGAATGTAGATATGCATCCCTATTAAGGTAGATAACTCCTCTATTTATACACAAAGGTCAGCAACTAAAGGCTAGAAATAGGGTATCAAGAATGACACTTCTCAACTCAAATGGTTCGACTTAGCAAGGTTAAGAAAAGGTGGTAGCTATAATTGTTGTATAATAAACACATACACAACCATTGTGAATGAGTCACTTTTCTCATAAATGCAAGGTAATTGTCTTCTACAGGTCGGCTTACTTGGCTAGCTGCACACTCAACCATTTCCCATATTTCATAATGCTTCATAATTTGGAATTCATATCGCAAATCAGACTTCTAATTGATTCATGCTTCTCACAAGCTGGCGCCAAATTGTTTCCTATGTGCCCTATTTCTTTGGCTATTGTTTTCAATGACCAGGTCAAAGTTTCCTGTGTGTGCATATTCATTTTTTCCTTTGCATTGACTTAGTCTATGGTAGTTTACTTACATGTTGGTTGGCATATTAATCCATGTGCTTTTACATGGCGCTGCTCTTATTCATAATACTCAACACTTTAAATACTTTAACCATTACTTATGGTTATGCGCCGCCTTCATTTCATGCACTATTCCCTTTAATTGCATGTTGCACACAATACTTAGCATTTTCTATGTTTATAATGCTATGTGCTTTAATACTTTAGCACTATAGAAATCATTATCATTTATATTATATATATAACGTAACAAGCTATATGTATATATGTATGTATATCAAAATTCATAAGTTTATAAAATACATTATTCGATATATGAATATATATTCATATATTTTCATAATTCACATATTGATGCATGTATATATATATACACACATGTATGTTTATATATATATATATGTATATAAACATACATATATACATATGTATATATGTATATATAAACATACATATATACATATGTATATATGTATGTTTATATACATATATATATATATATAAACATACATGTGTGTATATATATATATATATGTCATGCATCAATATAGAATTATGAAATAGTATGAATATATGTGAAAGAGATATACATACATAGCATACATTATATAGGAAGGTTTTAATCAAAATGACATATGTATATGTATCTATATATATACATGTATATGTGTATATATACACATACATGTGTATATATACACATGTATGTGTATATATACACATATACATGTATATATATAGATACATATACATATGTCATTTTGATGCAAACCCCCTTTCCCCATATACATATATACATATATATATACATGTATATATGTATGTATATATATGTACATATATTCATATATTTCCCCATATACATATATACATATATATATATATATACATGTATATATATATATACATGTATATATATATGTGTGTGTGTGTATACATATGTATACATATACATGTATACATATGTATACATATACATGTATACACATATACATATATATATGTATGTATACATATATACATATACATGTATGTATACACATATTATATATATGTATGTATATATATATACATATACATGTATGTATACATATATATACATATATACATGTATACACATATATATACATATATATATGTATGTATACATATATATACATATACATATACATTATATGTATATATATATATACACATACATATACATATATATATACATATACATATACATATACATGTATACATGTGTGTGTGTATATATATATACACACACACACATGTATACATGTATATGTATATGTATATGTATATATACATGTACATGTATATGTAGATATATATACACACACATGTATACATGTATATGTATATGTATATGTATATATATACATGTACATGTATATATATATTGCATCAAAATTAATTGATCAAAATGATGAACCACTACTTTCCACCATAAAACATATGATTATGTGTATGATAAGATGAAAATAATAATAAAAAATCAATCCTAACTATTATAGTAACTATGAGGGGAGTTTTTAGAGCTTAAAAAGGTGTGTACCTTGCTGCAAGAAGCTTGTTTTTAGGGCACAAAGGATTCATTTGCCTTTAGTGGTGAATGGGTCCCTGTTAGGGTTTCTAAAACTAAGAACTGGGTTATTTTCCTTGATGTTTGCAGTCTCATATTCCCAGTTGCCAGCTCCCAAAAACTTGTACTTAATTATGTAGCCTTAATTCTTTGTTCTTGCACTATAAAGGTCAATCTTGCAACTTGACAACTTTTGTAATTTTGCTTCAAATTCTTCTCCACTTGATCTTCAACCTATAAATCTGCAAGCACACACTCAAGGGAAGAAAAACTTGTTGATTGTTAGTGAATAGGGGTTTTCCTAAGTCAAACCCCTTGTAGGTAATTAAACCAAATGATGAAATAATGTAATTGAAGCGTGAACATGAAATGATGCAATGTAGATACCTTGGAAGTTGTCTTGGAAGATAAATTTGCAATCTAACATGTAGTGGCCATGAGGAATGTAGATTCTGATTTTTGAATAATATGTAAACAATTCTTGCAAATAGATCCCCAATGCTACATCAACTTTCTTAGCTCAACAACATGCATGGATGCACTATACCTTAGACACAATGAAATGATATTGAATTGCTGTAATAAACTCTTGATAATTTGCCTTCGAATGCCTTTGAAAATGCTCTTGTAATGCTCTAATGCTTGAAAATTTGAATGTTTAGGCCTCTTGTAAACTTGCTATAATGCTTCATAAAATTGCTAGGAGAAATAATGTGAATTAACCCCTTATTTATACTAAATCAAGAGATTAACCTCGAAATTCAAACAATTCAATCCAACACTAGATTTGGAAACAAACATTATTGAATTCCCGCTAGAACAAAATTCAAAAAGGGGGTCATCATTAAGGGAGGATCCATTCGCCACCTAGGGCGAATGGGTCCTAACACTGTTTTCCAGGACCTTGCCTTCGAAGAATGAAAGAACATCAAAAACCCATGTAGAATATGCCAAAAAAGGAGGGTCCTAGAAAGGGAGGATCCATTCGCCACCTAGGGAAAATGGGTCCTAACACCAATTTTGAGGACCTCATATTTTACCAATTAAATGTTATTTAATTTGAATTATGGGTGTCGGGATAGATCTTCGGGACGTGTCATAAATTAGGCTTAAGTTTGAATTAAAGGGACTAATTAACTCCAATTAACCACAATTAATTAAGAGGACCCTAGATAAATTTGAAAGTGTGTTACAAAACTTTACAACATCATAAATAGGGTACAAGTTAAGTACAATTTATTAAAAGGGGGCTGAAGATCAATGTGAATGTGTTACAACATATTACAACATTAGACCTAGGAAAAGTTAGGTTAATTCAATGACAATTATTCCCAAATCAAGTAAGGAAAAAGGATACTTTTCCTGTTACTACATAATATATATATATATACAAACCACACCTTGATATTTAAACACATATATTCGCAGTCATATTGATCAAAATATATACACAAAATGTATATATATGTATATATATGTCACCTTGTTCGATTGATACTCCCATGCACATGAGTAATCCATTCATGAGCATGTGTAGATACATCTATCTATGTATACTCATGCACACATTTACTCGTGTATGAATTTATTGTTGACACACATATATACACACACACACACACACATATATATATACACATACATATATATACATACATACATATATACACATATATATATACATATATATATATATATATAAATATATATATATATATACATATATATATATATAAATATATATACATACATTATATATATATATACATACATACATATATATATATACATATATATACATACATATATATATACATATATATATATATACATATATATATACATACATATATATATACATACATATATATATATATACATATATATATACATATATATATACATATATATATATTTTATGTATGTACCGCATCGATTAAATGGAAACACATAAGGAAGAACTAACACATTACAAAGAGACTCAAAACTTAAACTCCTAGACAAAAATGACACAAACAAACCACAAGCAAGACTAAAGGTAACTTACTATTTCACAAACTATTATCTCGACTTGACAAAACTAGAAATGTGTGTGTGAAAGCTTAGTTTAGGTCTTTATCAGAGGTTACCAGACCAAGTTCTTCTCCCTAAGTGATACTTCCCCTCTCTTTAGGAGGCTTGATTTTATTCTTGCATCCAACTTTACACTTTGTAATAGTAGTTAGCCGAAAACAATACATTCACTTGCATCATATATTTCACAATCAGAATCATTTCATAACATTAAAGTAAATTGACATTTATTCTTCATATTTCCAAATCACATAAAGCATAAATACACTCATCTAAAGAATTTTGACCCAACTAGGTAAAAGTAAATAAGTAGTAACACATCAGGGTGTAACAAGAAGCTACTATTTGAAAGAATTATTTTTCTCCCTCTCATGTTTAATGACCTAGGTTCATCTTTTCACTTGATAGTATCCTAGTTTCATATGTACTTCTTCTTTATCTATTGTTGGACTAGCTATCTTTGTGATCCTTGCTCTTATGCATCTAATGCAACAGTATATAATATTCTCACCCTTTTCAACTTTAGTTGGGCCTTGAAGATTTATACTATCTCTGAGAAGTCTTTAGTGATGTGATTATCAATTATTTGTCTCTTGTTGATAGTGAAACCTAACCATATTGGAAATTCGAAACTACTCCCTATTGATGTTTCTCATGTAGGTGATTTAAGAGGACTAGGAGGTGGAGGAGACCAAGGCAAACCAAGAGGCCAAGTAGAAACCTTTGTAGAGATGGATCCATGAGAGGAAGGGGGTGAGGGGGTTTTTAATTGGGTAGGGGTATGTGACTAAGATCCTTCCCCAAAAGAAGACACAACATCATAGACTATGATTTCCTCTTATTTCATAGTAGGTTTATAAAAAATTCTTGTTTTGGTTCATCATGTTGTGGCACAACCTATTGCTCACCATCCCTTACTTTTTTTCTGAAGAATTTTTCTAAGAGGGAGGAGGAACATACACACTTGGAGGATAAGGAAGAGGTGAAGGAAATTGAACATGAATTGAAGAATTGGAAGATGAAGGTACTAGAGCCTAAATATGAGAAGGGAAAGATGAAGCTATTATAGCTTGAATAGGAGAAGGTAGAGTGATGTAGAAGCATTTGAGTTCATAGGTGATCCTACATTGCCCCAAAAAAATCATTTTATTTTCTCAATTTTGGTGTGAATTTTGGTTTAAATTGGTGTTTTTGGTATTTTGGATTACAAAACATCTCATTTATTCAAATTTGCAAATTGGAGTTTCCACACTTATGCAGTTTCGCCTGATAGGGAAAAATTTACAATTTTTTTTTTTTTCAAAATTGGTGAATGTTGAAGAAAAATCATTTGAGTGGGATAATATTAAAGGTGTTTCACTCACAATGGTGAAGGTTTCATGGAAAAATTCCTCATGGTTTGAGAGATATTAATATGTCGGTGATTTTACGACATTTTAAATTTTTGAAGATTCGTAAATGCTAGGACAAATTCCTTTTAGGGGAAGCTTAAGGAGGTCATTATAAACATTTTGGGAATTTTTCACACAAAAATAATCTTCTAGAAAATAGTTATGGAAAAAGTCATTTTTTAGCCTTTCCGGTGCACTTTGTGGTAATTGCATAAAGGATTTTTTTTTTAAATTTATCTATGCAGACTCAAAGGTATTATTGGAGGGATTTTAATTTTTTTGATATTAATATTTTGACATATCAATTTGGTTGGAGGAATTTCATCCTAAGTACCACATATAGCAAGAGAAATGAAAGGTTTTTGAAGACCCTTCAATGCCTCATATGTGAATTTGAAAAGAAGTTACAGGTTGGAGAAGTGAATATAAAAAGAAAATATTGCTACAAATTTGAGGTAGATTTCTCCAAAGAAGATTGAGAGATCTCAGACCATGAGAGCGACTTGTGAAGGAAATTTTTTGTGAGTGCGAGAGGAAAGAGTTTTTTGTAGAGCTTGAGAGGCCATGAGAGGCCTAGTTTGTTGCAGGATTTTATGACGTGATATTGTATGCAATTTTTTGTTGATTTCAATAAAAGGAAGCATGTGTGTTGTTTTAAATCTATTTGAAATCTATTTTTTGTGTGTTGTGAGTGTGTGTATTTGGCAGAGGGAGTCCCTTTGCATTATAGAGGTATAGGTTTGATAGTGGATTCTGCTTGATCTTATGATGTTCTTCCCATTTTCCTTCTCTACAATGGATCTTCATCCTTGAAATCTCCTCTTCTTCATCTAAGATAGTCTCCAAGATGGGGGAATTTTCTCTTCTTCTCTTGGCCTTGGCTCTCCCTACTCATTCCACACTTGGCTCTTCAATAGTGTCATGCCCCCTTTTTGTAATAATCTATTTTGGACAAAATTACCTATTTTCTCTTTTTCCCATCTGCATTGACCCGAATTTGTTGTTATTCATTTCCATCACCCATGTAGATACCTAAGGTCCCTAAAGTTTCTAAGTATCGAATCATGTCCAATTCTCTAAGTCTATGTAAGTCATGGAGTTCCCCTTCTTTCCTCTTTTTTCATTAGCGTATCAAACTTCCCCATATCATCATGCCTCTCATTATTTCCCACTTTCATTCCTCATCTCATCAAGACTTTAGATTTTTCCATACTTTTGTATCTCTCCGCCAAACCTTGCTCTCTCACAAGCATTTTTTAAAGAGATGAACTTATTCTCACTAGCATGACTTCCTTCTAAACTTGATCCTCAAATTATGGTACAAGTCATGGAATGCCTATAATAATCAAACTTTGACATTTTTACCTATTTTCACTATTCAACTCACCTACCTTTCTACATGACTAAACCACCATTAATGCTCAATTGGATGACAAACCAACTAGAATATTTCATGAGAATAAAATAATTATTTAACGATGAGGATGTAGATCCACATGAACCTTTATTAGTGTAAACACAAGAGATGATCTGGTTGTCATTAATGTGGTTGTTAGGGTTTCATATCATATGGGACCTCTTGTTATCACTATATAGGATATTGTAAGTCTTGAGAAATGTTTCCCCATACCTCATAAGCACATCCAAGAACACATGGGGTGGTTTCAAGTGCGACTTGAGGTAAAATGGTAGTTATTAGTTATGGGTGCTCTCTTCTATCCATGTCACCAAATCTTGGAATTTATTATGTTTTTGGCATTCCTTCTAGGGATATTAAGGATCATGTATCAAAATAGAGTATTTATGAATAATATTAAAAAAATCTAATTAAAAACCATTGTGAGCATTTGTGTTCAAATACCCAAATTCCAGTATGAAAACTTGTGAATTTGTTGGAGGTTAAATGATGAAAAAACCCCAAACAAACCTTGAAATTGTAGTCATAACACATCATTTAGGTGTGTAGATCTAAGGATGAAAATATATGGATATATGGAGATCGAGGGATGAAATCCTTGTAGATCTTGCATTAGAGGACAAAAAGCCTTCAATTGAGGGAGTGCTATAGCCTATAGGTCACATTCAAACATTAATGGTGGTGATAGCAAGGAACACCTAGTTACTCAACACTTGTAGTTGTTGATAATGAATACTTATATTATGTATTACTTTGGCATGATATTATGACATGTGGGTTGTCTTCATGATCCATTTCTATAAGGGAAATTGGAAAATCCCCATTTCAGCCCATGGCAACCATTGTAAGATTTATTTCCACTTGATATCAATTTGGTACATTCAAATTTGATATGATAATCTAGTAAATGTGTTAAAGTTGAATTTCATCTTCATATCTTGAGTCATTTGTAATATTAGGGTTTTCCATTTAGGGCTTGATAACGAAGTGTAAAGAGGAACATCAAGATTTTAGACTACTATGTAAACATTAATATAATCTAGGGTTTTATAAGGTTTTGGTTAAATATGTAGACCAAAATATATTTTTCCAAGACCAAGAATATTTGTTGAAGGTTTTAACTAATAATTATAATAATATTTGGCATGAAACAGTATAGTGGTATTAGAGCTACTTTTCTTATTAGCATGTGAATCATGGGATTCCTAAAGTTGCTAATGTATGGTGGAGCAAGCACTTTAGGAGCCAATGGTACTAAGAATAAAGGCGGGGATGAAAGCAAGTAAAAAATAATGTTGAGATTAACTAATATACTTCTATGATCTATTTTTCTTAATGGAGAAGATGAAGAGATTATTGGTAGTTCTGATAGATATATGACTCTCTCATAGAGCTATGAGAAAAAATTCCTCTCCTACATTTTACTAGAAGAATTGAAGGAAAATTCGTCATTCGTAAAGTATGTAAAATTATTTTTCCCAAACTCCCCAAAGTAGATAAGAACAATAAGTACAACCAAATAGGTGAACCAACACAAAGGGATCAAGATTCTAGAGAAATTTGTGCAAACAAAAAGTGTGCAACAAAATTCAATTCTAATTGAAACATCATAGGATGAGGAAAAGTCAAAGATGATTAAGGAGGAGATCAATGAGCATGCAATAAAAAAATATGCATGAAGGAAGAAGAACATTTAAATAAAAGTCTTGAAAAGCCATAAAATGCACTACAACATTAGAATAATTAGTCCATGGAGGCAAATTTTAAAATAAGGTACTTTATTATAGTCATGAGAAAAAGAAGAGCTCTCATGTTGCAAGGGGAAGATGATACCAAAAATGAGCTCAAAAGAGAGAAAATTTCCTTCTCATGTAAAGAATATTAGAATCCAAGCCACAAATGTTGAATTAGAGAAGAAAGGTCCAACTAGAGGAAGAATAAGAGAAATCTAATAAAGAGCTTGAAAAATAGATGAAGAGAGCTAATATTATGATGAATGTACTCAAGCCCGATCTAATTGAGGTAGAAGAGAAAGATAAAATGGGAACATGGACCATTTAATAGGTTACATAAGAAAAAAAGGAATCAACATTTGATGTTATAGGTAAAGATTCCTTAATAAATATTTTTATATTCTCTAATGAGCTCTCACCTTAAAAAATTATTTATTGTAATCAAGTTATTAAAAATTTAGTAGTGTGATAAATTGGTCTTCACAAGAAGCGTTAGGAAATGGTGAAGGTTACCAATTTCAACAAGTTATACATGAATCTCTTAAATGAGCGTATAATAAAGTTCTCATGATTGAGAAGCATAATTAATAAGGGACACCACTCTCAGTAAAGAGTATACAAATCCCTTATATGAATAATAAATTATCATAATTGAGCATGAAGAAGAACTAGAGCTTTAGGAAATTATCATAATTATTAAAATTGGTAAATATTTTTGTATTCTCTAATGAGCTCTCACCCTAGAAAACTATTTATTGTAATCAAGTTATTAAAAATTTAGTAGTGCAATAAATTGGTCTTCACAAGAAGCGTTAGGAAATGGTAGAGGTTACCAATTTCAACAAGTTATACATGAATCTCTTAAATGAGGGTATAATAACTCATGATTGAGAAGCATAATTGATAAGGGACACCAATATTAGTAAAGAGTATACAAATACCTTATATGAATAATAAATTATCACAATTGAGCATGAAAATGAAGAACTAGAGCTGTAAGAATGTGAAAGGAAATAAACCTCAAAGGAATCTATAATGCAAGTGGGACGTATGGAGTTTAAGGATGAAAGAGTTATCATATTGACTTATAAGTTTATATATTAGCAAGAGGTTCATCTTATTGAAGTCAAGGGGAAAGCATCACTTGTTGAATGCATAAGTAATAAATTTGTTCCTTTTTAGTCCATATTCATCAATCCTCCAATGATTAATGAATTACAAGATATCTATGAAAATGAAATAAAAATAATGTTAGTCATCAAGATGAAGGTGTTGAGTTAATAGAAGCATCCATCAATATTCCAAAGATTGAGTTAAAAACAAATTAGATTAATATACATTTAATAATATTGACGAGGATGCACTTGGAGGGAGTACTCTATTTAATTTTAGTATCAAAATTTTGAGCCATAAAAATGTTTGTGGTGATGCCAAGGTTTCTACTTAAGTAAATGAAGGTGATAAATCTAACAATATTTATGTTAGAATTATGAAAAACATAAGCCACAGGATCAAACAATGAGCAAAGACACCTTCCACACAAGAGAGCTGCAAAACAATAATATGCAATAGCCTCAACAAGAAAAAGCTACAAAATAAACCTCAAGAATCTTCAAGGAAAACAAGAGTCCTAAAAGGTTGAAAGTTCAAGAGTTTAGAGGTATGCTAATACAATGAGGGTTAAGTGTTCTATAGGAGAAAACCTAAATGATAAAGGGATTAGATGATTAGATCATGACAATATCAACATCTCATGTAATATAGGGTTTATGAGGAGTTTCATTATTCATGGATTGAAAAAAAACTTATAAAACAAATGTAAACTCTTCCTCAAGGATAGGAAGAGGACTCAGTTTTGCAACATAAAATAATAACTATCTAAATAGGAGTAGAGAAACCAAATACAAACTCTATGTCCAATAACTTAACCACTCATAATAGAAACATGTTCAAAGAATAGTTCTATCATAATTTAATTATGTTGCAATTAGACTCCTTTTCCTAGTTGTCTTATTGGTGAGTAAGAGTGATATTCGATGACTAATAAATTGATCAATAAATGATATCCTCCATTTCCTTTGAAAGTGTCGTGCCCTAGTCGGTTGACTTCTTCTTTGCAATAATCTGCCATCCTTATGCTATGGGCTAAGAAACCTGTTGTTGCGGGTTAATAATTCTTCTTGTTGCATGTGTTAGTATTATTCCTAAGACATCCTCATTATTAAAAATCATAAATTAAACATAAAATACTACTAAATTTCATAGACATTCATGAATTCATGCATACACATGTTAACATAGCATGTTTTCATTACCACATGCTTAAAACTGCTTAAAAGTATATAAAAGGCATAAAAGGTCTTTGGTAATGTCTTGAAACTTAGCTGAAAGAGATGATGAAAAGTATGAACAAATAAAAGGAAACTAGCTAATTATAGAGCCCATCAAAGAGTCTAGAAAATTTCTATATTCACGAAGCCCTTTGAGAATCCTATCTATTTTTAAGTCTTCCACTTGTGTGAGGGGTCATTATATAATAATCCCTTATTCTTGTCTTAGGTTCATTGAGGAATCAACCTAGTAGTCCTCAATTTCAAGCTCTTGTTTGAAGAACGATTCTATCAGAAGTCCAACTTTATCACTTAGATCAAAATTTTTCCTCAACTTATATAGGTCCAGTGTATAAATTTCTCTCTTATTCTACAATATTTTCATGGTACATGCTAGAACAAGAATAGGCTCCCACTATGACTAGGAAGCAAAAGCTTTCCTCATGCTTTCCAACTATCATTTTGTACACTTCCACCAACTATTTATAGATTTATAATAGTATGATATTATCATTAGGGTGCCTTGGTAGATTGTAATAAAATTTGTGTAATCCTCCTATGCTGATGTAGGAGAAGGTTTTGAATTGAATGAACCAACTTCCATAGTTGGCTAATTCTTTTTTTTTGTCAAAGAATTCTCACTTGGTTTCCAAAGGATTCTCTCAGGTTCTTGGGATTAACTACTTTGATACTTTTGTGCTAGTTTCTAAAGTGAATTAAATTTGAATTATCTTTGCTGTAGTTGCATCCCACCATTCAGAAGTTCATTAGATGGATGTAAAGAGTGCATTTATTCACTATGACCTTCAATAGGAAATTTACATGGAGTAGCCATAGGGATTCATTTAAGATTCCTCACTTGTTTTCTAACTTTGGAAGTCTCTCTATGGCCTCAATAGGCCCTTCAATCATGATATACCAAGATAGAATCCTTCTATTAGTTGGGTTCACTCTATGACACTCTAATCTAAGTCTATACATTCATTAGTAGGATGACACTCACATTTCTGGTTCCATATGTTCATTACTTGTTGATTATAGGGAGTTACTCATCCATCATTTTGGGTAGTGAAAATTAATCTTCATGATTATTTTTTAATTTGAAAATAAAGCTATATACATTACTTCTTGTGGATTTAATTCATGCACTCATCTTTAGGTATCTTCAAATTTCACATGGATGACTATAATCCTACACCAACTCCACTTTTCTTAAGGGTTAAAATTGTGGCTCATTGTTCTATATCATTGGTGATGCTAATTTTATGGCTAATTAATTAAAACTCTTATATACTTGACTCGCATGATGTTTGGAATTTTATATGCCATGGGCATGGTCTCTTGATTTATGTAGGAGCCTTATGAGCTACATTAGAACTTAGTGGCCAAGTGGATACTTCACTATGTGTAGGGAATTCAAAATTATGGTATTTAGTATGTAGTAGGTATAGATATTAACTTGATGGGACACATATCAGATTAGGTAGGCGATTCTTAGGATCACAACTCTACTTCAAGATATTGCTTCTAACTTGCTTCTAGTCTAGATTTTGTTGGTTGAGCAAGAAGTATTTTGTAATTATGCTTTCATCCACAAACTTTGAGTATTAAGGAGAACTTAATGCTTTCATAAAGACCGTTTCGATTTATAATATTCTTATTGAGTTTGGCATTTCATTCAAAAAGCATATAGTCATATTTTATGATAACCATAGTGTAATATAGATCTCAAGGAATCTAGTCCATTTCTAGTAGACCAAACACATTGATATACACATGAACTACATCTGAGAGTTGATTCAAGATCACATCATTAGTCTTCAATACTATCTAACATTAGAGAAGATCACAAACATCTTCACCAAACCCTTCACTAAAAGTAAGTTCATTTTTGACCTTAGTGAGTGGTGTGGTAGGTGTCCAGTTTTGTAGGGCTTTCTTAATCCAAGTTATTTTTGGTCTTTGGGGAGATTTTTTCCATATATGTTCTCTTATTTTACTCATTAATGAGAGATATTTTATGCATGGGCACCCAACATGTTCTTGTAGTCAAGATCTATCCTTACACATTTTTTTATCATCTCCCTAAGTTACACTTAAGGGAGGTGTTAGTATAATATTTATTGCTTTGGATGTGCTTTAACCTAAGTATGATATAGCTCCTAGTATTTAAATTCACTTAGGTAATTTATTTTTCAATTACTTAAATAGAACAGGATAACGTGTTTCATATTCATGGGATTCTAGTTTCTTCTTATCCTCGTAGAGTTAGAAACTTGGATAAGTAATCCCTTGTTTTTTGGTTTTATTCCTTATATTTATTGATGAAGAGGGGAATTAATACACTCTAATCCCTCTCTAAAACCCTCACAACAATAGCTAAGACATAATAAGGAGATTGCAAATAAACCTAAACAAATTGTTTGCACATGAAACCACTGAATATTTCTATTAAATAAATATGATTACAAATTATTTTCAGTCATCAATGGAATGATGAACAAAAAGTAAAACCATTACAAACATAAAATATGCAAATGAAAAATCATTCAAACACAATCTATGCTCAACTATGTGAGCTCCTACAAATTATTCACCTTCTAGCACTTCAACTCCACCTTGCAACTCCTGTAGCTTATCCTCATGTCTTCAAATAACTTATTGACTTCAATCCTCTTTTAAAATCTGTTTTTCTCTTCATTATGCAGCCCTCATGGCTACCTTGAACACCTACAAAATCAATCTTCTCTTCTCCTATTCCTCTTCTCTTCACAAGCTGATTTTCTGCACTCTTTTTTATGCTGGACTCTTAGGAGCAACCTGCAAGTTCTTTCTTCAAACTTGCTGCTATTGATTTCTGCTTCTTGACTCCATTAAAGGCTCTATTTTATATAGATTAAAACCTTTTTAAGGCACCAAAATATGCACCCAAATCTGCTTTTTCATTTCCCTCCAACTGTCTTTTGAAATTCTTCAGTTTGTGCTTAAAATTCATCATTAAATGCTTCCAAATATGGCACACAAAATTGCTGCACCATATTCCACGACTTGCTGCTGTAAATTCCTCATAAAAATCAATAAAAGCATGAACTAAGTCATGATCATTCACCTTAAATTGAAAATTGAAGTCATTAATTGTTTTTTTCCAAATATCACTAGCTTTTTCTTCCATTCTAGGCATGCAAATTGAAAGAATAGAATGCAAAATACCACTTGCCACATTAAAACTTCTATAGGCATAAAATTTGAGAAAATTAATTGATTTTCAATTTATAATATGCCAATGAACCCCTTCAACCATTGAAACATTGAAATTATGCAATATAATAATTTTAAAATCACACAAAACACCTTGTTTTCCTTTGATTTTGAATGGAAGCCAAGTCTTGATAAAATAAATATTTCATCCTTCGAAACTCCACAAGATTCTCTTGAAGCTCCACCCTACACCAAAAATTCAAAAATTAAACAAGAAAACAAAATATTATTTTTTGGTGATGTAGGATTGCTTGTGAGCTTGGATGCTCCTACATCATTCATCCTCATCAAATTTGGAAACTATAAGGCTATGTATTTGTAGCTCTCTTACCTTCCTATTTTATAAGGAAGCAAACATTATGAGCTCTTACATTTTCTTGGAGACTTACTTTTTTGGTAATTTTTTTTCCATTTAAAGTTTATATAATTCAATTCATAGCATTATATTTTGAGTTTAAATATTCTCAAATTCCAATAAATTGGCAATAAAATTATCACCTAACCTAATCTTATGTTTGGTGTGGCATGTTCTCACACCCATCTTATACTATGTTTTAATATTGGTTGGGATGTGTTTACCATTGCATAATCCCACAATGTGTGAACCTTTGTCTCTTCCATGTGCCTTCCCATAGTAGTTTGTTTTCTTTCCAATATCACCACATTCTTCTAGGATTACATAAATTTTACAACTTTCTTTGACATGCAATAGGATTAGACATGTTTTCTTCATCAATTTGAGCTCAAATTTCTCTTGCTAAATCTGGTGATGACATTTTATACTTTATTTTTCATATGACATGGAATCTATACCTATCAAGTATGACACACACATATTGCACATAACAATGACACAAATTTCAACATAAAACTTAAAATTGAATAATTTTTGTTTAACATGGAGATAAATCAAACTTCTTGATATTTTAATATTTAAGTACATTAGGAATATTTTTGAAATTTGATTTCATCCTTTTTAATAGTAGATAGCTTGAGGTGATTAAATATAGTTACATTTTCTTAGAATCTCACAAGTGATAGAAGATTAATTAGCCACCTATAATGATATAATAAATAGTGGCTAAGCTTTCAAGTATGTCTTGCACATGGAAATTCAAAAGAAATACATGTGGTTCTATATTCTATTGTAGACTATATATGACTTGGATTCACATGAAAAGGACAAAATATCTCATTAACCTTGCTAATTCAAATCTATATATGATCTTGTAAAATGTTAAATACCTATTTTAGCCTAGCATTAAGATAACAAATTTTTAAATTTTATGATTAATTTTGCTACCAAAACCCATTACCCACATTTTCAACCTTATGAAATTTTAACTTTTTGCATCAAATTATCAAATTTTCATTGTTTATTTCTCCATTTTTATCAAAACTCATTTTAGTCATTGACCCTTTAATTGATGTGGTTTTTAGCCCTCTCATATAAGATCTTTCATCAAGCTAGAGTTTTCAAATAGGAGCTTTAAAGAAATATTAGACTCCAAAATTTATTTAATTTTCAAAAATTTAAGAGGTTAGGAATTTTTTCGAAGCTTGATAAGGTTATCACAACCTTGTTGGAGCCTGATGTGGTTGTGACAACCATCTAAAATTCCCAACGTTAGTTTTTCAAGCAAGAAGAAAGGTGAAAATCTTGTTCATCAAAGCTATTATAAGGTTACAAAACCACCATTGAACCCTAATGAGGTTGTCACAACCTCGTTAGGACCCAATGTACCTTTCACAACCATAAAAAGTGATCTCTAAAGGTGAAGTTTAAAAGTTCGTTGATAAATTTTCATGGTTTTGAAAGTGGCTTCGAGGCTTGAAGAAGATTTGAAACCTCTTCTTTCTATCAACAACTAAATGAGAAACATATACAAAGGCACGCAAAGTGTTTTGAAATGTCATGATCGTGAGGGTATATGTAAGAAAGGATAATGGAGGATGCTCATAAAATATTCAATGTGATGTTTGTGAGAAATATTATGTCAAACTTCAAAGGTTAATAGATACACTCATGATGGAAGAGTAAAAAATGCACAAAAGCTATTTGATAGAATACCAAAGTGGGGTGTGGTTTCCTATGACACAATGACTACAAAATATGTGAAAATGTAAATGACAAGTGTAAATTACAACTCCACAATAATCTTTTCCAACATACTCCACACCTATGTCAATAGTGATCTTGGGAATGGACGAGTGTTGATATCCATCAAAACTTAATCGAAATGGGGGCTTTTTTATCATATATTACATTCAGGAATGCCCTAGCAAGAATTTTTAAGATAAAATATGGTGAGGTTAGATGTTCACTATGTCAAGAAGCCTAAAGGGTATCCACAATTCAAATTTGGTAAAAATTGGCTAAGTTTTGAAAAAATTATGAAGTTTTGGTAGTTTCTTAGGTTTGCAAACTGATTGGTTCATTGACATCCCGGTTCATCAAAAAAATGAAGGGAAAAACTTCATTGGAAAAACACTAAGTTATTGAACTCTTCCTCAGGCCAAAAACAAAGTTTATTGGCAAATTTTTAAGTTCACAAACCTTTTAGAGATCATTGAAATTGAAGTTTTCCAAAGTTTCCTCTTGTTGAATGATGAAAGAAGTGAAGGAGGAAGTGGCTCGTGAATTCATGAAGCCTCCAAAATTTTATAGACTTTCTTTTCAATGAATTCTTAAGATTGTGAACTTCTTGGTTTACCAATAGGTGAGTTTGCAGAAGTGCCTAAAAATCAAAGATAAATAATGTTAATTTGAAGAATGTGAGCACATAATATTGATGTTGCTTAGTATTACTCTATTTTTCAAAAAAATATGATGGTAGTGCAACTAGTGTCAACTATTGACAAAGTTCTTTGGAACCTTATTAGAGTTGACAACCATCATGAAACTCTTTCATTCTATATATGCCAGAGTGGTAGTATGGGCGCTCAGATAATAAAGATTTTCAATAGCCCATGAGTGTATCTTCAAGCAATTTCATATCTAACAATGGTAGTCTCCAATGAATTAAAATTGAAGGAGTCAAACATGGTTAATGATACATGTTTCTCTTAAAAAAGGTACTCACATGATTACTAGAAGCATCTCCTTTGGTGCCTATTCAAGACTTGTTCAAGTGGGTTGTGAGTTCACATCACTAGCAAGTGAGAAGACATGATAACACAATTGAAGGGATAAAGGCTCACATAATTTTCTTTATTAAAAGGTCACCTACAATCAAAGTAATGATGGAGAATGAAATAGAGGAAAACAAGAGTGACATCCAAGAAGTAATCACTTTTTGCTTGGATATATAGCCCATAGGGGAAGTAAATTGCTAAGGACATTTTCTTTAATTTGGCTCATGAATGACACAATTGGTAATCAACTAGTTTCTATAGAAGTTAGTGAGCCACTATTATTATTTTCAAATGATATTTTATCAAGGGATAGCTGAAATCCTAAGGGTCACTTTTTAGAATTAATTTGTAAAATAGTAATAGGATTTCAATAATCAGTTACAAAAATTGAAAGGTCTCCTTGTTCTATTTATATGAAACTTCCAAAAAGGAAAGGAGTTTTTTTGGGGGCTAGGGGTTGGGGATTTCTAAAGGAGAGGATTGCATTTCTCATTTTTAACAAAGGAAAGAGTCTATGAGATCTTTTGTTAAAGAAATAAATAAAGAACATGTATGGTTGGTTTGTGAGTCATACATGTTTCATTGTGTTGTGGGTTTTTCTATGGGTTAATTCATAGTTGTTTATTAATGTTTTATCATGTGTTTAATTGCAATTTATTTCCTTCAATTTATATGTGATCTTTATGCTTTTGAGGGATGAATTTGTGTGTTTGTCCTCTTTTCTATGTAGTTATCTTTCTTGTCTCTATTTTAACTTATTTTCCTTCCTTTCTTTCTGGTTAAAATCATATCCATTAAAATCTAAACTTCATCACACGAGGTAGTTGTACCTATAAATTCAAAGAAAAATCACTAATCCAATAGTGATTCTCCAATTGTTGGTTCATTTGTTGCTACTCATTATATGATTTAGGGTCATTTCTTAAAGAAAACCACAATGACAAATTTGTTTACTAACAAATTTTTGACAACTCTATTAGGGAGACAAAAATATTGGTGCATCTTATTCTCCCAAAAATTAAAATACCTCCTCTTGAATGGAGTTGGCAAATCTATAAAAATACTATAATTTTTGTCATTATTTTTAGGCTTGCACCATGACATTAGTTTCATCTTATCCATGGGGAACTCACTTTGTAACATTAGTGTTGGCTCAATATACAACCTTACCTAAGGGATCTCAAAAATATTTTCTAAAGTTCATAGGAGAGAACTCACAAGATCCTGACAATCATATTCAAGCATTCACTATTACCCTATGGAATTCTAGGAGTTCATGGAGAAGATGTGTTTGTGAGACTATTTATTGAAAGTCTCATTGGGCATGCTACAAAATGGTTTCAAAATTTGAAGGATGGGTGTATTACAAATTGGGACATCTTGAAAGAGAAGTTTATTGCAAGATTCAAAAATACAACTGACATATATACTTAGTTGTCTCAATCTTTCCAAATTTAGAAGAAATACAATGAATTCACGAGGGGATTCATGGAATGATTCAATTGATCTTTGAAAAGGATTCCTCAAGATGATAAACCAAATGAAAATAATTAGTTGTGTGTCTTCATTTCTATGCTACAATTGATCTAAGATCAGATTTTTGTTGAAGAGAAACAAGGTATGAAATTTAAAAATTGCAAAAAAGAAGCTATTAAAATTGAAGATGATTTGGCTTTATCTAGTTTGCTAAAATAAAAATATATGAAAAGATGTATCTTAGAGGTTTCAAATTTCAATTAATAGTCATCTTCAATATAAAATATGAATTTTCATCTTGAAGATAAGGCTTATATGCAATGCAATCATGGTACAAAAGGAGTAAAGTTAATGCCTCCTACATCTGCTTTTCAAAATTTCATACTTTTTGGTGAAAAAGATTTATTCAAAGATGTTTCAGCTTCTTCAATGATTGAACCTTGTGCTATAAAACATGTTGAAATGTGTCATTATATATCGAGAGTAGTGATGATGATTCAACATATATTTTCTTGAAGATCAAAGAGATGATTCCTTTGCCACTCATTTGGAAGATGTGGACAATAATTCTATTCAATCAAAAGAGGCAATGACTGATTTTTCTTTAGTTGCAACAACTATTGGACAATCAACTACTAACGTGAGCAACTAGGAGGACAATAGAGATGAATACTTGTTTATGTCTTTTTCTTCTCTAGAAATAGAAATTTTCACCTTTGAAAGTGTTAATGATTTGGTTAGAACAAATATTAAGAGTCCACTTAGAGAAAGAGAATATACAAATGAATCATTAAAGGCAAAATTTCTCAAACATGTATACAACTTGAGCACAAACCTTTCAAGTTTATTGAAGAATATAATAAAGAAGAACAATTACAATAGAATCATGTAGACGATTGTGAAGATACTAGAGAATAGTTTGAAATCAAGATGATTAAAAATGAACCATTAACTACTGACACTTTTTTCATGTGCACAATCAAAATATCAAACATTCAAGTTTACTGGTGAAGGTTACAAAGAGGAATTATTGTAAGAGGAGGCAATCCATCATCCTATTATTGAATCTTTTCATTTTGAAAATAACATTGTGCAAGCTCTATCTCCTTTTCTTAATTCTTATCATGTTGATACATTATGTGAGGTACATAACAATGAAGGAGAAATTAAAATATTTGATAAGCTAATGGTTGAATATGATAAAGCTGGTGGTGATAAGTTGCAAACTAGTGCTTAGAGACTTTGGATAATTCAATTTTAGATAAAATCACTTCCACAAATGATCCTCATGAGGCTTATTTGTGTTAGAGATTTCATGAAGGATGTCCAATTTGGGGGTTGTTTTCTTTTTACTTAGAAAATTAAGTGCGAGATGGTATGGTGTTTAGTGTTATCCATACAGATTCTAATTACAATAAATATGATCTAGTGGTAATTTAATTCAACATGTCTTAGATGTATACAATGTAGAGTGGCTATTTGGCCATTATAGCTTATTCAAAGAGTTTTTGCATGACATCATCTTCAGGTCTCTCACCATGGCAATAGTAAACCGATAGTTGGGTCTACAAATGTTTCTCATTCATTGTTCATTATTTGGAAATGATATTGTAAGGGTGTAAATTTGCACCTAGGAAAATTTCCCATTAATTTACCCTCATTTTAGCTTTATAAGTCTTATAATGTAAATATCCACCACTTTTATCTTGCTTTGCTTGCGTGTCCTTATCACTTTCTATCGGTGAGGGAATTTTTGTTGACAAGATTTCTACATTAAGAAGCAGTAGAAACGTTACAATTCCTTACCGCCTGCGAATGTAACGTTCCCTACCGAATTTTGATTGACAAGAAATGACTATTTTCCTCCAATTAAATTCCTTTCAAACTCAATTTGATTCACTTCTTCACTCTCTCCATTCATTCTTGCAACATTCTTGATCATAATAACACTTATAGATTGACTTCTCTATTACTCTCTCTTGCTACTACCAACTTTTTACTTAGTTTCTATAGCTTCTTCTTGCTCCAACACCATTGTCATTGTAGGTTCACAAAGCTCTACCTCCTTGGCCCCGGGAAGTTTTTTGAAATGTCATGATTGTGAGGGTACATGCAAGAAAGGATAATGGAGGATGCTCAAAAACTATTCAATGTGATGTTTGTGATAAATATTGTGTCACATAATACAAAGGTTAATACATACACTCGTGATGGAAGAGTAAAAAATATGCAAAAGGTCAATGGGACCTTGGTCTACTGATGAAGTTGAATGGTTCTAAATGAGCCAACTAGGGATCAAGTCTTGTTGAGTGCAAGGCTCCGACATCATGCCCTAAACAAATTTGATGAAATGGATACTCCTCATTCCTTGGATCTTAGCTGAAGAGGTTCATCCTATGGCTCATGTGCCCATATCAGGTCGTAAAACTAATCTGAATTTGATATAAAACCCTCAAAAAAAAAATGCAAAAACTGTTGACAAAATGCCAAAGTGGGGTGTGGTTTCCTGTGACATAATGACTATAAAATATGTGCAAACATAAATGGAAAGTGTAAAGTGTAAATCCACAATAATATTTTCCAACATAATCCATGCATGTGTCAATATGAGCTTGGGAATGGAGTGTTGATATCCATCAAAACTTAATTGAAATGTGGGTTTTTATCAGATATTATAATATGGAATACCAGGAATCTTCAAGATAAAATCTAGCCAAGTCAAAGGTTCATTATGTCAAGAAGCCTAAAGGATATCCATGGTTCAAATTTAGTAAAAAATAGATATTTTGACAAAATTATGGAGTTTCGGTGGTTTCTCTAGATTGCGAACCACTTGGTTCACCAATATCTAGTTAAAAAAAAAAGGGGGAAAAACTTGAATAAATATAAGTTAGCCAAAAATAAAACTTTTTAATAAAGTTTCAAGTTTGTAAACCACTTAGTTTTCCAAAGTTGAAGTTCACCAAAGTATCCTCCTGCCAAATGATAAAAGAAGCGAAGGAGGAAGTGGTTCATGAGTTCATGAAGCCTCTGAAATTCCGAAGCTTTTCTTTTTAGTGATGTGTTGACATCAAAAAATTCTTGGTTTGCCGATGGGTGAGTTCACCGTAGTACTTGAAATTCAAAGACAAATAATTTTAATTCAAGAAGAATACGAGCATGCAGTATTGATTTTGCTTATCATTACTTTATTTTTCAGAAAGTTACGATAGTTGTGTAACTAGTGTTGCCTCTTGACAATTATCTGAAAGTATTTCATTCTATAGTATTCTAGAATGGTAGCATGGGCACTTAGATAATAAAGAATTTCAATATCCCACCAATGTATCTTCAAGCAATGCCATATTGAACAACGATAGTTCTCCAATAAATTATAAAATTGAAGGAGTCAAACATGGTTAATGGTGTGGGTTTTTCTTAACAAGGTAGTTGCATGATTGCTAGAATCATCTCCTATGGTACCTATTTGAGATTTGTTTAGGTGGGTTGTGAGTTCACACCATTGGCATGTCAGAAGAAACGAGAACAAAATGGAAGGGATAAAGGCTCACATAATTATCTTTATTAAAAATTACCTAACTATCAAAGCAATAATGGAGAATGAAATGGAGGAAAACAAGAGTGGCATCCAAGAAATAATCAACTTTTTCTTGGATATAGCCCACAAGGGAAATAAATTTCTAAGAACATTTTCTTTATTTTGGCTCATGGATGACACAATTGGTAATCAACTAGTTTCTATAGAAGTTATTGAGCCACTATTGTTATTTGTAAATGATATTTTGTCAAGGGATAGTTGAAAATCTAAGGATCACTTTTTAGATTTAATTTGTAAAATAGTAAAAAGGATTTCAAGAATCAGTTATGGAAATTAAAAGGTCTTCCTATTCTATTTATTGCAAACTTTCAAAAAGGAAAGGCTTTTTTTTGGGGTCTGGGAGTTGAGGATTTTTAAAGGAGAGGATTGTGTTTCTCATTTTGTAAAAAGGAAAGAGTCTGTGAGATCTTTTGTTAAAGAAATAAACAAAGAATATATGGCTAGTCTATGAGTTACACATGTTTCTTTGTGTTATGGGTTTTCATGTGGGAAAATTTGTAGTTGTTTATTTGATTCTTTGTCATGTGTTTAACTATAGTTGCTTTCCTTCAATTTATATGTGATCTTTATACCTTTTAGGGATGAATTTGTGTGTTCGTTGAATCTTTTCTATGTAGTTATCTTTTGTCTATTTTTTAAACTTTTACCTTTCAAGTGCTTTTTGGTTAAAAGCATATCCATAAAAATCTAAATTTCATCATATGAGTGAGCTTTTTTACCTCTAAATTTCAAAGGAGGATTGCTAATTCAATATCGATCTCTCTAACTATTGGTTCATTTGTTGTTGTTCGCTGGGTGATTCAGGGCCATTTCTTAAAGCAAACCATAATGAAAAATCTATTTACCAACAAAACCTAATTCATGTAACCATAATTTACTTTGTATAATTTATAACAAGACGCCACTATGTTTTAGAAAACTATAATAGCTATCCTTTAGCACAAGTAATTTGGAAAGGAATTTCTATTTTATTCTAAGTCTTATTATTTTTTGGTGTAGAAATTACAACTTGCATGAGATTGCTTTGTAAATATTTTATTGAACTTAATTTTATATTTGGAAATGCTTTTGTTAGTTATAATTTTTACATCTTTCATGGTGGTAATTCTCATTTTCTCTTAAATTTCCAAGTATAATCTCCTATTTATTCTATGTATTTAGATGATAGTATCACTCTTGTCTTTGTGTTAAGCCAAGGTTGATAGTTGCATGAATGGTTTCTCTTGTATCTATAAGGAGTTTTATCAAGTCAATGAATAATAGTTATAGATAATAGAATTATTTTCTCTCTCCCTCATTCTCTTCATTTTATTTTTTCTTTCTATTTTTTCTTTTCCTTTTCTTTATCCTCAGATAGTTTAAGTTTTAGATTAGTTTTATGTAAAAAGTAGTGCAAGAAAGAAACACTAAGAAAATTGATTCCTTACTCTTCATATGTCCTAAACCTATTCTCTCTATCCTATTTGTCTCTTTCCTCACATGCTTCTAATTCACTCTTTACTTTCTAAATATTCTTCTTCTTACTTTGCCCCTACTCTCTAGACATATATCTTCTTCCAAAAGGTCTATCCTCTTCCTTTCCCCCTAAAATATCTTCTCTTTTTCTTACCTATTCTCCTATTAATTTTTTGTTCTTTTCCTTTTTGGTGCCTCTTCCTCCTTTTTTATCACATACCTTGATTTAAGGTAATCAACAACTCAATAAAAGGACAAATAAATACTACATAAAATAGATTTCTTAAATTCTTGATGAGGTGGTTAGGGTAATTAGTTAGATTTTGGGGAGTGCAAAAATGAGATGTTATTATTCTCCATCATGACCTTACAAGGTATTGGAACTTGGCCAAAATGTAAAAAATCTATCATATTAGTCTAATTAAGGAATCAATTTTCATAGTGTTTCTTTCCTACCCCATTTTGTACACTTTTCTACATTTTTTTTGTCCTATAAATAATGAGTTGGATTTTTATGCATATGGCTACATAAGAACTTGAACATAATTGATGACCCACCTTAAGATTTTGATTTATTGAAACTTCAAAAAATAAAGAAAATGACTTCCACTCATGCAAATATTTTGAAGGAACCTTCATAGAAGCATCCCAAAAGCATTGTTCATGTTGATGGGAGTTAAATATGAGGATAGCAAGAAAAATTATGAAGAAATAGAGGGATTACATGAGGAAGTATGGAAATAATAATATAAAATTATTGTTTGAAGTATATGAAGAAAGTTACGATAAAGAGGAGACACAAATAATGAAGTTGGATATGAAGTGATGTTATATTTAAGAAAAAAACAAATTTTCAAGGTTATATATAATAGGTTGGAGATAAATTTTGAGCCATACAAGATCATAAGGGAATTTGATTTTAGTGATGTATGCAAAAATTAAGTTGCCTAAAGGATTTGGTATTTGATTAGTGTTCAAATTTTTAGATTTTTAATTTCATAAAGGAGAAGTAAAATGAGGAAATACATAATTAAATTGGGTGATAGAGATATTATAATAACAAGTTGAGGAGATATATTAGATAGACTATAAGGAATAAAATGTATGAAGAGTACTTAGTGACATGAAAATGTAGACTTATTGAAGATTCCACATGGATATCCACATTTTCTTAGTGAATCATATTTGTTTTCTAAGTTACTTGAGAGCCTTAAGTGCAAAGAGGCTCTATTTTTGGCTACTTGGGATGTTTGATGCAAGAGCTTCCACAATGTAAGAATAGTCTTGTATCAAATAAAAAGGTTTTTCTTTAATATGTTTGTTTGTAAGTTACAATTATTCTTAGTTTTTATGGTTAATATTTTTTTACCATAGTTAGATTTTGATGAGGGCACAGTCTGAGACTTAGAAAATAACCCACAAACAAGAGAATAATTTTATTATTCAGAAAATGGAGCTTCTTACATGCAGAGGATCTCAAATACCCAAGTTCTATAACACATGCAAGTTACAGAAAGCTACAAAATCACCCTTTCGTAATCTGTGAGCTTGTCCCCAAAAAGTTACCCAAAAATTAGAAACCCGCCCATAAATAGAGCTCCTCTTTAGTTTGGAGCCAAAACAACATCCAAATTTGAGTTTAGGCGGTTTGACGCCTAAAAATTACAACTTGAAGTTCAAATTTCAAAAGAACATTTGCAATTGTATCTTCTAGAAAGTGCGCCAACTTTCTGGGGCCATAACTTTTGATCAGGGACTCCGATTCGCGAACTGTTTGAATCATTGGAAAGGTCTTGAAGTCAATAACGCGCTTGAAATTTGCTATGCCGATTTTGGCAAGTTTCGGGGCCGTTCTGGGAACTCTAAGTGCCTCAAATCTAACTCAGAAGATTTTTAGGTGCAAATCTGGGAAACTAAAACTGCAATATCTTTCAACCTAGGAATAGAAAATAAAAACCACAAATTGGGAATTTCATTATGACAAAAAGGGTATCCAAAAATGTAAAAACATCTAAAAATTGAGAAACTTGAAATTTAACTATTTTTGGGTGATGCAAGATTGCCTTAACACCACTGGATGCTCCTGCATCAGACACCCAGGGTGATTTGAGAAGTGACCCGTCACGTCTCAGATGGTTGAGGAAAACCCAACCAGTCAACCACTGCCTTAGATAGCCAGGATGAATCTTCCACAGGCCTTCCTCTCCATTTCACCAGATATTCTTCATACTGCCTGTTTCTCCTTTATCAGGTTCTCCCTCATGAAACTCCTCGGAATACACAATTGAATTCCCTTAAATAACATGCCATCCTGGATTATGAAATCCAACCACCTTGTACTGTCCACTGTAATAGGCTCCTTGCAAGCTTTCCAAGCCTCTACGAAATCAGGATCTTTTGCGTATAGTGTCTTAAGTTCATTGAACCCAACCACTTCAATCTGCATCTTTGTCATCAATGTATGCCTCCTACTTAAGGCATCTGCAACCCTATTTGACTTCCCACTCCTATGTTTCAAAACAAAGGTATAACTCTGCAAAAACTCTACCCATTTCATATGCCTTTGATTTAATTTTCCCTGACTATTTAGGTACTGCAAGGCTTGATGATCAGTATATAGAACAAATTCCTTCGGCAACAAATTATGTCTCCATTTCTTTAATGCTTGAACTATTGCATAAAATTCCTGATCATATATAGAATACATTCTCTTGGAATCATTTAACTTTTCACTGAAATAGGCAATGGGCTTACCTTCTTGGCTCAACACTGCTCCAATGGCACAACCACTGGCATCACAATCCACCTAAAACACCTTTTTGAAATATGGGAGGGCTAGAACATGTTGCTCTGTTACCTTCTACTTCAATAGTTCAAAACTCTTTGCCGCTCTAGTGCTCCACTTGAATTCTTTTTTATCCCCTCTCATTGTTTCAATTAGGGGTCCACAAATACTACTGAAGTTTCTAATGAAGTTTCTATAAAAACTAGCCAAACCATGGAAAGATCTCACCTCGGTAGCAGTTCTTGGGGTAGGCCATTCTAGAATAGCCTTCACCTTCTCTGGGTCCATCTTGAGGCCTTCTGCTGAGACAATAAACCCCAAGTACACTAACTCCCTCTTCACAAAATTGCACTTCTTCAGATTAATCAACAATTTTTCTTCTCTTAACTTCTCAAAGGCTCTCCGAATATGCATCAAATGCTCATCCAACGTCTTACTGAAAATTAAAATATCATCTAAATACACAATAACAAAACTTCCTAGAAATTCTTTTCATACCTCGTTCATGAGCCGCATGAATGTGCTCAGTGCATTGGCTAGCCCAAAAGGCATGACTAACTAGCTCGTCTGAGGCCCTCTCTTTGGTCTTGAAAGAGATCTTCCATTCATCTCCCTCTCAAATTCAAGATACGGTGATATCACTCTCTTGAGGATCAATCTTTGTAATCTTGAGCTCCCACTCAAATAGTCAGATTGGTCATCCATCATGGTAGGGAAATCATGTGATTGTTATCTTGTTTATGGCTTGAGAATCTGTATACATCCTCCACTCCCCATCCTTGTTTGGTGCTAGTACTACAGGTACTGCACATGGACTCAAACTCTCCTGTATCAAACCCTTTCTCAACAACTCTTGAACTTGTCTATTCAATTCCTCATTTTCTGCTGGAGTCATTCTATGAGCTGCCTTATTTGGCAAACTGGCTCCAGGAATCAAGTCAATCTGATGGTTGATCTTCCTTATTGGTGGTAAACCTTTAGGTACATTACTAGAAACAATATCTTGAAACTCATCCAACATCCCAGAAACTTCTTCTGGAACCTTCTCACTATCCTTCTTACTC
>VDFB02255987.1:0-44484 GCA_007258455.2 Sequoia sempervirens
CTCATCGATTTCATCGATTCTCTTCAATAGAATTGATTGAAACAAGATCAGTATCCAAGGGATTGGGAAAGGGTTGCCATTCCACATCAATGCGACACCACTCCCCCAATAGGATGAGTTTCAATGTCTTAGATTAGAGGTTTGTCAAGCTTTCATGATTTAGAATGTTAGTTTTAATGGATTATTTGTCTTTGTTTATAGTGAATGATGTTATTGGGATTGATGCTTAGTGGGTTAAATATGCCTTGAATTCGTATGGATCAGGTATAGTTAATCTATACTATGACATTGGTCACAACTACTCATTTTTTTATGTTTTAAAATGCAATGAAAAGTGATCATATATGGTGGGCGATGCCCCATGGAGGTTGTACTGCCCCCTTCATGAGGGTATGGGGTGGTCTCTGTCCCCCTTAACAATATAAATTTTATTTATATATTTTTAACTTGTTTTATTTTTAATTTACAAATATTTTTAAATAATATTATTTATATTTTTTTATATGTCAAAATGGAACTAAGGGGGCCGTACCTAAATACATCACCATTAACTTAGAATTGAACATTCCATTACATAGCAAAAAGTTGTATATATCATTGGCTCTTGTTGATCACCTCTCCTTAATTCTACAAATACATCTTCTCCCCTCTTTGAGCTCACCTCCTCCATTTTCAATACTACTAGGAGCACCAACACTCCCTTTCTCACTTGCATCAGGTAAACTCTAGTGAGTTCCTTTAGTACTACTACATGCCTGAGCATCACCTGCATTCTAGCATTCATGTCCTCTCCCATGCTCCACATAATAAAGGGAACCCATGGGCCATTCTCAATGCCAGCTCTGGCCACACCTCTGTTGTTGGACTTAGATCCCAACCTGCTACTACCCATTCCTTCTCTCCATTAGGCCTTCACCATATGTCTCATTAGCCACCTTACCATCTTTGGGCCTTCCCTCGCCTATAGCAACCATGCAATAAATATAGAGGCAATGTTGCTATTTACTCTATATCTATAGTTGGAGGTAAGAAAACACACTCCCATAATTCCTTTGATCACTTCCATGGATTTTGAATCATCCATGTTAAAAACATTTTGCAACCTTTGATTTGAGACTCTTCCTAGGAAGGCCATTTTCCTATCCCTCACATCTAGGCTAATTGTTGTTTCCATTCTGCATTTTGTGGTATGGAAAAGTTTTCCTTGCATGCTCTTAAATTTGGATCGCCGCCTTTTGATCTAGCCATTACTCTGCTTTGTCAGTTGATTTATTTCTGCTCACCTCCGTGGTACTCCTTTCATTGTCCTTTGTGTGTGTGAGAGTTGCACCAAATCTCTTTAGCTTGAATCTTCATAGTTGGTAATCACATCAAGAGCCCACTTGGATAGGATATTGGCCTTCATGTTCCCCTCCCAATATATGTGGGAGAGTTTGAAATCTTCTAAATGAGCTATGTCTTCCCGAATCATCCTAACATAACTTTGAATTATCCACTTAGGAGTCTCTTTCTTTCATATGGTATTGATTATGATCAATGAATCTCCCAACAAATGTAGCCTTTTGAAACCCATTCTCTAGCATAATACTATCCCCAACCATGTTTCATGTATCTCAACCTCAGTTTTCATCCCTTCTGGTAGCTTCTTTGCTTCTTCCACAAGTATTCTCCCTAATTTGTCATGTAGAATGCATCTTGCTCCTAATAGCCCTTAGTTGCTCTTTGACACACCTTCAAAGTTGACTTCCATCCAACCTTCATCCAATGGTTTCCACTTCACATCTTTCTTGGGATTAACAAAAGGATCAACCTACGACTTCCCATAAACAAGGGAAATATTATTTATATGTTATTTATTATATATGTGTTTATTAAAAATAATAATTAATTTCATATATATATTATTTATAATATGAAAATTAAATAAGTTTGTATATATATATATATATAAGGGACTGACCTATTCATTTTATGGTCAGTGGGTTACTTTGGTACCGACCTAAGGTATATCTATATCCTCCCACCCCCCGATGGTGAAGCCCTAGTACTAACCATATATTCCTTACCTTTGATTGAAGATTGAACCTTCCTTCTGGATTTAACATTCTCGACAAATAGAAAGGAGAGAAAGGAAGGTCCTCCAGAAGAAAGGTAGGACAAACAAAGAAAGAAAGATAGATAGATAGATAGATAGATCCTACATGTCCATATCTAGTAGCATACCCACAATGGAGCTCTAATTTCCTTGGATCCAGTAACTGATGGAGATGAGTTGGTGTGGGAGGATAGGGCTCGTCTTACACCCCCAGTGGAGTGAAGGAAGGCAAAGGATGGACATAGAAGCTCACCCCTCGATTGTAGTTGAAGGGAATATATTTGATTCCATGGGGCCATATATATATATTAATTAACATCATGTTAAGGGTTTTTTTATAAGAAAAAAATCATATATTTTCATGCATATGTAAAATTGGAAAACAAATTCTTCAAATAATTTAGAAAGTAACTAGAGTTATAACATTAAGCATATAACGTAAAATGAATTTTCTTTTTTCTCAACTTTCACAAAACTAATTTATGAACAAGATTCTAAATTGATAAATATCATTCCAATTAACTTATTTCCTTAACTAACTTTGTTTATATGTAATTTACATTTTTTACTCAATAGAATAATAATACTAAATTGAACTTTATGCATTGAAATGAAGAATCTATATATTTCCTTTCTATGCAAGTATGTAACAATAAAGATTAAACAACTTTCTTTTCTTGTTTTTACACAACTTACATAGTATAATATACTCATTTACACAACACACTATACATAAATTTTCCCATGAATACTTGAATCTTCCCAAGTTTCATAATAACTCACATACATCTTGTAAACCTCAATTTTGATGAGCTCTCAAAGTAGTCTCCAACTTCAACACATGAACCTAGAAAAATAAAACAACAAAAAAACCACATAGGCCAATGGGCTCTCCACCCAACCATAGGGTTGAAAAATCAACCCACCCCCGAGCAAAGGGGTCACGTAGCTTTTCAAGGTGCACACACACATCACATTTCCAACACATAACATTTTGACTCTTTCATAAAGAATTTCATATTACAGGTTTCTTCACATCACAACAACACTATCAAAACCCACACAACACAAAGGATACCCTCTTGGAATCCTTCGGAGGGCGAGTGGAGGCTCAACCACTAAGGGGAAGAATATTTATCACATATATAAATATATCACATTTCATAATCACACATTTCCAATTTTCCAACAACATCAATACACAACCTCTCATTTATATACCCCTTATTTTTCCATAAAGTGCACATAAATGGATACTCATATCCAAGATTAGACCATGTGGGTACTCATACACAAAATATGAAACCCCTTTAAGGGAGCCATACCCACTCAAACCCCAAGTACAAGGAGGACCTAACTCTCTCAAGAGGAGATTTACTCCACACAAACATACTAACAAGAACAATACAACCAATGCACAAACTCTATCCCCACACAAAACACAATAAAGTGACACAATATATTCAACATTTTCTTTCTATAAATATCTTACACAAAAAACAAACATTCATTCACAAAAGTCTTGCAAGAGGGATTAGACCCTACCTTGAAAATGCTATATCAAAAAATGAAAGAAGTTGGTGAAGACTCTCCAAGTCTCCTCCTTTCAATCCCTTCCTTCCTCTACTCTCTTCTCTTCCTAACTTCTCCTATAAATTCTCTACAAAATGAAATTTTAAAATAAAAGAAAGAATACAACAAGATGGAAAAGCCCTCTCTCCTTCAAAGAAAGAATCATAAATAGAAAAAGGAAAAAAAAAATCCTTTCTTAACTACCCAAACCACCAACTAACTCCCACTTTTTCCACCCTTTATAAGTGGGGATTGTAAGGTGTTAAAACACTTAAAATGGTATTTATAAGGTTTGACAAACCCCTTACCCATATACCTAGCACCTAGGGTCATTTTAAGATTATAAAAACTTAACCAATTACATAAAAGCCACATAAATTACAAAAAGGAAAATACTATAAGATAATTGACAAGAACAATAAAAATAAAATTTTCTTACAATTAAATGACATCACAACACATTATACCACACAAACAATAATCTTAATTCCTTCATACGGTTTAAGATCGACAGTCACAAGAAGTAATATAGATGGAAATAGCCATGTGACCTTTGAATTCCATTGGAAATTTTACTTGCTTATTCAACCATAGGTGTTAGTATATCATAAGGAGTAATAATAATCAAAGCATCAACAACAAATTCTAACATATATCAAAATAATATTTTGAAATAGTTGTCATTTTTCTAAAAATCCTTATCTGCAATAGTTATCTACGAGATCACATAGAAATTGTATAATTGGATAATCCATCACAAATGAACGTTTAACTTTTAAATCTCATCTAAATAAATTTTACTTGCATATTCACATAAGATCATCAATTGGTAATCACAATATAACTACAACTAGCAATGATTAGTCAAAATCCATCACAAGTCAATATCCCATGATAACCAAGACAAAACAAGCATAAGAACATAAACTATGTGAATGAAATAAAACTATCATCCACAAAACTCCTATATAATGTAAAATCATAGATACACATGAAAAACCTCAAGCAAGATTCATAATATCATCAAGGAAACATAGAGTCAACAAGGATCACAAAAGGTGGGGTCTCACAAATATAACATATGTTTGGTAAAATCCTCCTTGGTGATCAAGCATTGATATAATGATAACCTATACCCATTCACCAATAGTGTTCTAGTATCCTTATCAATTGGTTTCAACTATGTAAATTTATCATTAAAAAATTCTTTCATCTTATATTGACCCAACCAATGGGTGTAGTTTTCACCCTTTAAATATTTTTACTTGGAGTAAAAAAGTAAAGTTGATAAAGAAAGAACACAAAACTCAACTCAAATCCCAAATTCTAGATTACAGACGACTCAGAAAATGATTAAACCAAAATTGATAACTTGTGTCAAATTTAATCGATTAGCAATTGCACATCAAATTACTCAATTTGAAAAACCAAATAACTTTATTTCAGTTTCATGGAAATTTACAATCTATTCTCCAAGCATTTTCGTTACCCTTTGGTTCCAATTCTTCATCTCTCTATCAAGCTGACATTTCATGTTCTCACACCCTCTCGCTGCATTCTTTGCTTTAATCTTTAGTCTCCAGGGCATTTACTTGGTCGCAGCCCCCCATCAACCTTCACATCATTTTGAAGTTCCAAAAGTTTTTGACAAACACCATTAACATCTGTGCGGTCTTCCTCTCTATCCAACATGACTTCCATCTATCTATCTCCTGTGTGAAAGTTTTCTTATCCGCCTTATGTGAATTTCCTTAATATCAAGATCTCCACTCATTATCACAGGTCCAATCTGCATATAAATCACCCCCTTTCAAGACTTTGTTCTTCTACATAATCTCTACATAGATTCTTTGACCAACATCACTCAAATAACTTCCTACATTGTCTTTATGCAAAATATGCATATTCTCCAATGCGTGACTTACCTACACAACCTAGTTTGTTATTTCTCCATCCATTATAACTCAAAGGCGGCCCCTTTCTTTCATTCAACGCATGCGCATCATAGCTTCTTCATTACTTTCATCGGCCCTATACTCCAATTTAATTGTGGTGCAACCTTTGTTAGTTTCTTTGCAAACTTGATTAACCTCCCATGATGTTCACTTTCCACCTCCTTCCCGTCTATACTGTGCCTTGCAACTACTTGCACAATCTGTCAATCTTTCACTTTGAATTCTACAAATATGTCTCCTTGTATGGCGCAGTTTACTAGTCTTTCCTCAGCATCATCTACATTCATTAAATTAAATTTTCTTCATGGCACATATACACTATGCGCCCCTTAAAACTCTTTTGAACTCTTCCTACTAAGCTAATGTCCTCCTCTTCTCCAGGTAGTTTTAGCTTAATGGCTTCTTCTTTTTTCTCATGATATGGAATTTAACCATGCTTGGCAATTAATATACCATCTCAGCTTTATTGGGCAATGCAAAGGTTATCTTACCTTCCCACTGTCATGCCAGTATCCCTCAACCACTGCGCCCCCCCTTCGGTCTCCTCTTCCTACGCTTCTTTTTCTTTTCAGTACAACATGTCATTCCTTCCTGGGGCAGGTATGAGGGGATCCTCTACGTGTTTTCTCACTTAGTCTTCCCCTCTATCTCAAGTGTCAACTGTCCCCCTTTTTAGTTTTCTATACTATGTATTTTAAAATTAATTTCCCTTTGCTAAAATAAGAAGATGAGGCATTGCCTCTTTAGCTAGCAGGTTAATTGATTCCTTTTCAGAATGGTTTTCCTTCCTTTGATATTTCCAAATTTATTTGAAATAAAGCATATCATACAAGAATGGTTTCATATTTTTCCATCATGTCTCTTAGAATCAACTCGAATCAATGTACAACATATTTAGGGAATCATGAAAGAAATAAATATGAAGACAACACTGACAATATAATTCACCTATCAGTAGGAAACTCAATTTTGCAATAACTTTAAATCCCTGAAACTATTAATTGCTTAGACTTAAAAGTTTCACCATCAAATTTAGAATATAGTTTAAATTATGCCTGTAAAATTGCTTTTCATGAAACCTTATTGAAACCTCTGAAATATTTTTTTTTGTTGGGTGATGTAGGATTGCGCATGGACCCAAATGCTCCTGCATCAGACATGTCGGGTAAGAAATTTGTGAGTATGGGCTCACAAAGGTGGAGTTATGTGATAGAACCACCTTTTGAGACTGCAAATAATCTCCAGCGAACTTCGTTGTTGAAAGCTCGACCTCCTCTACCAATTAGTTTGACCTCCTCTGCCAAATGCTCTTCCTCTTCTCTCCATTCCCTCCTCTGGAATGTCTTCACTACTATCAAATCACCCTTACCACCACCATGCTACAATCTTACCTCGATCTCATGAAGATTCTACTTTGTCTACTATAATTTATCATTGCCACAACACTTTTCTTCTACACTTTCTATTCTTAACTAAATATTCAGGACTCCGCACACCTACAACAATGCTTTTGAGATTCTCACTCCCACTTCCAACTTTTCACTTTCTAGACCTCAACTGCTCAGGACTCTCCACACTTGCAAAGATACTTTTGAGCTCCTCAATCACACTTCCACTATCCATAGGTTCTGTCACAAGCTGCCTCACGTTCGACAATCTGCTTGTGCCCCCAAAACCTCTGCTCACTTCCTTCTCCAGCTGCAAGTCCTAGTGTGAACTGCCTCTCAGTCAACGCTCTATCCACACACTTAGAGCCTCTGGCTCTAATGCCACTTGATGAAGAAAGAACACAAAACTCAACTCAAATTCCAAATTCTAGATTACAAACAACTCAGAAAATGATTAAACCAAAATTGACAATAACTTGTGTTAATTTTAATCGATTAGCAATTGCACATCAAATTACTCAATTTGAAAAACCAAATAACTTTATTTCAGTTTCATGAAAATTTACAATCTATTCTCCAAGCAGTTTGGTTGCCCTTTGGTTCCAATTCTTCATCTCTTCGTCAAGCTGACACTCCCTCTCGCTGCATTCTTTGCTTTAATCTTTAGTCTCCAGGGTATTTACTTGGTTGTAGCCCCTCATCAACCTTCACATCATTTTGAAGTTCTAGAAGCTTTTGACAAACAATATTAACATCTGCATAGTCTTCCTCTCTATCTAGCACGACTTCCATCTATCTATCTCTCGTGTGAAAGTTGCCTTAGCCGACTTATGTGAATTTCCTTTATATCGAGCTCTCCACCCATTATCGCAGGTTTTCCAATCTACATATAAATTGGTCCCTTTCAAGACTTTATTCTTCTACATAATCTTTGCACAACTTCTTTGACAAACACTGCTCAAATAATTTCCTACATTGTCTTTATGCAGAATATGCATATTCTCCAATGCGTGAATTATGTATACAACCCAATTTGTTATTTCTCCATCCATTATAACTCAAAGGCAACCCCTTTCTTTCATTTGACACATGTGCATCATAGCTTCTTTGTTACTTCCATCGGCCCTATAAGTTCTAATTTAATTGTGGCACAACCTTTGTTGGTTTCTCTACAAACTTTATTAACAGTCCCATGTTGCTCACTTTCCACCTCCCTCTCGTCTATACTCTGCCTTGTAGCTACTTGTGTGACCTGTCAATCTTCCACTTTGAATTTTGCAAATATGTCTCCTTGTGTGGCGCGGTTTACTAGTCTTTCCTCAGCATCATTTGCATTCATTAAATTAAATTTTATTCATGGCACATATTCACTATGCGCCCCTTCAAACTCTTTTGAACTCTTCCTACTAAGCCTGCGTCCTCTTCTCCAAGCAGTTCATTGGCTTAATGGATTATTCTTCTTCTTTTTTTCTCATGATATGGACTTTAACCATGCTTGGCAATTAATATACCATCTCAGCTTTATTAGGTGGTGCAGAGGTTATCTTACCTTCCCACTGTCGTGCCAGTCTCCCTCAACCATCGTGACCCCCTTCGGTCTCCTCTTCCCACGCTTCTTTTTCTTTTCAACGCAGCATGTCATTCCTTCCTAGCGTTGGTATGAGGGGAGCCTCTACGTGTTTTCTCACTTCATTGTCTTCCCCTCTATCTCTTGTCAACTACACCCTTTTTAGTTTGTCGTACTATTTCTTTTAAAATTAATTTCCCTTCGCTAAAACAGGAAGATGAGGCGTTGCCTCTTTAGCTGGTCGGTTAATCGATTCCTTTTCATAATGGTTTTCCTTCCTTTGCTATATCCAATTTTTTTTTTAAATGAAGCATATCGTGCAAGAATGGTTTCATATTTTTCCATCATGTCTCTCAGAATCAACTTGAATCAATGTATGACATATTGAGGGAATCATGAAAGAAACAAATATGAAGACAACGCTGACAATATAATTCATCTATCAGTAGGAAACCCAATTTTGCAATAACTTTAAATCCTCGAAACTATTAATTGCTTGGACTTAAAAAATTTGACCATCAAATTCAAAATACAGTTTAAATTATGCCTATAAAATTGCTTTCATGAGACCTTACTGAAACCTCTGAAATAACAATTTTTTTGGGTGACGCAGGATTACGCATGGACCTAGATGCTTCTGCATCAAAATCCCAACCTTTAGTCTTGAAGTTCTCACAAATGTATTGATTGTGTCAAAACTATTATTGATGCTAGATAATTATGGTTAGTGAAGTGCCTTCATTCATAATTTATCCAACTCATTTAGCTTTAGGATTTTATTTTATTGTGTTTGGGTCAAATTTAGTCCTACCTCAATCATTGTCCCTAGTTTTTGAATCTCAAATTTAAATAAAAAATTTGGTCTCTTCCCAAAAACTAACTCATAGGGATTAAATCTCATGGTTTATTTCCAAGTGGTATTATAGACCTAAATTGTCACGACCCCTATTTTCAATTTAATATTACTATTTTAATGATCGTTGACCAAACTTTGACTCATGTGTGTAATAGGATTGGTGGTGACTTGTGGTGAAAGGGAATCTGCACACATAGGCACCTAGTTGGCATTATAGTTGCATTTGTCTTTGCATATATAAATTATGTCAATAAATTGCCTCTCGCCTTTGGTAGAAAAATAAATCACTTTTATGTTTTATAGTTGCCATTTAATTAAATTATTAGTTAAATATTAATATGCTCTTATTGAAGTAAAAGTAGATTTAATTTATTTATATATTGGTTTTTATTAAAATTGTATAGGAAGGAAATAAATTATATTTATTTATTATTTAGATAATTGTGTATGTGATAAAATAAATTGTTAAAATTATGTTTAGTTATAAAAATCTATGCATGAAATGAAATTAGAATATTTATTCTTTTTTATAACAATGGAGATAAATAATAGAAAAAGAAAGACGAAAACAAATAAAACAATAAAACAAAAAGAGGAGAAATAAAACAATAGAAAAAGGACTTAAATTTAGAAAACAAAACACAAAAACAAAGCAAAATAAAAATAGAAAAAAAGAAAAGAAAATGATCTCTCATTCTCTCTACACACAAGATTCATTCACAATTTTCAATGTGCAAAAGAAAAGATCGAGGAAAGGAATTGCAAGAGAGTGAAAGAAAGGAGGTGTTAAGAATAACGGACAAGAGTGGGATGGAGTTTGGAAAATTCAGCTGAGACGACACTCTTCACCACAGCCACAACCAGTTCGCCATCATGATCAGGTCATCCTTGCCAAGCATTGCACTTTTATATTATTATTTAGATTTTACATTTAAATGCGGATACAAATTATCACACCAATGCATGTAGCGTCAGTAGTTTTTCTAATTCTCATATCAGTTGATAAAGGACCTTGTAGAGTCCAAGATAAAAAGGTTACCAATTGTACAATGTTATAAAAGACTAAATGATAACATTGCATTGTTGTATTTTGCCTCAAACCATGCTTCTTGAAATAGATAGGATGCTAGTCATTCTTCTCAAAACTTTGCATAATAAAGTTGAATTAGCAATTATGTGCCTCGAGCAATTAAGGACCATTGTTCTTAAGCACTTTGTTTCTTATTTTCTCATTGATCAAGTAATTTCTCTAGGATGTGGCATTCTGAAAAATAGATCATGAGCCATGTTCCACGTTTTGCATGCATGAACAACTCATATGAAGGCATCTCTTGAAATATTTTGTCAAGCGATTAACCTACTTGTCTTTGCATCCTCTTTCATTGGAATGTCGACCAACACAACCTTAAAGTCCCTTTTTAAATGTATCATGCCATCATATCAATCCATGATCATGACTCTGCTAAACTTGTGCTTGCATGTAAGTCTCTCTCTTCATTCAATTTTTCACGCAATACCTATTTAAAATGGAATTCCAAGAGGTCACGATTCTTGAGGCTTCTATCAATTTGTTATACCTTGTTAACTTTTTATTTATTTATTTTTTCCTGTCCATGAATATATTCTCGATAAGACATCTGATTCAAAAAAAATAGGCAACTCCATCTATAATCCAAACTTGAACCATGCATGCGTAGCTTGAAGTAATAAACCTGCCTAGATTTTATTGAATAGAATAGAAATATAGACTTGCAAAGATATAAGATACTTGGGAAGCATAAGAAAATAAGTTGACTTTTAAAGTAAATTGATCATCGAATATTTCAATATTATAAATTAGACTGTGAGTATTAGATTTTGTTTTTCGAGTAATACGATAGTCATGTTATCATTAACTGTAAAGCTTAGCTCTCTATTGTTTGAACTCCACAATTTGTGTATCTCAAACCTCGGTTATTCTAAGTTGCCATTTAGGCTAAGATTTGGTATTTGCATGATTATCTCAATGATAATGGATAATTGATTTATTGGATTTGTTTAGTAGACTTTAAGTTGAATTTTAATTGATAAATGAATCAAATAGTCAATACTTAAGTGGGACCAATATTTAACACTAAACCATGATGAATATTAAGATCATAGCAAATGATTTATTGTTTTCTCAATCATGGAAATTTGTTTAGATTATCAAGGCTTTTTCTCTATATAATTAGAAAGATTAATTTAACAGCGTTCTTGCAAAGTAAATTGAACTATTGATTTTATAAGAATGTATACTCATATATTCTTTAGCTTATATATGTATTCGCATACATACATGAGCTATACCTTCTTTATTTAATTCATTGATTGTTTATTGTATGTTCGTCCTTCTTAAATGATGTCCTATGATTTGGTGGCATTACATCTATTATTGTTTATTATATAAGCAGTGACTTGTCATTGTTTCGGGTTCGATGCTTTATAGAGACATATCTTTTTGAAGTTGTAAATCAGAATTCTGAGATGAATACCTTGTAAACTATATGCAAAACAATGGGGTTATTATTTGACATGTTTTATATGATAAAGATTCCAGTTCTTATGAATCTTTAGGATATGAAATGTATTAGTATTAAGGAGATAAATGTTATGTAGAGAAACAGAGTGATCCTCTATCATTGATTGCTTTATTATTTATAAATGTGTAATGAAGTTCTAAATGGTTATGTCAATGAGACAATATGATCATTGCCAGTGAGGCATCTTGTAACCAGTGAGATTCTATAGCCAATGAGGCATTTCATTAAGCTAGTGATGCATTTTTTTGAGTGGTTTTTCAGCCCTATGAGGGTTTTCCACTCATGAAAATCACTATGTTATGGTTCTTTTGTGGATGCATTTATGATCTTGTTGTTTCCTTAATTTGCATTACAACATTTGAATTTATATATATTGCTATTGTGTTATCTTTGTGTAAGCCTACATGGCTAAATTTTGTAAAGGCACAACCTTGTGTTGATATACATATTGACTCATTAATGTATGTAATTCCATTTGAAAATAATGATGAAGTTATTTAATTATTTCCTTTTAGCACCATTTAATAATCATCTTATATTATTTTGGGTATTGATTTGCTTATCAAGTGAGATTTGTGTGCCCTACATAAACTAACTTATATAATTTGACCAATCTTTCTTGTTGGGTTTTGCTATCTCCATTATTATGTTTCTAGTTCTCGATTTCTAAATTTCACCCTTCCATTTTTTATGGGTGATATGGGGATGACTTCATGTACTTAATTTGATAGTACTTTATAAAAGATTAGTCTAATATAGACACAAATTATGGTCATGAATCTGACACTATAGACCTTAGTTCCCATAATCATAGGAAGATACTCTCATACATAAATTTAGCAAATTTTTCTTCTTACCAAGCTACAATGCATGTACTTCCACCAATTTCATAACATAATCTATACATACAAAGATGTATCTCTTCTCTTAGAATACTATGTGGATCTAATTAAATTCATCCCCCGCTTCTCAAATGCCTTAAGAACCACTTGAGGTTAGATTGGTATAGGTTTTCCCATCCTTTATTATTAGTCGCAATGCTTCACATAATTCTTAACATATATTTATGTAGAGAATGCTAGTAATATCCAACATCAAGAACTTTGTAGATGGTCCTTTGGGATGATTAATATCCTCACATTGGTTCATCATAGTATGCCCTTAAGATATCATAGGTTCATTAGGTTGCACATGCCTGTATAAGACAAAGTTATGGTCATATGTTTAAATGATATTTCCTTTAACCATTTAAATGTGCAACTATCTTTAATAATATTTTTCTTCTCTATTTATTGGTGAATTCAGATGGAAACTCCCTTGTGGCTTAATAACTAGGCATGTTAGAAAACCATGGTGAGTGAGTTGGGACAAAAAATTATTACTTATATATGAATTCATCTTCAATAAATTCATGATCCCCTCCTAAAATGTGCAATCTAGACAAGAAATCAACAAAATTCATTTTTTAAGTTTGTCAATTATCACCACATTGAATTCTTACAAAAGTAATAACCATCTAATGAATCTGCCACTTACTATTGGTTTCTCCATTAATTATTTAATTTTTAAATGATTGATATACATAATCACCTTATATCAAGTAATCTAGTGACAATATTTGTTGATAGCATACACCAAAACAAGTAAATATTTTATTTTTTGTATAATTTCTTCTAGATGGTGTTATTTCTTGCCAACTTAATAGATAGCATGCATGCCATCCCCTTATTTGTTTTTTTATAAGATTTTCCCTTATAGTTTTATTAGAAGCATCTAATTGTATATAAAATGGGAGGTTCCAATTGAGACCTCTCAAGACTTGAGAAGAGGTTTTTTTTCTCTAATCGTGTTAAAGAAAATTGTTGATAATCATTAGTCCACAAAAACTAATTGTCCTTAATGATAAGATAAAACATGAAAACTATACTTTTAATAAAGTTTTCTATAAAATCCCTATATTATATTGTGTGATCAAGGACGCTCCTAATATTTGTTTGATTTTTGGGGAGAGATAGCTAAGTTATGGCCTTGATTTTTTGAGATCCTCTTTTATACCTTTAAAAATGCAATACCTTGGTTAACCATTATTAAGCACTTTTCATGACTTAGATAATTAACACTTTTCATAGCATTCTAGGAATTCATCAAAATTATGGAGGGCTTCATCAAAATATCCTCCGTGAGTAGTAAAATCATCCATGTACACCTTCATGTATTCATTTACTAATTCAATGAAGATAGTGAGTATAGCTTGTTGGAAAGTGGCTAGTGTATTACACAACCTAAATAAAAGGTTTTATTTAGTCAAATGTCTACCAAATACAGGTAAATATATTTTTTATCTTTTTATTTTGAGGCCACTTGAATTTTATTGCACCCATTGAATCCATCAAGGAAAGAAAAATATTTCTTTTGAGATAAATTGTCTAAGACCCGATCATTGAATAGAAAGGGAAAATAATCTCTCAAATTTTCCCTATTGAGCTCTATATAATCATCACATATTCACTATTTACCATTACTTTTAGGGATAATAATCAAAGGAGTAACCCATTGGCTATTTGGAATAAGGAAGATGAATCCTAGTTTCATATTTTTTAATTTGTGTTTTAACAATATCTTTAAATGATGGGTTTAATTTACATTGTGATTGCCTAACAAGTCTTACATTTTTCTTGTGAGTGCGGTAAGTGAAAATTTTAGGATGGATCCCTTTTATAGCACTATACTACTAAGTGAAATATTTGTATGAGAAATCAAAACATCGAATAGTTTTAGTTCTTGATTCTTTGGTAATCAATTATTTTGTTCAATGTTTTTTGGGGAGAATCAAGACATGTTTGGTGCTTGGATGAATTGAGAAGACTATTTTACACTTTCTCATCGAATTACTTAAGGGATGTGAATGAGGCTACAACATGTGAAAGGTGGTGATTTCCTTGAAAAATATGTCACCTTTAGGAATAATATTGGTTAAGGGGTTACGGAGGCTACAAGAAAATGTTGACGATTATCTTAGGAAAAGTTGAAAATACTTTATTGTAGGAGTGATTTGAGGTCATCATCTTCCTTGTAGACATATAGGTCACCCTCGATTTCTTTTATGTGTTGTTTTATTATAAATATGACCAAGGAAATAATATTTTATGTGTTATCATCAATATTTGGTTCATCTACCCACAAATTATTGTTATGGTCCAATGAGGGCATTATATGTGAATATAAAGATGTTTGATTGAAAATGAATGTATTGGAGACTACCGTATCTCCCAATCTATAGTTCATGAAGGTAGAAAAAATTACTAGCCAAGGTTGGCCCAAGATCAATGAGTAACCTTTTTTTTGGTGTGTGGTTGGAGGACCATGAATCCACGGTATGTTCCTAAGACTCAATTTTAATAGGAAAATATTCAAAAACACCTTTTAGAATAGAAACTATCCAATTAGTCATTTGTAAAATGGTGGAAGTGGGCTACAATTTAGTTAGGGATATTGTATTCAACATATCAACTAATATGATATTAATGGAGGTCCCTAAATATACCAATATGTTTGAGATATTTGTGCTACCTATAGAGATCGTGATCACAAGGATGCTTGAATCACCATATTTTGATGAAAGAATTTTTCTTGAGAGAAGATTAGCTAAGGTTGACTAGCTAGTTAATTTTTAGATTATTTTAGTGTATTTGAAGGAGCATTTAACAAAGTTTCTTGGGTGGTCCTTGAAAATGTTTATTGTATGGTTACTTGAGATTCTACTATGATGAAGTGGTTGGACGAACCCATTATTTTTGAAGTTGATTAGGTCACTAAGGATTAGGATAGCAATGGGTGGTCCATTCTTGGGGTCCCCAATATTAAGGTCCCTATTATTATTTCCTTTATTGGGCAAGCCACAATATAGACCATGGATTAGTTAGCCAATTCATAGGTGGATAACAAGGAGATTAATTTGGGTGCTAGTTGTAGGAAAAATTACCATCTTTCCTCTATCCTATGTAATTAAGTTCCTCTTCAATTTAAGGACTATTCTATGTGCAATTTTTAATTGCATGGAGTATATCACATTTCTCAATATGATGGTTGTTTTTGTTGATGCAACAAACATCTATTTTATCTAGAGGTATAGTCTTACAAGGGATGTTTGTTATGATGTTTGAGGTAGTGGATGTATAGAGGTCCAATGGTTCTAATTTTTATCTTGTATCCCATCTAATTTTGAGTTCAACTTAACAAGAATATCAAACTTTAAATTAATGATCTCCTCTATTATATTCCCTATTTTGTTTTATCCCCTTGTATGTTTTAGTTTCCCAATCCCACCTCTTGTTTGGGAATAAATTTGATAAATTTTTGAGATATTAGAAAGAATTATTTTTGTTACATCACCCTTTCCCACAAGGTCAAGGAATTTTTTTGGTTCCTCTTCTAAACACCTAAGAAATTTGGTTTTACCTAGTTCAAAGTCAAACATTATTTCATCTCATAAAAAATAAAAGAGATTGATAGCCCTCCATACTCTCATCTTCTTTTTATTTCATTAAAAAAGCTATCCTTTATAGTCTATAACCTTGCAATAGTCTCAATATTTATCTAAGAATATAATTTCCATTTCATCGCATGAGTGAATGGATCCTAAGCTTAGTACCATAAACTACTGCATGGTTAAGTCTTTTAATTTCAATGGGAATAACTTTAGCTTTTGGCTATCAATTTTGTAGTCACGGGTTTGGTATAACACTTTAAATTCAAAGAAGAGCTAATCTAAGTCCTCAAAATCCATACCCCTAAATGCAGGCAAATATAGAAGGGATTATTTTTTCACGGGGGTTTCCTCATCTAGATTCAAAGTAATAGGGTAGGTGAAAGTTGTTTCCACACTCTCCTCTACCTATTCATTTTTTTTCTTTTATGTTCCTTTAAATAGGATCCACTGTAATAGGGTAGGTGAAAGTTGTTTCCACACTCTCCTCTACCTATTCATTTTTTTTTCTTTTATGTTCCTTTAAATAGGATCCATTGGTAACACCTAAATTCCTTGGAAATGCCACCAAAAAATGATGAGGGTTATAATCCTTTACTTCAAATTAGATATATATTTAACTTTTTCAAATTGGGGCAATGTCATATGGTTGTCTACAATAGAAGATCAAGAAACTAAATTGATGGTTCCCCTAATCTAGGAATTGAAAAGGATGCATTGAATTAAAATTATAGTAAAAATAAATCTAAACTATCGAGTACTTAAAATTGGACATTATTATAGTTTTGCATTGGAAAGAAAATCCATTTAATTGACATCCAAACAAATATTTTTCTTTATGAAAACTATTTTTTAAATAATCTTTTACTTGTAAGCTAGAAAGGAAAATTTATTTAAACTAACTAGAAAGTAAACAAATTAAACACATGTAAATCACACCTATACATTATATACTATTATAGTTCACAAAATGATAAAATCACATAACATGCTAGCTATAAATAAAAACATTAAATCTATGAAGTAGAAACATATATATGGAGTAGGAAAAAACCACATAACAGAATAAGATATGGAATACTAGATTAAGCCTTCCTTCCCTTGATTGAATAGGTCCTTGCTTCTAGGAGAATAAGACTGAGTTGTTAAACTAGTACACCCAAATGCTTAAAACTTGAATCTTTTTCATTGATGGCAATAAAATAGCATACGATGACAATAATGATATCTTCTATTACTCTAGAAATATTAACTAACATGATTTGTTTACAATCAATTATCTTTTAAATTGACTAAATTATGTTTTGTTTACAATCAATTATCTATTAATAACATTATGTTTCCATAGTCCATGATAGTTAGTAATCGAGATTTTTGGAAAAACTGTGTGCAAATTTTTACATCTACATTTCGGATCATACTCCATGATCCATCATCAGGATGAAGTCTACTATCTTATTTTCATTTCTCCCTCTATCTGCTTATCATCCTAATGATGGATCATGGAATATGATCTAAAACGTTGATGTAAAAATTTACACACACTTTTTCCAAAAATTTTAATTACTAACAATCAATTATCTTTTAACTGCACTAACTTTTTCTTAAAATTTTATAAGTTAATTTATTTAGAAGCTCTATTAATTTCCCTATGAAAAATCCTAAATTAACTCAACTTCTCCTACAATCTAGCCATAATTCTCACGCACCTTCATGATGGTTCTAATTCCTACTATAACTCTTAAATTCAAGATATTACCATTCATTTAAAGATGACTTTATTCCAATTAAACACATGTTGACAAATAACAATTCCCTCACGAAGTATGTGGGAATGCTATTTATGTTGGTACATACAATTATCATGCATGGTTGGTGATCAATCCTTTGTTGATTGCTTGGCCAATGTTTCCTTGATTTTAGAACAATAGTTTTATTTTACCATTGAAACTTGGAAAATTATTTTGTAGAACTCCAACACCATTTGTCCAATGATTGGTTATTGTCTAAACTACTTTGGATTTGGTCGTACATTTCCATGAAGTCAAAATATTCTAACATCATGATCTCTAGAGCTATAAATCTCGAGTTATCTCATGGTTGCTACTTCAAAAGTGCAATTTTAGAGCCAAACTTTGTTGCTTCTTCAAAAAAGAGTTATCTTGTTAATTAGGGTTTTAGATTGTATTATTTTAAATGTATAAACTAGTTGTAAATTAGAGAAATATCAAACATTCGATCATAAAACTTTTAAATATGGTTTTTGAGAAGTACAAGGAATCAAAACTAGAAACACACATAATCAAATGACTATTGTAATGTAAATGAGACAAATAATTTATACACGTATCAAAATGGGTATGGGAAGTTGGAAAAGGTTGTAGATGGAGAAGAAAAAACTACTTTGTGAGTTTGGAAAGTTTGAGAGGTGTCATGTGGAAAGGGGTATAGCCAATTATGGCAAGGTGGCATGAATATCTTACCAAGTACATAAAGGGGGTGCAAATGTATCTTGGGGAAATTTTGGCACCTTCTCAAAAAAAAATATAATTAAAAATTTAATGATTTAGGTATTATGGGATATGGAATTGCAAGAGAACTAATACATATAAAGTGGGTCAAAGTGTATAAATAACACAAAGAAAGTATATAGAAAATAAATAAATTTTAATTGATACATGTATGATAAATTAAAATTAAAATTTTATTTGAGTTGAGAATGACTAGGAGAAGTTTTTAGGAAAGTTCTAAATATTCAAGATGAACCCTTTAAGAAGGGTGTTTTGAGGGGAACATATGTCATTGAGGGAGCACATTAGGGGGTGCAAATGTACTTATGGTGAGTTTGTAATGTTAAAATTCTTTGCAACTTTTAGAGAATCATTGTTAGATCTTATAACACATTTGTGTTGTTTGTTACTTCCTCTAAATTCATATAGAAACATATGTAAAGTGAGAAAACATATAAAATGCAACAGTTAGAGAGGAGTTTACCTCCATCAACCTCATTGTCAGGTATTATAAAAATGGTGTGTATGTAAACCTAGGTGAGAATGACACAGTGCAAAAATGACGTGTAAACAAAATAAAACCCTAGGAAACCCAAACTAGGTTTGGGTGGTGTGTGCAACAATTAATAAGGATCAACATAAAAATATGATCAAAAGGATAGTGGAAATGGTTTTTATGGATAGAGTAGGGTAAGAGTGATAACAACTAAGTTGTATGCAAAATTGGGCATGAGAATGATGTTTATAATGACTTGAGATTGAGAGGAAATGAATAGAAAGCAACTAGGAGAAAGTAGATGAAGAGGGGACAAATCAAATAGAGAAAGAAAAATCTAAAGCATAAGATATCCAATAGCAAAGCTTCAACCTATTCTCCTTGATAAGCACCTGCAAGAATTGATAGATGAAGAGAACACTTGCATGATAATGTTTTTGCTTGTTATTTTTGTCTTGTGTTGTTTTGATAAGTAGAGAGGGATAGGTTTATTTGTGTATTTTCAAATGGTTTTAGGGTAAGTGAATATTGGAAGCTACAATAGGCGGGTCATAAATGACTCACATATTGATTTTGGTCATAAAAATCACCAAAATTGGTCTTATTAGTCAAGGGGTGTGGGTAATAGTGAGGATGTAACCCAAGGGGTGTAGTTGGCATTTAATTCTACGAGGATTGATTTTCTAAGGGATTCCAAGGGGATCAAGGTAAGATGAACAAGGGTGATTAAATGTCTTTGTGATCACTAAGGAGCGAGTTAAGGAATTAATAAGGGGCTAAACACATAGTAGGGGACACAAATTAAATCATAGGTGGATAAGGATAAATAAGAGTAGATAAGTATAAACAAGACCAAACAAGTGTTAAAAATATTGGTATGGGCATGATATATTACCTAACTAGTTTCCTATTAGGTCCTATTTACATTTACATACTTAATCTTACTTAGGCAATCTACTTTTTGTGTCTCATAGCATAGGATCAAGACACTTGCCATGATCTTAGTACATCTTAGGATTTCATCCTTGTATTTGTAGTAATTTTTTTCTCATTGTATATTATATCAATACTATTTTGCATCTAATGAATTCTTTGGCTTCATAGTATTTCCACTAATTCTCTCTTTTGTGGAAGTTATTTTGGTGGCAGGAAATCCTTGAGCTACTATGGAGTTGATCAACAATATTACATAGTATCTCAACTCCATATATATAGTTCCCTTCCTTGTTTTTGGAGAGTTTCAAGCAAGATATTGCATAGGTTACATCTTGGTCCAAAAAGGACCCCATGGGTAGCTTAGAAGGCCCAAAAATCTATAAATTGATATAAAACTTGATAGGGTTTGGTACCAAAAAAATTTAGAACTTTCTTCAAGTTTAAAGAATATATCATCAAAAATCTATATGATTTCATACATACATACAATCATTGTACCATTTTTTTGCAATAGGTGCTTGGGAAAATAAAATCATAATGGGGAATATTTGTTCTACATAGTTTGCATGACATCACTAGTATGAATTTGGTTTTTTTTTTGTTTTTTTTGCAGGTACTAGGTATGAAAATTGTCAACATAGGGTTGATATCATCATCCACTACAAGTTCTTACAAAAATTCCTTTTCAATGGTTAGTCATTATAGGGCTCTAGCCCACGATTATGAGAGCCAAAATTCCAATAGGTGACATGGGATCAACTCCCATCACTTAGTGCCACCCCTACTAGCACACCACTAGTATGCTAGCTCATCCATTGATACACTATTTCCATTGCTATATCTATTGCACCGTCACTAATACAAATTTTCCATTCCTCGGGCCTTTAGTGCTTGGTCATGTGGGTGATTAACACTCAATGAAATTAATGCTTTTTTACAAGCCATAAAGGGCATAATTTTAAGTGCCATAACTTGGGTATATGGTATCATTTTTTGCAAATAAATAGGCATTAAAAAATTGGTTTTGTATATTGTGCAACCATCTACTTAGTTTTTCTAGATTTTTCCCCTAGTACCTATTTTTCCAATTTGAAGTTAATATTTCTATTTTAAATTGTATTTTGGATATCTTGTAAAATATGGGGCCATTTTTGTTATGTTGTAATGGTTTCAATTTCTCATGTTTTTATCTATAATCTCTCTCTCTCTCTCTCTCTCTCTCTATATATATATATATATATATATATATATATATTAGGAGTCTATCATTATAAAATCATGGTTTTTTCAATTCATCCTTTTGTAGCCACCTTGAACAAAGGGAACTATAAGTCTTGAAAAGATGAAATCCTAAAACATCTTACTTGGATTCATCTCTTTCCCTATCTCTATGGACTTTTCCTTGAACCATGTACACCTAATCAAAAGTAAGCATGGGATATCAAGAATAATAATGTCCTATAATTGGTTGGTAGCAATGTTGATTTTGACATGATGTGTTCTATCTCACATATTGAGTTCCTACACACTCTTTGGACTAGAATTTCATAGATCTTTAGAGACTCTTGTCAATTCAGATTGCACCCGAACTTCGATTAGTTAAATCTAGCAATCTGTTGAAACATGGAATGATTCTCAGGCCTGTGGGTTGCCTAATTTCGAGAATCAATCTCCAGAGAGGGCTGGTTCCCTGATGAAAAAACCTCCTAAAACTAACTGACTTGGCTGGGAAAGAGAAAGAAAGCTTGCTTGAACTGAAATTCTAAAGCTACGAGAGGTGATTGCACCTAAATGATAATGACTTGCAATTATGACTCACAATAAACTTCTTAAAACTCAAATCTGCACAACCAGATTCAATAATTTAATCACTTGAATGATTTAAACAGAGGCTTTGATCTAATGCAATATTGAGGGAAAACGAGGTTTTCACGACAAAATGTATTAACTTATTAATAAGCACAGTGCATAACCAGTGATTTTAAACTAAATTGCATACAGATATGTGAAAAAGACAGAAAAAATCAGAGGTTTCAGAACTGAAACACAGTAATTCTTCGATCAAATTCTTCACAAAAACGATGCTCGAAATCTAGAAGGCAAACTCTAAAGTACTGAAACTCAAAGGAATCTTCTGCAATTACACACTTTGAACCTGTAAAAACACTGCTATATTAATCTGAAAGCTGAGTTACAAGATGATCTTCTTTGCTGAAGGCAAAGGTAGAAAACAAGAACTAATTGAAAAACAGTTAAGTTTTTCAATATATACAAAAAACCTTTCAAAAAGGCATGCAGAAAGAACTGAAAGTCCAACTCCAAGAAAGGGTGATGATTCCAAAGCCAAATCCGAGTAGAAGAAAATATCTCTGAAAAGGAGGCCCAAAACCATGCAAAAATAAGCCCAATCAAGCTCAAACTCACTACCAAGTCATAATTGATACATGCACTATTCCAACTGAACTGCAACTCCCTGAAAAAGTGGCTTAAAGTATGCAAAACTGCCTCGTTTTTACCAATTTCGCCCATGGGAACTGAAACTCCAACTCTATTATCATGTGCATGATAAAAATATCTCTCACTTCAGTTAACTTTGCTTATTATAATATCTTTTATTTGCATTTGTGACTAAATTAATTAAATGATCTATAATTTAATCATTTAATAAATTTAGCTATTATTGATCAATGCACATAACAGATATTAAAGTAATAAACAAAACTTAACTGGAAAACCCAAAATCATACATACATACTTGGCATATTTTTCTAAATATTTCCACATTTAATTGATAGAAGTGGCCGACCACACTCACTCAATTATATTTGACCATACCATTAGCCCATTTTTTGGGAATATTCGACAAAGCTGCTCTCACATAATAATTCGAAATTCAAAGGCAATAATCAACTTTCAATGTTGACTTTAGGGAAAATGAGCAAAAAGAGCTAACAAAACCTAAACTCGTTATCATTTCTCTGCATTAGACTTAGAGGAGTTTGAAGAAAATAGCCGCCGCCACCCAAACCCTAGCCGCACTTGCTGATATTTCTGGTTTTTCCACCATTAAAGAGCTCGAATCTGGTCTTTCCTTGGCCGCCATTGTCATCTTGAAGCCATGAACTTGCTGTTTCTATGTATTTTTTGTCATGAAGAAGTTCAAATCTGATTTATTTTGGGCGAATCTGCAGTATGACGTTTTTTATGAAAAACGTGGAAGTATTTTGGGGCACGATTTATGTTCCTAGATGATGCTCTGCCATTTATCTATGGTTTTGCTTCGAATTTTGGAAAAAATCTGCATCTAACTTGGCCGCCATGAAGATCTGAAGCTACGAACTTTGTTCAAACACTCTTCAAATTCGAAAATAAGAAGATTTCTGAAGGTATTTTGAGATAATAGTCCGATTTTTGTTGCTTTTCCTGTGCATTTCTAAGAGCTTTCTCTACTTCTTGAAGCACCATTGAACATTTTTTGAAGTATTTTGACAGATAAAGAACAATCCTTGCTTTAAAAAATTCGAATCTGTGTCTTGTTCTTTTGAAACTGCAAAAAACTTCACTCTTAAGCTGATTTTTTCCCATATTTCTGAGACAGCAACTTTAAGACTTCTGGGTACTGTAAATAATATTTGATTTTTCTGTATTTTCTGTATTTGAAACTTCAAATATTTATGATAGCAAAGAAAATGTATTTCCCAGTTCGAAATCTCATCTAGGTATATGCGAAAGATCTCCTTCAGGCCACGGGCTTGACTTCTGGATCTGATTATAACCAAAACTCCTAGTGCTCAATATCTTCAATGATTTTTTCGTTTATGTTTAAATGGTTTTCATGGATATGAACAAAAACTAAAACCCAAACCCTTTGCTTTCTATAAGATTTTAGCACGAAAATATGACATGTGTCTTGGCCGATAAATATTGTTACTAAGCTAAATATTCCTCCATCTGGGCATTATGAAATTTGTGTGCTCCTGACGTTTCCTGGACGTTTGAACTTGAACCCTGTACCCAGCTTGCATTTGAAAGCTGAAAACTGCTTTTTATAAGCTGAGACAGTCATAATATTGTGTTGTTTTGAAACAATAAACATGGATTTTCTGTATGTTATCTTTTATTTCTGACTGCTACAAAGCAGAAATTCCTTCACTGTCTTTGTAAGAAACACTTCTAGAATGATAAAAAGAAGTAACCACCTTTTTTGCTACTCCAAATTCTTTGCATTTTTTCTGATCTCCCACTGTTCTTCGATCTATAGTCATATCCCAAAATATGCCAACCTCTAGTATGCATTGTGATGTCTTCTGATGTTTCGCTCCAGCTATATGTTGAGTGTCATTGGTTAGAGTGACTGCCCTCCATTGATTGACTGTATCTTATTACTCATGAATACTGCCTGATACTCTACTAAAGAAATATCCCTACATGCTTAACATTGTTAACATTTTCGCTTTATTCACGTGAATAATCTCTCAATTAACACCTACAATCATTGCATGAGACCTTCAATAATTTCAATCTGTTCAATATAGCTTTTCCTTTTTTTAATGGCGATTACTTTGAAAAGTAATTATCTATAAATCTGGATTCAACAATGTTATTTTGGTTGTTCTCCATCATCATAATACTCTTCTATTTCTTTGACAAATAAATCAAAGGTTGTTGTTCTAAATCCGTCTTATAAACCTGCAGCTTATTACCGACTTTTTGATCTACGCCTTCCATCATGCACTCACCCTGTATCTTGTGCTTTTGCATGCTAAAACTGACTTTCACCATATTTTGTTACTATCCCATATAAATCTTGAGCTGCATCATTAATGTTTCAGAGATAGCGAAGATATATGATAGGATTGATTCGTTATTGCTTAGAGATTTTATCTCTAACGTCATCTCTTTTCTTCCTTGCAGACACTTTTGGAGCTAGAATGGAAGCTACAACTGAAATTGGAGCTAGAGCTGACATCTCAATTGGAAACTTCAATTGTCAACGATTCGTCATTCCAGGCAATGACGAATCACCTCCTACCCTGTGTTTCCGTTATTTTCAGTTGTATAGCATACAGTTGTTTATGCATTCTTTTATATCGTAAGAATCAAAAAAGTTACTTCCACGGCTTGTGTGGAATTCAACAATTTTACAAAATGAATAAAAGCATTATAATGCAAATCTTTTCAATTTTCTGTTTCAGATGTTTGCACAATAAACTATGATTCACATGCAAAATGGTCTCAATGATGATTACTGAACATTTTATCAGCAAAATTATGAAATTTTTATGTTCCTATAATAGTTGAACTTCATTCACTCTACCTGTTGAGCGTAGAGTGAAAAATAGGTAACAAGACCTACATCTCTCTCTAATCTTATATGATCTTATTATTGAAATCTTCTACCCCTTGATGATTGTGATAAACTACCATATGATGATCATACAAAAGAGCTAGGTCTTGGTAGTCATGATGATATTGAGGCTTCACCTAATATTCCTCTTGTTACAAATATCTTCATTATTTTTTGCATTATATGACTCATAATCTAGATTCTAAGGCTTCATATTCTTTATCTATGAGTCACTATCTTGAGGCCAATATTTCCTACGTTATGATATTAACAAAATCATCTCTAGGTGTTCATAATTAAACATCATGAGTGGAAACATTATCATGGGATGAAAAGTATATTTGGATGGCGTACATTTAGATCATTCCATCTTTATCCCTTATTGCTTTGAGTCATTCTTTATAACAAGTATATTATTGGGATGAGTACTTGATGGCTATTATAGGTTTGTTGTTTGAGTCCCATTTTACATATTTATAAAAAACACTTAGGACATCCATCTCCTCTTTGATAACAACCCAATTATAGCTATTATTAAAACACCTCCATCTTTGGATCTTGTTCTTTATTAATTTGCACGTGATATTGGTTTGCCACCTTCTTTATTTATTGGTCTTGTACCTAATTTTATTATGGAATACTTTCATACTGACATGGTGATACTTGAGAAAAATTCAAAGACATCGTCAAACATCTTTCATCTATACTTGGTTTTGTGTCTTCCCAAGGGGAGGAATATTGTTTGACATTCTTGGATCTTCATCATCATCCTTTATTGAGCATCCATCGTCACTACAAAAGGTTATACATTATAGAGGATACATAATCTCTCTAAATATCTCATTAGAGAATATTGATTGTACATTGGTGATAGAAGTAGTTGTTGGGGCTTGCATTGAGTCATCCTCCTTTCCTTCTTTCACTTGTACATGTTTGTTTATATATTTTCTTTTTTGGAGGGGTTTTTCCTCTACTTTATATGCGAGAGATTTATTCGTTTGTACATGGGTACCTAACATGGCCTTATAGCCAAGACTCATCCGTACATCCTTGCTTCTTTATATTTTATCATACTCCCTAAGTTGAAATTAAGTGGGTTGTTAGTGTGAACATGGTATATTACCTAGCTATTTTCCTATTAGGTCCTATTTGCACTTACATACTTCAAATTAATTAGGTCATTTAATTTTTGTGTCTCGTATTATAGGAAATTGGGAAATTTGTCACAATATTAGTATGTCTTGGGGTTTCATCCTTGTCATTACAATAATATTTTTCTCATTTTAATCTATCAATTCATTTTTGGGCTATTGTGGGGTTGATCAACAACCCTATAGAAACACATATAAAGTTGACACTTAAAATTAGTGTAAAAAATAGTAAAAGAAATAGGGTATATAATTATATTATTACAAATACATAATAGAGTGTTGCTTGTTTGTGCACGCTAATGAGTTAAATCTTAATTGGAAAATCACTACCAACAAAGATCGTTGGTTACATATTAGGTCATAAGTTTAATTGTTTAGTAGGCAGGTGCCTTTAAGTAGATGCCATTAAATCTAGATCTGATAAAACTTAAAGGCCAAATCATATCAACAACAACTAATTTCCCAAGTTCATACTCTCTCATTTTAATTGATATCACTAGGGTGTTGATGATGTCTACTTTTATTGTACCCACCTGAGGGAAATAATTACCATTGCTATGGGTGTTGGATGAAAATAGGTAGCCAAAGGTTTAATAAATTTGGAGAATTTATGAAGGTATTTTTTGAATGTAGTTTGAGATTTGAACCTATGGCCTATGGTTCTCAAGAGATATCTCTTACTAGTCTGCTTGTCACCTCATTTGTGCTTAAAAATGATACACACCAAATTTATTATAAAATAAAAAAGGCCTCTAATTATTGTATTGGGTGAATGTCAAGAAAGGCTTGTGGGACCATCCATGTATAGTGTGGGACTCACTCTTTTTTTTTTACTAGTTTAATATTATTTGTATTGTTTTGTATGAAATGTGTAGCCTATGACTTGAATCCTTGGACCAATTGTTGGATATAGTTACATAACTTTAACTCAAGTAAATATTTGGATAGAAACCTTCCTTCTCTATAAAATTTCTTAACATTAAATAGAAAGGATTTCATTGTTCATACTATGAAACATGCACCATCAATCTATGTAATTACAAAGAAAATATAGTGGTAGTGAAACTCATTATAATTTTCATACAACCACTCTAAATTTGATTTTAGGCCTATATTGAATCTGAATGAACAACTCTAGATGAAGATCTATAGGAAGTTACAGGTGTGTGCAAAAGCTTTATGTGAGACAAGGTAGCGAAAGATATATACATGTGTGTGTATGAATATGTGTGTGTATATATATATATATATACATGCATATAGAGATGTAAATAGATGTATATATACATATATGTGGGTGATCCCACAATAGTGTGTCCCAATTTTTGGTCAAAGTAGGACACTGAAATCATAAATTTTCACCAATTTTTTACTTTTTGACACCTATAGCATCCAAACCTTTAAGATTTTGAAGATGACTCAAACTAATGATTTTTGAGATTTTATTTATAGATTATAAATATACATTTTTAAAAAAATTAAGAAATAATTTGTGATTTTGTAACATAATTTTTAATAATTTATTTTTTTATAGCTAACAATATTTATAAAAAATGATGTTACTTTGGTAAAACATAGTAGAAAACTATAATTCAAATATAGGTTACTTCGGTAATGCATTTTTTTTCTTATTTATCTAAATGAACTATAATTTTTTAAATAAGAGCATCAATAGCTAATGCACAAATAATTTTTTAATATTTTTAATCTATTTTACTTTTTTCCATGTGTGCGAAACAAAGACCTTCACAATTGATGAAAAACCTATCTTCACTAGAAAATAGAAAATAAATATATATAATTTGATTAAATATATTCAATATTATACTCGTTGGAAAAATTACTTTGAGTGCTATAAACCTACAAATTATCTTGCCACATTCATTTCATTTTCTAGTTCAACCCAAGGTTCGAAACAAAAAAAAATGAATAAAATCTGAGGCCTAAGGTGGATAGGTCATTTTTAGGGCCTTCGTTCAATGGTATATAAGAACTAAAATAATAAATGTATTATTAGTTATTTGCTTATCTTGTACATGGTATACTCTTGAGAAAGATGTATAATTGTTATCTTCTATCTATACGTCTTTTAGCCTATGTTGATTCATTGATTGGTAAATTAATATAAAGTTTTGTTACACACACACACACACACATATATATATATGTAGATCATACATATATTATCTTGTGGAGGGTAAGATTTGTTATGGAATATTAACCATCCTTATGAAAGTGGAACCATTTTTGCATATGAATTCTCATCTCTTGATGGTTGCATGATGTTGGAACCATTTGTTGATAAATGCCTAATTTGTGTTAGTGGATGACCTAGCATATAGTGAGCCATAGGGGTGCCCCTTAGATTTTTGCACTGACTAAATAATTTGAAGTCCAAAGAGTGGTGATTAGAAAAACATCATGTGCATTAGACTTTGTGGTTTGGATTGGAGGTGTACTTGACTTGACTAAAGTCATGGTAGAAACCATAAAAGGTTTGACAAAAGTATGGTCACCTCATACATGTTTGATCTCATTTAGAGTGCTTTGTGCCACTACTGAAGTATGTGGGATACTTGTTGGAGATGGGTTGGAAAACTTTGTTTTATTGCAAGTATTTAGGAGGTGCTTTATTTTTCCATATACCATGAACATACCAACCCTATTATTATAAGTGATGAGAATGGTCTTGGTGTTACTACAAGAACATTATTCGGTAGATATTCTTGGATAAAAAATAGGTTGTAACCATTACATTGAGTCACACTTCTATTACACAACCACTCAAGCAATAGATTGAGACAATTTAAACTAAATAACATAATTTTGATTATTTTTATTGTCTTCTTTTATTGCGTTAATTGTCAAGTGTGTTTGTGAACATAAAAATACCATTAAAAACTTTTCGTTTCCAATGTAAGTTATGTCCCTTGGTGTAATTACCTAGAGACCTGCATCACTTGTTTTAGTTAGATGTATTAGATTTCTTGCCAAAATTGGAATAGGTAGAAATCAATTGAGGGTTTTAGTTTTTCTATCATTAAACACCACCTTAAATATTCCACACCATATAATATTTTTATGATTATTTGTCCCACAAGAAGACATCGTCTCCATATTAAACTTTCATATTTACAAAACCACTCCTTGTGGGGATTCACATGAAATAAATTACTTTAGTTGATTGAACACACATCATAAAATGGATGTATGCTTGAACATACTGTATACACATCCCTTAATTATTTAAGGGTAGTCTTCATTTACGTGAAAGGGACATCATCAGATGCCTTATCTTTGTTAATCTTATTTTATCTGAACTATTTAAAATCCCAATTTTGTTATAGTTCTAACATTTCTTCATTGAATTTTGATTGTTTATCCCCTAAGATGTTTTTATTTCTCTTGGTAGCACCATTTGATTAACAAGACATCTTTTGTTTTATCCTCCATGTATTTTCACCTCATTTCTTATAATAAAAAAATATGTAATTAGCCCCTTAATTTTTAATTTATACGAGTATGTATAGGAGTGAATTTTCACCACTTATACAAATTCCCCTTTTACACATCCTCACCTTAGAAAACCAAATCCGAAGGCAAAATTCCACATAAGCAAGCTGCCTTCCTTCCACTTGGCATCTATCCTTTGTGCAGGTAGGAGAATATTTGTTGGGGACGCGTGCACAATGCGCTTACATCCCTAACGGATTCTTGTGTTTGAATTTGGTAGAGGCGTTACACTTTCGATTTGGGGTCGATTTGTAATGTCCCTCTTCAACCAACCGACCCCAAAAATGGCATATTCTTCCCTCTTCTCCTTCAAAATCATCCATTCTTCATTCAACTCATCTTTTTTTTCCATCTCTCTAGCAATCTCTTCACTCTCAAGCAACACTTCAACACTCCATTGTAGCAACAACACTCTGTCAACTTCACAAATCAAGTGCGAAGCAAGCCATTGCAGCGTGGGCTTGAGGTTTTGCAAGACCTCCCTTCATCACAGTTGAGGATGTGGTGATTGTTCAAGCCTTTTTTCTCCACCATTGGCTAGTGAAATCTTGGTGGAGGTGGTAACGTTTCACTTGTCTCCTTTGTGATTTGGTTGAGTATCTCTTTATTGTTTTGTAGTGTTATTTGCATTCCTTCCTTCTTTGCTTCTTTATCGTATATTTCTCTCACGATGCTATCTAGTTGTTTGTGGAGGTGGAAACACCAAAATGGGGGTCTGACTGAGGTAGACCCCTATACAGCCCCAACAATTTTCCCCTCTTCCTTGTGTGCAGGAGAACGTACTTTTGGAGCTAGCTGGCAAACTGATGCCTTAGTGAGATTATCTTCATCATTTTAGCTCTCATCTATTTACTTTATCACTTATATTTGTATTTCTCGTACTTTATAATTTTGTTTTTCTCATTTACGAGTCATTAGCTAGGTCATTAGCTTGTTTTTTGGCGGTTCATATTGTATTCTCTGTCCTTTGGCCGAACGGATGCCAACGCACCTGAGAGACGCTAGTGCACCGCACTGCCATCTCAGAATTGCACTTTTGTCTTCGGGAAGAGAGCTACTTGAGGTGCAATATTGAACCCAAAAACTGGCTCACCTAGCCCCAGTTTGGATTTCGGGTTTGAAGAGTGATTGAAGTACTTTATAGTCCTCATCATTCTCGTCCCTTATTTCAAAAACATCCCTTTAGAGTGAGGTAAGTTAGGGTAGCCTTCCGCTCTTGGCTCTCTATGACTTGGGGCCTTAATGTGGTTGGTCCCCCTCTCTTACATTTTTGGTGAACCTGACGTGAACCAACATCTGCTCATTCGTTGGTGTTGGGGCTTTTCCTTTGTACCTTGTGATTGTCGCACCCCTAAGTGTTGTGAAGGTTTATGAACATCACAACCCAGTCCACGAACTCTGGGTATATTGTTAGGAGAAGTGTACGACACCTTCTGATGGAGAAGATGAAAGTCACCTCTGGTTTCTCTACAAGTCTTTTCTTCCGGGCCTGCAATTGGTCTTTCTGTCCAAGAGTAGTTGTCGAGGGGCAAGATAACATTCTTCAATGAGATTGACCACGTCCCCACTCCTCTTGTGTCTCCTGCACCATCATCGATAGATGAACATGAAGCTGTCCATATCCCTTCAAAGTATGTCTCTGCCCTCAACAAAGGGTTAGGCGATTTGGAGAATCACCTGGAGAAAAACCCGAAGTTGGCTAGAGCTGCTAAAGTGATTAGCGAGATAAAGTATATTGGTAGGAAAAGACCAAACAGGTATAGAGCTCTTAGCTAGTCTCTCTAGTCTGATTGAAGCTTGTGCCCTTTCAAACAACACTAACATTGTGCAAGGGGCCACTTTCGAAGAACATGAGAGACAATTAGGAGTATTAATGCCTTCCACATCCGTATATATGGCCGACACGGTCCCTTCGATTAGTGTCCCTTCTATCTCCGAGAGGTCTAAAACTATCAAAACGAACAAAATGCCCTTAGGTTTTAGTTTCAGCCCTCTTGTCACCTCTAGTAGTGGAGGTTTTGGCGGGTTGGGTGGTGGTGTCTTTGGTAGTGGCGGTTGCTTTGGCAGCGGCGGTGGTACTGGCGGAGGTGGTTCCGGTGGAGGCCATGGCGGTGGATTCGGAAGTGGTCGTGGTGGCTCCAGTGGAGGCCTTGTTGGTGGAAGTGGTTCTGGTGGTGGCCACATTGGTGGTTCTAGAGGTGGCTCCAGTGGTGGTTCCAGGAGAGGTTCCACTGGCCCTATGTCTTCTAATGACTCTATTTTGAACACTCTTCTTCAAAATATAGGTAAGATGCAAAGCCAACTGGCGAGTCTCTCCCAGGCCTCTGCCCAACCCATCTTTCATCCCTTCTTCCGACATAGCCCACTGTCGGTAGTGATCTTAAGTACTCCCTTCCCACAAGAGACGAAGATTCCTAAAGTAAAAAAATATGGCGGCAAAGGGGACCTGCAAACGCATGTGTCTGCCTTTAATTCCCTATGTACAGACTTCTTCCATCATGATGCATTGATGGTGAAATTATTCCCTCAATCTCTCAAGGATACAACACTCGAATGGTATTGTTCCTTGCTCTATAACTCTATTTTCTCATTTGATCAACTTGTAAACTAGTTCCTACAATAGTTCCAAGCTAAGATAAAATCGAAGATGACCTTTTTGGATCTCGTCTGATGCAAACAAGGGGATAATGAAAAGATTACTGATTTCATAGCATGGTACCAAGTGCTCTTCTAACAAATCTCGTATCCGTTGCCCGAGTCTGACGTACAAAAGGTGTTCATAGGGAACTTGCAGAGGCCTTGGTAGGAAAAGTTTTCCCTTATGAAATACCCTTCTTTCGCACATTTGTGTGTTGCGTTATGAGAATATCAACAAACGGTAGTCTAGTTCGGGGGATCCTCCTCATGCTCTTGTTTAGAAGGGAAGTCCATTGTATCAATCTCTGGGAAAGGTAAGGCTATTATGAATGTAGTAGCCGCTACGACTGATAACGGCCTCAGACGCAACTAAAAGTTTAGAAAGTTAGCAGAATCTTACTCTTCCATCCTACAAAAATTGTTGAAGGATAAGATCATAACCTTAGAGAACCCGAAGCCTCTTACAGAACCTTACCCTTGTTGGTATAATGCAAATACCTACTGTCAATACCATTGAGTTAACAGACAGGATACTGAATGTTGTATGCGCTTGCATCACGAGATACAAGATCACATCGAAGATGGTACCATTCGTCTTGATGGTTGTAAACAAGATGCAAACAAATCAGTGGTGAAAGCGAATAGTGAGTTGTAGATATACACATACCCGTTTCTGTCATGTTTTTCCAACATGATTATTGATCCCTCTCATTCTATAACTCAACTTGAGGCGTATGTTAACATGGTTATTATTACTCCCTCTGCGCAACTTGTGACCGGCTTGTCGGACGTGACATTCCCTTCATAGGATATTCCCTTGAATAATAATCCCTCTCCCCTTTACATTCCCGCTTGTCTCAATAGGAACATTATGACAGGGGTCTTAGTCGACCCCACGAGCCAGGTGAATGTCATCACAGAAGAGACATTGTGGCTTAATTCATTACACATAGGGAGGAATACGAAGAAATGAATTCCATCATCCACACACATGATGGTCTTGCTCTAAAACCTTACGACTGGATAACTCTATCCGTCCCAGTTGGACCTAGGGCTATAGACACAATTCTCATTGTTATTCCAAAGTTAGATTTTATCATAGTGAAGTTAGGCATACCTTGGCTAGCTTCCATGAACGAGGTCGCCTCCATCATCCACAAATGTTTAAAGTTCTCCCATGAAGGTGTTGTGCATGTAGTACATGACACCGTATACCAGCCTCTGGTATCCTGCGGGGGATATTCATTGGATCACTTTTGGCCCACCCCAGTCGATCCACTTCCTCTAACGACCAACCTACTTTACAAGAGTTATGTGAAATATAAGACTGGGGGCAAGGGAAAGATGAATCTAACCCTTCTCGTAGTACAACAGCCAGCTGCCCCCTCTTCTTGAAAAGGAAAAGAGAAGTTACCATGTTCTAGGGATGACTCTCCCCCTCCTCTCTCCAAAGAAGAGTTTTGGATGAGAAAACCTGGCCTTTATCCACCAAATTTGATGGTACCTGCTTGGCGTAGACCTAAGATCAGGATATCAGATCTTCCTACTAAACCACTTGGACCTTGGTACTACCTATATGGCAAGAAGAAAGGTCCCTAAGGGGAATCCTCTATGTCCTGGCCTCCATGACCTCCCACTGCTCCTGCTCCAAAAGCAGTAAACAGGAAGAGGCCCGTTGTCGAGACACTAGAGCCAAATCCCCTCATTGCTGCTCAACCTGCTCCTCCTTCTCCCATTCAGGAGCCCATCCCTCCACTGGAAACAGCTATGGTGGACACTCCCATGGCTGAGCAGGAGTCTTCTACTCCTTCACAACCTTCGGCCTCTAGCTCGAAGAGTTGCAGAAACTGCCTTGCACATGAACGCAAGTGTCGGCGAAAGGGTCTCGTGGCTGAGCAGGCTGCCTCACAGAGGAAGGAAGAGGAGATGACCACCCCTGCATCAGGGCCTCTTGTTGCGTCCTCCTCTCTCCTCCCCTCTGCTTTCGTTCAACCAAGCTCCGTATCGTTTCCAGATCCTGTTGTGAGTGTGCCCGAGCAGGTGTTCAACACTCCTTCGGTTGAGCCGCCCTTGTTGATGTCCCTTTCGGACATCCCGCCTTTCCCAAAACCCGTGAATATGCTGAACACTTTGGTGGTATTTGATGCGGTTTTCTCCTCCTCCTCTTCCTCTGCACCTCTTGCCTCGTCTGTGGAGAGTTCACATCCCTCGACGAAGCAAAATGTGGAGAGTGGTCCTTCCAGCAATAAAGGACGTAAGAGGAGCCCACCTCCTCTGAAGGGTGGTCCTACGTTGTCCTGTTTTGTCCTAGTGACATAACCAACCTTGACTTCCCCCAAGTTTGTCATCACTCCCGAGTCACTCGGTGAGCCTAGTGGTGAATCTCGGGCGTAGCCCTTTCCATCTATTGAGGTATGACATGGCACTCCAAAAAAGTGCATGTTTAACTCTTTGGATGAAGTTCTGACCTTGTTAGTGATCTTCGCAAAATTGCTGACCATAGCTCCATAAGAGTCGAGTAGAGGAGACCTTGCGGGGCCTTCTTCCTTAGCCCTTGTTGCAGGAGGGTCAGAAGCTCCTCCCCTTAATATTCCACCTCTATAGGCTCGTCCTCCTTCCCCCTATGATGATCTGGAGTGGGAGGCGGATGACCTCTTGGTTGATGAAAGTTAGGGGGAGGCCTCTTCTTTATCTTTAGATTAGATGTGTGTGTGTTGTTATGTGTTCCCCCCCGTGATCGTGCTATGCATTCCTAGATGACCCTTGTCACCCTTGTTGATGCTTGGATACAAGTGTAGTTTTTGTGTCGTAAACCTTCTTCTATTTGTATCATCATTCTTCCATGTTTGTGATTGATTTTCGACAAATTGGGGACGATGCAAAGTGTTGGGGGCATTTAGGTTCCCCTTCCATGTTGACCCAATTTTTTTATTTTGTCTTCTCGTGCATTCTTCACATGATCTGATATAGTAGGGGGCCGATGACAGTTCATTTATATACTACTATTACACTTATGTATATATAGATATTAATGAGTAGTTCTGACCCCGAAATATCATATCACCCTGTGCCCTATGTTTATGTTTATTTCTCTTTTGTTCTTTTCTTATCTTTCTCTCTTCTTCGCTTGAGTTGTCCCTCTCCTGTGTGACAACGCCTTTTCTATAACACTTTGATTTTTAGAAAACGTATTCGTTGTCAATGAATCTTTTCTTGAGAATCTTTGCAAACCTTTTTTGAGAATCACATTCTCGACTTGAAACCCTAAAGAAACGTGTTTCCTGCATCATGGTTTCACAAAGAAAGAACTTGAGAACTTTCCTCCGAGGTGGAAGCAACTTTTACCTTCCCCTCGTGAGGGGGCATTTTTCTTCCTTTCAAATTACTTGATGAAGTGAACATATTTCAAAAGGATTCCTTGATGATGAATCGGTTTGAGAAAAAGCGTCTTTTTTGCACTTTTAAATAGTGTGTCCCTTGAGTGGACCCCTCTTCATGTCGGGTTCCCAAGGGACCCCTTTGAAAGCTTTCCAATCTATTGATGGTCTGTGTGACTGTTCGCTTGACTGCCTGCGTGGCCACTTTATTTTGGAACATGCTTTATCTATGGGTAAACATGTCGCTTTGCAGGTGCACCTGTAAAGCCGCTTTTCGATATGACTCTATGGAGTCTCCTTCCTTTGGGTTTCCTCCATGTGAGAGATCTTCGAGGACGCCTCCTTGCAGGTCTACGGGCCTGTAAGGTGCTTTCATGTGGGTTTTCTCCATGGGAGATATCTTGGGGGATGCCTCCTTGTAGGTCTGCGGGCCTGTAAGGCGTTTTCATCTAGGTTTCCTTCATGTGAGAGATCTTGGAGGATACCTCCTTGCAGTCTGCGGGCCTGTAAGGCGCATACTTCACGGGGCTTCCTTCATGTGAGAGATCTTGGGGGCTGCCTCCTTGCAGGTTTGCAAGCTTGTAAGGCACTTTCATCCTATGAGATTTTCCATCGTTGGTCCGAGGGCCTTCGGTGTACTTTGTGCTGCTTCATAGTTCTGCGGGGCTATGGAGTCTTTTGTTCGAGCCTGTGCTTTCGAGCTTTCCAGATCATGGTCTACTTCCTTGACGGTTCAGGTATACATTTCTAACCCTACTACCTCTTCGATCTACTTTACTGAAGCACTCATCAATATTCATGCTCGCTAAAGTGGGGGCAAAATGTATAGGAGCGAATTTGCACCCCTTACACAAATTCCCCTTTTACACATCCTCACCTTAGAAAACCAAATTTGAAGGTGAAATTCCACATCAACAAGCCGCCTTCCTTCCACTTGGCATCTATCCTTTGTGTCAGTAGGAGAATATTTATCGGGGACGCGTGCGTGACTCACAGATATTCGCGCAATGCGCTTACGTCCCTAATGGATTCCTATGTCTGAAGTTGGTAGAGGCATTACACTTTTGATTTGGGGTCAATTTGTAATGTCCCTAATTGACCAACCGACCCTGAAAATGACAGATTCTTCCCTCTTCTCCTTCAAATCCATCCATTCTTCATTCAAATCATCTTTTTTTCCATCTCTCTAGCAATCTCTTTACAAGTTCCAACATTCTCTTCACTCTCAAGCAGTAGTTCAACACTCCATTGCAACAACAACACTCCATCAACTCCGCAAAGCAAGTGCGAAGCAAGCCATTGCAACATGGGCTTGAGGTTTTGCGAGATCTCCCTTCATCACAATTGAGGTTGTGGTGATTGTTCAAGCCTTTTTTCTTTGCCATTGGCTAGCAAGCTCTTGGTGGTGGTGGTAATGTTTTGCTCCTCTCCTTTGTGAATTGGTTGAGTAGCTCTTTACTATTTTGTAGTGTTATTTGCATTCATTTCTTCTTTACTTCTTTATCGTATATTTCTCTCTCGTTGCTATCTGGCTGTCCGTGGAGGTGGAAACACCAAAATGGGGGTCTGACTGAGGCAGACCCCTATACAACCGCAATAATTTTCCCCTCTTCCTTGCGTGCCAGAGAACATACTTTTGGCGCTAGCTGGCGAACTGACGCCTTGGTGAGATTATCTTCATCATTTTAGCTCTCATCTATTTACTTTATCACTTATGTTTGTATTTCTCGTACTTTATAATTTTGTTTTGCTCATTTAAGAGTCATTAGCTAGGCCGTCAACTTGTTTTCTAGCGGTTCATATTGTATTCTCTGTCCTCTGGCCGTACGGATGCCAACACACCTAAGAGACGCTAGTGTGCCACGTTGTCCTCTCAGAATTGCACTTTTGTCTTCGAGCAAAGAGCTACATGAGGTGCAATATTGAACCTAAAAACTGGCTCGCCTAGCCCCAATTTGGATTTCAGGTCTGAAGAGTGATTGAAGTACTTTATAGTCCTCATCATTCTTGTCCCTTATTTCAAAAACATCCCTTTAGAGTGAGGTAAGTTAGGGAAACCTTCCACTCTTGGCTCTTTGTGACTTGGGGCCTTGACGTGGTTGGTCCCCCTCTCTTACAGAGTAATACTATGACCATAACTAGATTATCCCATGAAGTTAATAAAGGACATAACAAAGTGATGCATTTATCTTATTCATGCCATTTTAATAAAAATGAGGTAAATTGAATTACCATAATGTTGAAAGCATTTGTATGCTCCACCATAAAGCTACCATCACTCATCCTATGATAATACATTTTTGAAATACAAAGTTTGCTTACCAAGGACTTTGTCTAACACAAATAATCTCTATCTTCTCTCATAGTTCCTTAAAATGGCTTCTCTTGAGACATTCAATAATATTGAATCTAAAAGACACAACAAAATTAAGCTATTTACCATCCTATCAATCTTCATCCAATCTTCTATCATCATACTCAAGAGCTTCTTTGTTGGCATAACAACTCACTAATTTATATTCACAAGAAGGTCTTCCATCTCAAGCTTCTATAATTCAATTTTTTATCATAAAATTTCTCCATCTCCATCTTTGAAGTGTTTTCCATTTCCTTTACACACAAGATTGATTTGCATAGAGCCCCCACTCAAGAAAAGGTTTATTACATAGCCAATACGCCCTTGCTTTGAAAGAACTAACTAAACCTCAACTCTGGTAGCAACTAAAGAGATTATCACAATAAATTTAAGCAAAGAGAAACCACAAAAACACAATTTTAATGCAAAAAATAAAATAATACACTCGCAATGTAACAAGAGGTTCCACCATGGGAAACCCTTTTAGAAAAGACGTAGTAAAAGTAACACTCACTTATTGTATCAATTCATCCATTCATAATATATTAAGTTATTTTGCACTCATTGTTAACCTTTAAGGCATGTATGAGTATTTACAACATGTAAATATAATAACCTATATGTAGCAAATAAAACAATTGGTATAAAACCATAGGTTGAAGAAACTACATATTAGACCCAATTATTACTTGCGATAGAGTATACAATTACCAAGAATATAAACAACACATATCTAACAAAAATATAAAAAAAATGTATCTATTAATTATTACATTAATTCTACACAAATGGAAATACATGAAATTTATTTTAAATTTAGCACTAAATACTATATGAATGCAAATCCATAAATGACAAGATTAAAAGTTGAATATACTTCAATTTTTTTGGTTAGTTAGCTTCAACATATAAATTGATATTTTTTGAAGTGTGATCTTTGAATTGTAATTATCAAACTCAATATAATAATAGAAAGCCATAACATTTACAAAAATAGAAAACTATAAATTACTTAAATTTAATTAGGAAGAGTTATGAAAAGTAATATTACTTTTCAAATCTCAACCCCAATAGTAATAGTGAAGACAATATCAAGATCATAAATCAATTAATTTGTTGGTTTATATGGAGCAAAAAAGATGAGGCATTAGCGTAGCCATTATGATTTGGGTTTTTAATGAATAAGGATGCAGTTTCATAGAAGTGCTTTGGGCATTTGTTTTTATTCTTAGGACAATCCCATGGAATTAGAAAAATGTTGCAATATATGAAAAAAGAGTATTGCATACATAACATTTAAGTTGGTGGTAGGGAGTAGGTATATACAATTTCCTCAAGCTAGCTTAGGGGGAGTGGATGAAAATTCCCCCCAACAACAGAGTTTTTATGTTTGCGAAAGATTTCATAACACCTTTTAAAGTTTTTGAAGTAGAAAAAATGTGAACTTTATAATTTGTCATTTTTTTCTTACTAAAAAAGAGTAGAAAAAACTATAGAATCACTTACATAGAAAAAACTCCTATTTTTTTTTTTACATCAATTGCTCAAAAGTTTTAAATAACCCCCTGCATAGAACTATAGTCTAAGATAAAGGCACATCTTACAAAGCACCAATGTTTGACCTCACATAATGAACTTGAACAAACAACCAAATATTTTTGAAGACAAATTCATACCAAAAGATTAAAATTTATGTTGTTGATAAGAAACTCACTTTTTTAAGACTTTGCACTATATCGATATTAACACAACTTATATATAAAAATAAAACTTAAACATTATACACTATTTAAATTATTTAAAAAACCTAAAAATCTAAATAACGAACAACATAGTTCAACTATTTATTTTTAATCTATATAAACACTAAAATTCTACATTAAAACACAAAATCAAATAGGTACTTATAATTTTAATCCACACTTTGAGGACCTTAGGAAATAGAAGAAACACAAACTGATAAAAGAAGCATATGAACGAGTCCCGCGAAACTTCTTCTTACAAAACTTAAAAAAAAGTTTTGATATTCCCGCGCGTAATATTTGCCGCCAAATTACTCTCTCCTACATTTCAGTCCATTCTGAACCAGTCACTCACATCTCTCACTGAAAATCTATCTCACTCGACATCCCGAGTTCGAGTCCCTCTAAGCTCAACTGAACCAAAAAGAGAAAAAACATGAGCGCTCATGGCAGAGGCAAAAATGTGCCTGGTGGAGGCGCGGGATACAGATCCAATGCACCCGAAGGCGGGCGCGGCAGAGGAGGGGGAGGACGAGGCAGAGGAGGAGGCGGAGGTGGCAGAGCTTCCGGCAGGAGACCTGGTCTGAATAAGATCAAGCGTGGTGAAGAGGAGGAGCTAGAGGCCAAACTAGGGTTCGATCTCTTCACTGAAGGCGAACCCCGCTTAGGATGGCTTCTTACTATGGCATCTGTAAGTTTAAGCTTCAATGCGTACTCTTATTTTCCGTTTGAGATCATTGGCAAATGCTTTCTTTGAAAGTTGCAGCCATGAAGAGCTATGATATATCTTTTTTTTTGTTCCTTTTCCGAAATATTCTTTCTGTTAACTTCCCTAGTTCATCACACAACTAGACCATAGGATGGACAACCTTTATTCTTCTTCAGGTAAATAAATTATGTTAGTGTACGCAAGTATATAAAATGTCGTAGGGGAGAAAAATTACAGCTGGACTAAACAGATCAGGGGAGCATTCAACGGGATTTATGAAAGCGTAGTAAGAATTAGTAGAAAAGTAGGAAAGCTGGATACATTCTTCATTAAATCTGAAGCAAGACCGACATGGTTTTCCATAACTCTAAATTAAGCTCCCATACACTTCTTTTTTAACGCTGCCAAACATACGTTTCCATTTTAATTGCACAGATGTAGAACTCTGAGGCCTCAGTTTCCCTTTATTCAAAGAAAAGTTCTTTGATTTAAACTCCCCTTTTCAAGACACTCACCCATGTAAGGACTCGCTGCATGTCATCTCAACTAACAGACGAACTCACTTTGTTCATCTTTATGTACTGCAAGAAGAAATTTTTTACTAATATGCACAAACAGAACAATGAACCTATAAAAGTACAGCTAGCTTAGAATAGACAAAAGAATTGGTGGATGAGTACCAATGGCATCCGTAAGGTAAGCTCCCATACATGCTCACTTTGTTTTAGAAAACTACTCTAGTAAATACTCTTCTCCTTTTTCCTCTGAAGATTTCTCAAGTCAATCCCCCAAATTAAGACCCTCACACATATAAGAGACCTTCTCCTGCCAGGGTTTGAATCCTTGCCATGCCCAATGCCCTTTTGAGCACAGGTAGATGGATTCTTTTCTTCCATTTTAAGTTAATCTGACATATGCAATTTGTTTTTTAACCATTGGAAAACAATTTTCATTTGTCTTTTTCTCAAACGTAAGAGAGCTATGAGGCACTGGTTCCCTCTGTTCGACAAGAGTCCTTGAGTCAAACTGCTAGATTCAAGGCCTCTGGGTAGATAAGGAATATATTTTCTTGCAGAACATGAATCAATTTGACACCTCTTCTCAGCCATTAGATCATAGTTTGGCAGACTTTTTATTTCTTATAGGTAAATAAAATAAAGGCTTAGAAAACATAAGCTACATGCAAGCTGAAACAGAATCCAAATGGCTTTTCAGGTCGTATATCTTGACATCCTACGGCAAACCAGTGACTAACGTAAAATCAATAGTTTATAACCCCCGCGGAAGTGTAAAAGTTAGCTTGACTATTAAACATACAATACGCTGAATACTATCTCAAATTGTTTTCTGGTGCCATGCCATAATACTAAGAAGAAGTTGCAACTTGCAAGTTTACATGTGAAATTTTGACATTCATACCATTGCTAATTGAGGTGGTTGTGCTGGATAGCACAAAGAAGGATATTTTGGCACATTATCTTGTTAAATATCGATAAAGGAGCGTAAACGTAAAACACATGATATTTATTCATTTTATTTTAAATGTAAGCTGCTGAGCTTAAGGCTGAATGAATGCCTGCTAGCTGCCCGGGTTCTAGTTGGCTGATATATTTTCAAATAGGGGATATTGATTGATTGCCTTAACAGCTGATCTTTGTAAGCTGGGTATTGCACCTTATTGCTGGAGGAATCACTTATGTCTGAATATTAAAATACCAACATGCTGACCTATGAATACTTGGCAAGAGAATTTGTCCTATGCAATTGTGTGTTGGCTTAAACAAAGAGAGGTTGTTGAGACCAAAAACATATCTTCTACATTCCTCACTCAATCTTTGGACTCTTATCAATCATTGATTGGAACAAAGTTGAGTAAACTGAAACATCAAATCCAATCAAATTATAACCAAGCCAATTTGATTGAAGTCCCAACACGGTCCTTCTTTACCTAATCCTTGTTGATTAAATTCTAATGGGATTGATTTGTTACAAGGATGCCAATAGTAATATGCACACAAGTAATGCAATATAAAACAAGCAAAAATCCTTGCTCAATGCATTGCTATGTTGTTTGTTGACTGAAATTTACAACGCTATGCAACATGAAGAACATTTATGGCATCTCCTTGAATAGTCATTTTGTTGTTCCCCAAGGGCTCATCCTCCCCCTTAAATTAATGTTTTCGAGATTGGGATGTTTAAAGTACTTAGAGATGGAATGTGCCCTTGGTGGCACCCCCACTCCCACACCCACCCATTGCCACCTGTAGATGGGATATCTCCAAGTTGCCCTTGTAGAAGTAGGGGATGTTTTACGTGCGTCTCCCTCTACACAAAATGCCCCGATGTCCTTGAGATGGCCAAGGGATGCATGGATGTCTCTTGACCATCTTGGGGATGCTAGGGAGCCCCCACAATGCCCAACACACTAAAATATTTAAAAAACCTAAACATCTAAACCTACCTATAGAGTGTAAATGGGCTCCACCAACACCTCACCCCCCAAAAAAAATAACATAGTCCACTCTTGATTGAAATCACTATCAAGTTTCAACACTTTTCCATTTGCATTGAGAGCAAGACTTCAACAATCATAGTCAATTATTCATTCAAATCATTCATCAAGCCTTCAAGTTCAAAGCAAAACTAAGAAACTTCACCATGGTTAATTTTTTTCAATGTTCCACAAGGACTTGCCTCTTTGGATTTTCCACTTGTTCTTGCACGTGGGATGTGGGGGTGGTAGGAAATGATAAGGGATGCCTAGGCGCCCATTGACCATCCCATGGATGGCTAGTTGTCCTCTATAGCCTAGCCTACAAAAAAATTAATTGAAAAAACCCAAAAATGAAAAAAAGAGGTTGGGAGGGTCAACAAGGACCTCCACACCCCTTCATGACAAATTCAAACCTAAATAAAAGACACTAACATCAAAAAACGAAAACTCCCTCATTTTGCCGTTTTGTGAGAAGACAAAGAAAGAGAATGGTAGTGAGAAGAAGATAAGAGAGCATTGAAACTATATCATTTGAGGTAAGTTTACCATCTATTATTCATTTGCACAAATCCTTTTGATTTTTTTTTTTATTTCGTTGAAAGTTTCAAATGCATGTGGTGTTTTTTTTTTAATTTCTTTGAAACTTTCAAACACACATGGTGTATTTTTTTAATGTTTGCACTTATAGTTGTGTTTCAAAAAACATAACAAAAACAATATGAGCAAAAGTGAG
>VDFB02255990.1:0-43332 GCA_007258455.2 Sequoia sempervirens
TTGTTATTAGATAATAGTAAATGTGATTAATAGTAAATGTGTATCACTAATGCTTTGTAGTTGGTCATTTTCAAATTCTCATTTTGTTGTTGATTGTAGAAGATGAACACATTCTAAGAAGACTATTTGTAGATGGCCTTCTAGAAGGCCTATTGTTAGGTTGTTAAATGTCATTAGATTGCCCAAATTTAGATTTAATATGAATGGATTAAATTTGGTAATAAGTTTTCTTTGCATGCAACCAATCTATTCTTAAGATAGAAGTTGTATTTAGATTTTTATTTATTTTTCATGCAATAATTTTGTAAACATTATAAATAAGTGCTCTTGGCATTTGTGGATCCAAAATCTACTAATTCAATAGAAATTGATTGTGTCTATTTTCTTGCCCAATTGTTGTTGAAAATTTCTCTATGTTATTTGCTTATACGAATTGAATATTGTTTAACATTTACTAAAAGTTGTCAAGTTAGTCATTGTAGCTTTGGATGCAATCACTATGTTTACCTTATAACATGTGTATGTTTTTTGAGTTAAATTAAATTGTGATAACATGTGTATGTTTTTTAAGATAAAATAAATTTTGTTCATCGACTTTTCAAACACTATATTGCAACTTTACTCAAAGTTGGAGGATCACCTAGATGCAATGAGTGCTAAGCAACCCATTCATACCCATGAAAGATTAGTTTTTATGAACCATTAATGATATATGGGTCAATAAGATTGCTTCAAAAGCTATGCAATTGAGTTTATGATAAAATGTAACATAATTTTACATACTCAAGAAAACATCACATTGTTGAAAGTGAATGAGATAAGGAGTTCTCTAATGAATGATTTATAGGGCACAAAACTTGTTGAAAGTTTCATAAATAGGGTAGCAACCCCATTTTGTTTGATATTGGGGGAAACTATATGGTTAAGCATGCTTAAGTTAGAGTAATATCAAGATGGGTAACCTACTCAAAATTCTTGACACTTCACCTTTTTGAATATTATCTAAATGCAATGAGTGCTAAGCAAACCATTCATCTCATAAACAATAAGTTGTTATCAAATATTATTAATAAAATATGATTCAATAAGATTGAATTAATAATTATATTTTAAAAAACTCCAAATTTATTTTAAAAATCATAATCATTATATTTCCATAATTATAAATAACGAAACAAATAAGTATGTTATTTATAATTATTTAAAAAAAAATTAAATATAAACTTTAGTAATTTTGACCAACTTTATTTAAGTCTAAATAATGAACTCTTAGAAGTCCTATTTAAGAGTATATTGTTTTGTAAAAGAATTCAAAAATGAAGAATGGCGAACGAATATTAATTCACCCCAAGAAGACAATGAAAAACACAGTTCAATTAAAAAACATATGCATGAAAGAGAGAGACAATGTTCAATTGAAAAACAAAGCAAAACATGGCATACATTTGAGTGGATTGTGATGTTTATAAGTAAATGGATTTTGACTTCTTTGTCATCTAATTATACTTTGAATTCAATGTCCTACCTTAAATAGCTGGAACCACAGAAAATGAGGCCCCAAAATTTTAAAAAGCAAAGTTGAAAAAGTCATCATTTTGTTGTGCTAAATTATAATGAATACATCAAATCATAGTTCCTTTTTCAGTGTGTTAGACTGACATGATAACCAACTACACCATGACACCTACATTTGGGCACCCTCATGTTTTGTTAATTCATTAGTGTAAATAAAGTATGTTTTCAGGCATTGCATATGAAGAAAAAGAACAATCTCACAAGTACTTATTCACTAGAAAATGTGGCTTTGTACAAATGTTTTCCTTGTTTTATACACTATATATATATATATATATATTAGAATATTGTTATTCTTATTGTTTGAATTTATTTTCATCTAATTATTTTTTAGTATAATTATTGTGTTTGTGCAAAATTTTAACATGTTAGTGGAGTACTTGCTTCACCTTGGATATGATATAAAAGAGGAGATAATCAGAGTAGCACAACAGACATAATTGAAGCTATGTTACCATTCATCTGAAACATTTACCTTTGATGCTAAAGGCAGAAGGTCACATCTCAGCATCAACAATGTATTAGGCCCCATAATTCAAGCATTTATGGTGACAAGGTGAGCAACACCTTTCATATGCAGCTAGTGTTGGAGGAATTTCATCATCCAAATGAGGAGGAATTTCATCATCCAGATGAGGAAGAAATTCAAAAGATAAATTTTCAATAGGAAGGGTTAAATAGTCATCTGAATGTGATATCTCACCAGATTGTAACTTTTCAAAAATGATAAAGTGCCCCTGCCAAACTAGGGAAAGAATTAAAAAAATATACAATTACAAAAAAAAAAAATTGCACACTAGACCTACATCATACAGAATGGAAAGCTTATTCTGGGAACCTGTCCTCAGCTGAAGCCCTTATCCATGATGCTTCCTTTTATTATTTTTACTTTGATAGTATATACAAAGTTTACATTGCATCTACTTACAATAAAACACAAACAAAGATGATAGATGGTCAGAGTTACAATGCGTGGAGATAATCAACTTCAGTACCATTTATTTGATACCTTGCTTGTCCATTAGAAAAGTGTGTATTCATTACAACGACTATTGAGGATCCATCATAAATTTACAATACTTTAACTTTCTAATCATGTCAACGAGGTGTTCTTTTTGAAGAAATCTAATCATCCCACGTGAAAAAGACAAAACAAGTACAGAGGAAAATTAGATTTAAATAGGCTCTTAGATGTTGAAGTGGACTTGCACAGAAGCATAGAAGACTGTCTTGGCCAGGTACAGTGACCATATTGTGCTTCAAAACTTACTTGGCCTAAGTTGATACTCAGACATCCTCCAAGAATCTCCCTTCTCTTCTACATATCCCTCAATTATATTTGAAATTTTGAACAATGCTGCAATTTTATTTTGTCTTTCCATATTTGTTAACTAATTAATCTCTACCATGAAAAATTGTTTGCCTTTTTCAGTCTTTAAAATAAAAAAATCATTTCCGTCCAGTGACCACCCAAATTCAGAATTTTGTTCCTTCTGGAAGGTTGACACTTTACAACAATTGTAAGAAGTATTAGTTGAGTTCGCAACAGTGATCCCAGAACCACTTTCTTGATCTTGTGAGACTAACAACAATAATAGCAGGTTTTTCAGAAGTAGAGTAGCACATCCATTGTTCCTCATTGATGTATACCTAACCTTGTGGAATTTTTGTTCTGAAGAGTAGCCTTATAGCTTCTCCTCTCTAAAAAATGTTCAGATCATGATGACCACATAAATTAGTTAGTGGGAATGGAGAAACAAGTAATGAGCAAAAATGGAAAGAGATCAGTCTATTTTTCATTGGCAAAGATGTGGAACTTAGAAACAATCTTTAAGAACATGAGGCTGAAACTAAAGACATGATTGAATGTTTACACAAGCATTGCAATCATCATCCTATTGCAGTTGCCATTGTTAAAGAATTCTTTAGGAAAGAGATTGCTAAAAACAAGAGCGGTAAAGAATATGCACAACCTCGAAATATATGCCTCCTATTCCCCTAATCTAGCCCCATATTTGCAACATTTGGCTACTTTGAATTTTGTGTTTGGAGATGCAGATTTTTGCAGCAAACTCGTATTGTTGTTTCTTCATAATCACAAAGCCCCATCTTTGATCACCATAGCATCTGGCAGAAGATGTGAATCTTCAAAAATTCTTTCAAATTCTTGATAATTTCGAATTGTGCGGCCTTATAATTGAATTTCCTCGCCTTCCCCTTAATTTGTTCAATGCCAAATCATTTATTGGAAAACTTATAATTTGATTACTTGCAGAATTAAATCAGGTGACATCTAATGTATGGAAAAAGATCTAAGTGCACTTTCTTCGATCACGACGAAGGAAAAGATTGAACCTCTTAAACTTCCTTTGGCAAAGCTCCATTTATCAAAGAAAATATAAGGTCCAAGCATCTCATACATCTTTCCCAACTCAACAAGGAAAAAGGAAATAAAGCATTCTGTATTGTTCATAGATTTCTTTTACCCATCTTTAAACTTAATTTTTCCTACAAGTTGTCATCGGTTTTATTCAAAGTCTTGACTACATGTCAAATTTTCTTAAGCAGTGGATTCAAATGGATCCACTGACTATACATAAAAAAAATGGTAGAAGAATAATTCGTGCGATTGACACTGTTCCTCAAATTTTTCATAGGATTTTATATTGTTTTCCCAATACAAGACAACTTTTCGAAGAACCAACGCCTTCATTTAATAGATAACATAATTGTGTTCAAATGAAATAAAACATAACAAAAATGATCTGGCAGTGTAAAGATTCCAAAAAATAAAATTCACTAAAACCATGGCAAGCAACTTACCTAAAAATTAGTTATCTGCAAAAGATGTACAGGAAAATGAGTATATCGAGCCAATCTGGGCTTGTAATTACATTTTGGAGATCCCCAACCATGTCAAAATCACAACAGGAGTAGCAAAAAATAAAAGTGTCTAACAGGGGCGTATTTATTTACAAGGAGACCTGTAAATAAATGGTTGTTTGCAGCAATGTAAGAGATCCCCAACCATGTCGAAATCACAATAGGAGTAGAAAAAAATAAAAGTGTCTAACATGGGCGTATTTATTTACAAGGAGACCTGTAAATAAATGGCTATTTACAGCAATGTTTGATCTTTTTTGTAGGGGGTTTCCAGAAAAAAGTTGCTATTCATGGCAACAATATACGCTTCTCTACAAATAGGTGAGATCGACACTCAACATTTCAAGGCTTAAATATACAATACAACCCTCCTTAATTTGTGATGAAACCCTAAAAAGAAGCCACAACCTAGCCAACAAACTTATGCAGTGAGTCTCCAAAAAACGGGCCAAGAGATTTGGTGGAACAGAGGGCATCTATTTGACATTGAAGCACAACGTTGCCATGCTAGACATCGTCTACTGCAAATCAACGTGCAAATGAGGTTATTACAAAACAACATTCCATGAATCACACAAAAAATTAAAAGCAAGAATATAACACAGACGTTGGAGCCGAAAATGGCTAACTGGAATCTCATCCACGTACATGTCGTTCAAGCACAACACTGCCATGTTAGACATTGTCGACTGCAAACAAACATGCAAATGAGGTTATTGCAAAACAAAGCGAAAATGGAAAACCGGGGTTTTACTTGCTCACAGACAAAAAAACAACAGCTGGAGAAATACAGATACATACCTGTAAACAAATGCTATGAAAAACTTTCCGGTTTTGAAATAGTTTCTAGTTTATTAAAAATGATGGAAGACGATCCCTACTCTACAGCAACCTCACTGCGAGCTGCTCCACACATAGCCACAATGGGAGCTGCTCCGTGTTGGTGTGCTTTAACCCTAGCATTAAAGGAGTTTTCTGGAGAAATCGACCCAGATAAGACGCAAGCAAAGAAAAGATGCCATTGTTGGAGGGTGAAAATTATTTTGGCTTTTTTTAGATTTTCTACACCCTCCCACGTGAATGAAAAATACTTGAAAGGTTTGAAAAGTCATCATTTATTGGTATATTACATCAATAGTTAGACACTATTGAAGAATAGTGTTTGTATATGATTGAGAAAAAAAATTCAAATATTATTCAAAATGCTTGCATCATAGAAATATTACTATACATGACTATTATCCAATAGAATTGAAGTAAAATGATTTGTTTAATATTAAAAAAAAATGAAATAAATATAAACTCCAATAGAATTGAAGTAAAATGATTTGTTTAATATTAAAAAAAATGAAATAAATATAAACTTTAGAAAATAAAGTCAACATAATTTAATACTTTGCTTTCATTGGTTGATTTGTGTCAAATTAATAGAACTTGTTGAATCCATAAGTATATACCTACTCTAATAGGAACTATTTAACAGGTAAACATTAATCAATAGTATTGCCCTAAGAGCAAGTAGTAACAGTTCTTAATTTCCCTCAATTTCTTTCTATACTTTTTAGGTACTCCCTCGAACACCCAAATTCTTTTAGGAATCTAAATGCTTGCTTTTCTTAGTAAATCGAAGGGTACAAATCCAGCAGCCATTCTTAATGCCTGCCCAAAAATGGTGCACAAAATCAAATGGGTACAACCCTTGTTCAATCGATTACAGGTAACAACTGCAATACACCCAACATTCATTTTAAATGCTTATCGATCATCTACATTTATATATCCTAATTCCTTAGAGCAGTCCACAATGCAAGATGTAGACCCAGAGATAGAGAGGTTTTTACTTCGTATGACCCACGAGTCTGATGTAATACAATTCACTCATTTCATTAATGCTCTCTGCAAATCTGGGAAGATAAACAGTGCCTGGGAATTTTTCCATTTGGCAAAAACGAAAGGGCTTTCTCTCAATACAAAATCTTTCAACGTGCTTTTGGGTGGTCTTGGTCAAATTGCTGATTTCTCTAGAATCAATTCCCTTCTTGATGAAATGAACGAAATGAAAATTGATCCGGATGTTATCACTTATAACAGGCTCGCAAAATCTTTGTGTAAGTGGGGTCAGATTGAGGAAGCACATGAGCTCTTGCACAAAATGAGGCGTACTCATTGTGCTCCAAATATTGTTACATATAACACCCTAATTGATGGAATGTGCAAGATAGGTAAAGTAGACGAAGCTTGCAGCCTAGCATTTAAAATGATACAAGATGGCTATTCTCCAGATGTTTTTACTTACCACGCCCTAATTAATGGTTTCTGCAAGGTGGGCAGAGTAAATGAAGCTCTTAGATTAGTAGCTAAAATGACCCATACTCTTTGTTCTCCAATGATTGTTACTTATAATATCATAATTGATGGTCTGTGCAAGTTAGGTAGAGTAGATGAAGCTCTGGGATTCGTAGCTAAAATGAAATGTGCGAATTGTTCGCCCAATATTGTTACATATGGTGCTCTAATTGATGGTCTCTGCAAGGAAGGACGATCAGATGAAGCTCTCCAATTTGTAGCTAAGATGAGACGTACTCATTGCTCTCCAAATATTATTACATATAATAGTTTGATAGATGGCTTTTGTAAGGCCGGTAAAACAGATAAAGCCCACAATTTGTTCGTACAGATGATGAAGTTTGGCCCTTTTCCTAATGTACGAACATATACCGCAATCATTGATGGTCTGTGCAAAGATGGTAGGATGGACTTGGCTCAGGGATGTTTTCATAACATGTACAGAAACGGTTTGCAGCCAAATACAATTACTTACAGCTCTTTGATAAACGGTTTATGTGAAACACATGAGGTGGAAAAGGCTCAAAAGTTATTTAAAGAGATGCCAAGTAAAGGTTGCTCACCAAATGTTGTTACTTACAGTTGTCTGATTGCAGGTTTATGTCAGAATAGCAGGGCAAATGAAGGATGCACACTTCTGTTAGAGATGACAAATGTTGGCTGTCTTCCCGATGTGGTGACATATAATATTCTTATTTCTGCATTCTTCAGGACAGGAGAGCTGAATAGGGCATGGGGAATGTTTAATGAAATGGCAAAAAGGGATTTGAAACCTAATGAAGAAACATACAATATAATAATTGATGGCCTGTGCAAGGCAGGTGATCTTTTAAGAGCACACATGTTCATGAATAAGATGACAGACGAAGGTTTGGCTCCTAATGTTGTCACCTATAACTGTTTGATTAATACTAATTGCAAGATCGGTGAAATGGATGAGGCTCTGAGGCTTTATGAAAACATGAAAATTGTTGGTATTACTCCAAATGTTGTAACCTATACTGTTCTGATTGACTTGTTTTGCAAGAAAAACAGAATTGACATTGCGTTTTCAATGCTGGATGAGATGAAAGGAAAGGGTTTGATTCCAGATGTCATCACATACAACAAATTATTTCGCAGCACTCTCAAAAATCACAACATGGAAAATGCTTTTTTGTTGATGGATCAAATGAAGAAACAAGGCTGTGCTCCAGGTAGTACAACGGTTCAATTGCTAGCTGACTGGATGTATTATACTGGTCAAACTAAAAAATTTAAGGACTTTGTAAATGATGAAGCTTTTATGAGTTCTAAATGAGATTAATTCTTATACCTTGGTGTGTGCTAGATATAATGAACTCATTCTACTTGATGTATTCATTATTTCAATCAGGTACTGAATGTACACAGTTCCCTTGACAGTTAAGAATTATTTTTTAATTGTCTTTTTTCATTTTGCAAAAACAAAAACTTTACTAAAAGAAAATTAATTACATATACACTAGAAAGATTTCCAGATAGCTATAGCCATCAAGACAGACAAAAAGAGAATAACCCATTGGGGATTCCTCTATGCCATCCAATATTACATTCAGAAAAATCCAAACTACTATCAAGACCACCATTCCCCCCAACAAGCAAACCAAATTTTCGCTGCTGAGCTTTATTCTGAGCCAAATCTCCCCAATCCGCAATATTCCAATTACATATCTCCTCAAAGACCCATTTGGCCAAACAGTCAGCCAACTTGTTTGATTCCCTGGGAGTATGAACAAAAGATATTGTTTCAAAGTTTGTGGCCAAGTGAAGAATTTGCTTGGTTACCAAAGCCAATCTCTTGAGGAGTCCTGCAAATTTATTTTATTCAACAAAGAAACCAAGATCATAGAATCCATTTCACATATGACCTTCCTCCAACCCAATTCAAAGGTTCTATCGAAAGCCTTAAGAATGGCACAAGCCTCATTTGATTATTTGAGTCCAATCCCATATGAATAGAGAGGAAAAAATGAATTGCACCTTCACTATCTCAACCAATACTTCCAATCCCCACTCAAGTTACCTGGTAGGTGTCATATTAATCTTCAAAAACTCCTTTGAGGAGGTCGCTTACCAGACTGGTTAATTTTCCCAGAAGGTTTTAGCTGCCTGCTTGAGAAAAGATGTTCCTCCTGGGCTTAGCCTCAATCAGTCTCTGAACTTTGCCAGTCTGCAGGCTTGCATGACTAGGCTGGCTCATGGGGCAGTGAAACTGTGGTTTACTTCCCCTAGAAGGGTTTTACCAGCCTGCTTTTCTTTGAAGAAAGAATCATTCCATCACTATTGTTTCTTAGCCTCAATAGTCTCTTTGAGTATACTTATGATCTTATGCCAAACTTGCATGACTAGGCTTTGGCACTCATGGAAGATGCAATAGTTTTGCTCCAGCTAGATCTGCGAGAGAATAAAAGAAGGACCAATATCCTATTCAACCTCAAGGAAGGATGCAAAAGTTGGGGGTCGTCCCATATTAGCCCAAAACTCAGACAAGAAAGTGGCATGAATAATAGATCTATTCTAGTCAGCCCTGGGCAAAAGAGCTGGAATTTTCCAGAAGACCATTTAGAAAGAGTGTTTGTTAAGACAACACTACTTCACGGAGCCAATTGGAGACTGGAGGTGTTCTCTCTTTCAAATGTTTTCTGGGTGGGGCATTTTACATTCCTCTTAGCAACCATAAATAGGTTTACTTAGGTCAACCAAATTTATTCAAATTTTTCCTCCATTTGCCCCTCTAAGGAGTGTAGCAAAAGTACATTGAATAAATTCTACTTAGAGATCGCGTATTTAGAAGGCTAAAATGTCCCTATCCTCTAAAAAACTACAAGGGCAGTTCACAAGAATAGAGACAAGAATATCTTGCTCCCCTAAAGAATCCCCCAGGCCAACTATAGGGTTCCTGCCAATGATAAACCAAAGACCTCCCTAGAGGAATAGTATATTTGAAATCAACAACTCTAGACCACCTTGCTGCAAGAAAAATTTCACTCAAAGACTAGGGCTGGGAAAAAATAAGAGAATAGGGAGGTGATTATCCTAGAAGTCTCCAAAACAAAGCATTATTAATTTACCCTTATTAGTTATCTAGAAGAGCCCTTCCTTGATAAGTAAGGCCCCCCTTTTAATTGTGTTCCAGACTATGGAAACTTTCCTAGTCAATTCCATTTGTGAAATGACCTCATCTTCGATTCCTCCCAAATACTTTAAATTAAGAATTCTTGCCTAGGGTTGATCTGGATTTTTGCACCATTGCTAGTATAGTTTAGCCAATAAGGCTCAATTATTGAGTTTTGACTGCTTAAGCCCAAGCCCAATAACCCTTTTTGGTTTGCAAACCTTGTCCCAACTCACAAAATTCCATTTCTAATTATTCAAATCAAAGTTTGAAAACTCGGACTCGGCGTGGACTTGCAGCCCAAAATAGGACTCAGACTTGGGACTTGGCAAAAAACTTGGCTAGGACTCACAAAAAAAAAAACCTTAGTTTTACAAAAAAGAAGAATAAATTAATGCATTTAGAGAACATAAGAGCGTAATTTGATTATCAATTTGTCATAATTCAAATATTCTAACCCTATTCGACTTGGAGACCTGTTTTGGGCAAACAAGAGCAGAAAAATGAAAAAAAAAATGAAAAAGGTTATGTTTTAAAGCTGAGAAAGCAGCCTCCAATGGTGGCAAGAGTCCAGGCACGGGACTTGGGAGTCCGAGCCTAGGACTCGCGTGAGTCTCTCAGTCGAACTCGAGAGTCTAAGCCAAAGACTCAGCTCGTGAATCTGTGCCAAGTTGATTCGGCTAGGCTTAGGACTCGCGAGTCTGCAACGAGTCTTGTCGAGTTTTCCAACTACGATTCAAATTCCTTGCCCATAAGAATTTTCAAAAGGGCACCAAACGCCATGAGAAAGCTCTTGGAAGTAGATAAAATTAAAAACCAATAAATTGGAAAAGGCTACAAGATAGATTTTAGAAGAGTAAATCTTCTAGCAAAAGATAACCATTGAAAAGTCTAGTGGCTAATCCTTGTTCACAATCTATCCAAAATCTTCTTCCAATGAAGCTTTTAAGCATTTCCAAAGGCAAAGGAACTCCCAAATAATCCATAGGAATCCTTCCAATCTGAAAGTGAAGAATATCAGCAATTTTGTGTTGAATAGGTTAGGCATTCAGAATCCATATTTTGAGCCCAAATCCATCCTTTGATGAAATCATTTTCTTTATGTTGCTTTAGCAAATGATCTAATCCTTCTGCCATTAAAATAAACAAATAAGGAGATAAAAGATCTCCTTGTCTAAGTCCATGAGAACCTAAGAAAAGGGATGAAGGAATGCCATTGATCAAAATAGAAAAGGAGGTTGAAGTCACATAGTTCATAACCCAGTTAACCCACTTAGAGAAAAAACCATAAGCCAAAAAAATGTGCCTAAAGAATGACCTCCTAACTCTATCTTAGGTCTTAGACATATCAAGTTTAATGAACGTGGCCTTTTCTTTGGAATTAGACATAGAATGGATAGTTTTAGCTGCCACAACTATCCCATTCAAGATTAGTCACCCTTTCATAAATCTCCCTTGCTCAAGTGATAGTAGAGAAACTAAGCACTTTTTCAAGCATTCTGCAATAAGCTTAGTAATTATCTTATAAGTAAAATTACACAAGGTGATAGGACAAAAAAAAAAGTTGGCTCCTTTTTTGGGAATTAAAGAAAGAAAAGTAGAATTAATGGATTTGAGCATCTGTTTGTTATTTAATGATTCTCTATCAACCTCTAACATGCCAATTTTTCAAAATTTCCCAAAATTCTTGAAAAAACTCTATAGGAAAGCCATCCTGTCTAGGAGCCTTACCTTTCTTCATCTAGAACACCACTATCTCCAGCTCCTAAATGGAAATGGTTGGTAAGAGAGTTTTATTCTTATCTTCTAAGACCAATGTAGTAATGCAATCAAGAATAAGTCCCTCCTCTTCCTTAGTTTGTGGCCCATGCTCTCTGAATAGATAGGAAAAGTGCCTAATAGTTTTCTTAGAAATATATTGAAATGAAGATAATTGATTACCTTGGGTAGAGATGAGACAAGCTATAACATTTCCACTTCTACATTCTTTCACCGAATTGTGAAAAAAAGAAGTATTCTTATCTCCTACCTAGAGCCAGTTAATGTGGGATTTTTGTTTCCAAAAGATCTTCTCACAAAGATCCCACTCAAATAGTTCCTTAGACAACCTAATCTCTTCATGCAACAAATCCTCTGTCATTCCCTCCTTTTTAGTCTATAAGGTGATACTTTTTAGCTTGTCCTGAATTTGTTTTTTAATTTTAAAAATATTTCCAAAAAAGGACCTATTCCACTTCTTGAGTTTGAATTTAACAAATTGGACCCTCTTGAAAAAAGAGTACATAGTTGTTCCAAAGGAAGGCTTCCCTTCTAACCACCATCTCTCCATGTGCATGTGCAAAGTAGAATCTCGAAGCCACATAAGTTGATACTTAAAACTTAAAAGGAGGGTTGTTGGGGATTGGGAACAATGATGAGAAAAAATTGATGGGCAAATGATTAGACCCTTCAGCCCAAAATTTTAGAATATGTAGCCCAATTATTGCCAACTTAATAATCTAACACGTGAAACCTGTTTAGTCTTTTAGAGATAGAATCATTTCCACACATTCTATTATTCCAAGTGAAGATACTATTGCTTGGCTTCACATCCACCAAGTTAAGAAAGGACACATTATCTCTCAACAAAGTAGAAGATGAGCCAAGATGCGTAATACCTCCTAGTTTTTCATCTAAACTACTTATAGCATTGAAGTCTCTTGCCAAAATACAATGGAGAAAGGGAACTAAAGAACGAACAAATCTCATATGGGACCAAAACAAAACCTTAACTAAAAATCTGTAGGCGCATAAGCGTTTGTGAATAGAAGAGTCTCTCATGTATCAAAACATTACACCTCCATTGAAATTGAGTTTCTAATAGCTAGCCAACAATAAGATGTGAGCTTACAAGGGTCCCATAAGCATGCTACTCCGCCATTAGTACATTGAGATCTAATACACAAACATTGGTCCCCTCTCCAAATCTTGAAGAGATACTAATCATATCTTCCATTGAAAGCTTTGTCTCCTCGATAAATACAATATCTAGTCTATGTTCATGAATCAAATCCTGAGTAGACTTTTGTTGAAGGATGCTACTCAAACCCTTAGCATTCCAAGAGATTACAATCATTTTTGAGGGATGCAAAAGTGAGTATCAAAAGCCTTAATAACACTAAATTCCACTAGTGATTCCCCTATCATCTTCATCTTTTCTTGATCTTTTTTCCTTTTGATCTTTGCAGTTTTATCAGTTCCCCCTTAATGATCTTTTGTTGAAGCCCTGACAAAGAAGGGACTTTCCTTTTGCCATCTTTGTTTGCCCTAAATTCTTTCAAAGGATCTAGCATGGCATTAACTTCATTTGATTCCATTTGAATTTCTGCTGCATGAATAAAGTCTACTCCTACTCTAGGTAATCCTTCCCCCTCCTATTGCCTATCAATTTTCTCTGTATACTTGACAATAAGAACATCCCCTTGCTTTGGTGATACTTGCTTTTCTGAATTAGTATTTGTATTAGCTAGATTCAATAAAGTACTTGAATCCATAGAATGTATATCTTGGTTAGATGGGACCATATCATGCTCCATTGCTTCCACCTCTTCAAAGTTTTCTAGAACATCAAAGTTGTTGTTGAATACACCTAGGAATATCCTTATGTTGATGATTTGTAGCCTTCCCCTTAGATTGAGATTTCATAGGAATGAATCCATTTGCATTTGGCTCTTTTGATTGGATTGGGGCTTTTCCGTCTGCCTTTGAGTTGATTGTTTGTGTCTTAGGAGGGGATTGAGGGTTTTGAGGATCCACCTTTGAACAATTTATTTGAAGATGTACATATTCATGGCATGCATGACAGTGAAATGGAATTGCTTTATAGTCTATTTGCTAAATCCAATTCATACTTCCCAATCTAATCTCCAAAGAGTTAGGAAGAGGATTATTCAAGTTAATTTTTTAAACACATAAATGAGCAAAGGTAGCTACCTTTTTGTCCAGTGTATGTGGAGAAGGACCCAAGGGTTTCCCGATAACCGCTGTGATGGATTGTAGGATATCTTGTCTCTGATACTCTATGGGAAGCTGAGGGAGGTGAATCTAAATAGGGATCTTAGTTGGAAGCTCCTCCATTGGATCAAACCCTACATGCCAAGGTTTGATAAATAAACTCGCTCGATTATAGAAATATGGTCCTCCCTCAAATATCACATTTCGATCTTGTCATTGGGTGATCTTGTCATTTAGTGAACACCACAAAAGAATATTTGTTCGCAGCTAATATAATTTACATATCTTCTTTAGGATTTTAATTTCTTCAAGCGTAGGCCTCCAAAAATGGTAAAGAAATACAAATACCCATAAACTTGCAAAGTAAAGCATGCTCAGACAAATAGAAAAGATCATCTGCAATAGATTTTGGATTTATAACTAGAATTGGGTGATCTTTGCATTTCTCAAGGCATCCATTGGAATTTAGGCAATTAATCATGCATTGATCAGATCTGGACTCCTTTGTTGCATGCACTAAGAGATGGATTGCTTTTCCATGCCCAAATGAAGAGGGCTCATTCACATTAAGAGCATCTTTAAAAGAAAGATTGGGCAGTCCCCCAGACCCCCATTAGTCATCATGTAGGTCGCCACACCTGCAAAACCTAGAAAAAAAAGATAGAGCTACCAGAAAATGTGTGGGAAACAAACTCCGGTCTGCACACAACCCCCTTCGACGAAATAGCACCCAACGCTGCTTCCCACAATGTAGATGGTGGCCTCACAAAGCTGCTGTGGCAGTGGTTAGTTCACCTGCTTGTGTGCCTGCCCTCCCGCCATCACTCACTGTCCATTCATTCACTCAAATAATATAATAATTTCGTTTGAGTGATGAAATTTACAAAAGAAGGTTGCTCAAATTTTGTCTCTATCACTTCTGTCCGCAGGATGATTGTGCTTGTCTCTTTTTAATTGTCTGGTCACTCACATGTCGAGCTTTTTTTTTTTCAAAGACCAGAAAATTACATAGATAATGCTTTTTGTAATATTTTCTAGCTTTAGAAGTTCTAGTCATATATGATTGTCCTGAATTAAGCATAGTTGGATGGTTCTTTACCAGTACCGAAGATTGCAATTCATTTAAGAGTTGCAATGCCATGCAATTTTAGTGTTGCACTATAAATTGTATTAAATAAGGCAAAGTTATTCTCCTAGCTTCATTCATGGTATGAAATCTTTCTGTGCTAGAATGGAAAGTACTTTTATTGTAGAGATGCTCATGTCTCTTGCATGCAGGCCATCATATGTTTTGATAGTTGAAAATGAGATATTGATAGTAGGGGTCCCTTCCTGTTCATAATCAAATCAAAAACCTGTACCAAGGCCAAAAGATTAACAGTGACTCCAAAATTTTGTCATCAAAATCTTTTTTACAGAGTATTTGGTACTGTATTGATTTCTTAACAAGCTTTATGACACTTAAAAAGATTGTCTAGAAATATTCATTTCTGGAGCAAAGGCCATAATGTACATTGTAGATATCTATCTGCAGAAAGCTAACTAAAATGAAAATAACTACAGCATGACTGGACTGACCGTATAAACTACACCATAACAGATTAGTTTCAATTTTTTCTGCTGAGATTGGATTCTATGCCTGCGCTTCTTCATCTAACACCTAATATTTTTTTCTCATTCTTCTCCAGTGGCAAGCAGATGTGGCCATCCATAGTATCTAATCTGTTTCATCCTCAGTTTGAAGAGAAACATGTGCATTTGAAATCTCTTTTCTTATTCCTGAAGCAACTAAACTAGCATAAGGGTGGATCATTTTCTGGCAAATAACAAAACCTCTTGCATTATTAAGTGTATGTACTGTTCTAATATCAAATCCAGAAGGAAAATCATATTTACGTAATTTACTGGAATGTGGATTCTTAGAGTATTGTCTGTTCATTAGACTCAAATGATGATCCCACTGAAAGCTTCTTGACTTACAACTGTTCAGCAGCTTTTTAAAGTTTTTCTATCAATATTCGTTGTGCTATAAACTTTCCTCGCCCCATCTTAAACAACTAATGATTTGGGATTTTATTTGGATTATACATTGGACCATTCAATCCTTCACCCCAACGGAACAGATGGAAACATTCAGTGCAAGAAAGGTCCAAGAGTTGCCTCCTATGCATTTGGATTTTCTAACATAGAAATCTCACTACTAATGAAGAAAGATGAACTCATACAGAACCATTTTCATTCAATTCGATTGGATCCAAAGTATCACTTTTTCATGCTTACATGTACATGATTTGATGCAACTTGACTTATATTTTCTAAGAATACCCCACGTAAAAGAAGTTTATTTCAACACTAAAATATACATGCAGGCTGATTCGAGGGAAAAATCAAATGCTCCACACCATGAAAGTTTTCTCTCAGAGCGAAGCCATTGGTAAGCATATGGTCCACTATCTTCTGGTAAGGCCTTCATACCTCTCATGATCTTTGACAAAAACTGCAGTGGCCAAGAGCTGTAGCCAGGAACTTCCTATAACTTAAGTCTAGAATTCAGGTTAAGCAAATGGCTTATTAGCCCATGAAACTGGAAGCAGCATTGGAAGAGCTTTAGTGGCTTCAACCCATGGAAGATGATTGGATTGTGTACGTCATTGATGCAATGAAGAGTCTGGAGGAGTGAGTTGTTCCTAGACATGTGCAATGAAAGGAGTGTTCAGATGTGCAAGTTCTTCTAATTGTGTTAAGAGTCTTCCGGGTTGATCAAGGATGTTGCTTGAGTTGTTTCTTTCAGTTCGTTTTTGGTGGTGCATATTCTGTTTTGTCTGGTTTGTTTTGGGTTTTTGATGTATCTGAGTTCTAAGGACAGAACAAAGTTTTGTATGGGGAGAATTTAACACCATAAATTTAATAGTTTGAATATTGTAATCATGCACCACACATGTATAGGGATAAGATTTCTAGAAGGTGTATTTTGAGCACAAGTGGTTGCATGATGTATTTTAACATCATGAGATAGAATTGTGAGTATGCTTTTCAAATAGTGCATGAAGTAATTATGGACTGAAGCTATAGTTGTGTAGGTGCAAGTGTAGGTGTAAGTGTAGGTGGTGTTAAGGTAGGTAAGGTTGGGTAGGTAAGATGAGTATTGGTTGCTTCCTTCATCCTTTGTTCCATTATTTGCATGACAATCCACGATAGTTTAGTCAGTGCTGGGGATAAACATTTATATAAACAACACCATTGTTTTGAAATATTACCAATGGATAGAAATAGCAAAAACTCTGCCAATTTTGTTATTCAATGTCTTGTGTGCATAATTGCTTGCGAGTTCATCGTATATGTTTGTCTAGCAGCGCATAGGTCTTGGGTCAAGTAGAGGATGGACTCTAGTGTGCTTCAGGTGAGCATGGACTGATATTCCAGTGCATGGTAGTCATAATAAGTGTTTTAGCCTAGGTTGATTGCATGTGGTAAGAAGATGGATAACTGAGAGTTGAAAATTTAACTGTTAAGTACCAAAAAACCAAAGATCACAAAAATCGTAATTATTTATGTATCACTGACATTTACCCTATCTTGGCTCCTTCAAAATTTGGAGTGTTTTCTTTCAAGTCAATTCATACCATCTCTGTTGCTTATGAAAGCGAAAGTTATCAGGGAACATTTTCTGGTCAAATCTGCTTGTCTTGCAAAGAACAGATGGCACTAAACATCTTGTGTGTACCTGGACAATCTTTTACCATGAATACTTAAGTTGCATAGCTACAATCTAGGCTATGAAATCTTGTTAAATTTTCTGGGTTTCTTCTTTTTTAGGGGGTAGTAGTTTGGGGTTTGGCTGTACCTCTCTATAGCTGATTTGAGTTCACATCATTATCTCAAATTCGGTATAAAATCTCTAAGTCTGTACCCCAGAAAAGTTGGTATTGAGGACATAGGATTGAATTCCCATCCTCTTGACAGACCCAGTAATAAATTTTTTGATGGGTCGAAAAGGGTATCACTGCTGAGAATGGACCTTTCAACAATAACAAGCTGCAGGAAGCCGATAAGAAAAAAGAGGACAAAACTAAACTTGAAGAAGATGAGTAGGAGGGAGTCCTTCAGGGCTGAAGTGTGGCACACCAAGCAATACCAAGAAGGCAACACCTCCAGCGACTAGGAAGCTTGTGTTGCCAAAATTCAAAGCAAGACTACTGCAGTTTGATTCTGATGAACACAACCATCTGTAGCAGCCAGGAAGTGGTTCATCTTGGTAGGTTTCAAGGAATAAAGAAACTTCATGTTGACCTAAAGTCAAATATTACATGCTTTCCAAAGAATCACAAACTTGTAGGAGAAGTTTGATATTTTAGCTTCAGAGTAGTCTCATTTTCAACCCTCTTTATGAATTTGTTGGACCTTTATCTGAGGTAGTGCACGTACTAACTTCTAAGATGTTTAGATATTCTTTGGTTTATCATATGACTACCATTACTGAGATTAACAGTGAGAAAATTTCACATACTGACGATAATGAACTTCTGAGAGAAGATTTTAGTACTAAGTTCTAAGATGTTGAGATTTTCTTTGGTTATACTACTACCAGTTCCAAGATAGGAAATCTCACATACTGACAATAATGAAACAAAGAAAATCAGGAGAGTTCATTGGCCAATATAATCATCTTGAAAGAGATTATTGGAGCCTAATCTTCATTTTATCCAAGAGATGGTAGTCAAAGTGTCAAACTACTAGTGCTATCACATAGAAACAGAAATCTGCAAAAAAACCCGATTAATCACGATTTTTAAAAAATCTGCAGGCTGGATGATTTTTTCCACGATTTTTTGAAAAAATCTTTGACCTTTTGGTTAACAATTTTTTCCCATTTAAAACTCCGAAATCGCCAAAAAAATGCGTTTAAAACCTACAAAAAATTTCGAATAAAATCATGTTGATTTTCACACAAAAAAAAAATGATGAGACCATAGCTTGTTGCTTACTATTATGCTTTGATAAAAATTTTCCAAGCATCCATAGATTGTTCGAAAGCATAGTTGGACAACTCGCCAAAAACTCGCGAGTTTTTTTTGAAAACAAGTAAAAATGGAAAGTACTCGCCTAAAAAACTTGCCAACTTTTGTGCAAAAACTCGCTGACTTTTTGGCTAGTTTTTGTCAAAAAGTCGGCGAGTTTTTAAAAAAAACTCGCGCAATTAGGGTATGAAGTCCGCCGGCAGCCAAAAGCTCATTTCATTTGCTTTTTTTGAGTTTCTTTCACTCTTGGCAGAGCAAAAACCCAGTCTAAAGCATTTTGCACCATTTTTCAGTGATTTTACATCGAGGAGACGAGATTTGAAGGAGAATTTCATCGGATTTCGAAGGTAAATTGGATTTCCAGGTAGGTTTTCTGATTTTGCTTGTTCTTTCTTTTTTATTTATTTTTTCTTCATTTTTGTTGATTGTATGTTTAAAAAACATCATGAATGAATTGTAAAATAGATTTAAATACATTTATATTGTTGAAAAGAAGATTTAGATTCATCAAAACAAGAATTTGTGACACTTTTTTTCTGATTTTTTCTCATATTTTGCTGATTTTTCATTTTTTTGAAATTTTCTTCAAACCCTAGTTTGTTTTTTTTAATTTGATTCTTCTTGTTTGTTGAAAACATGTTTAAAATCATATATTAGCTTAATTTGTTTCTAATTTAAAGTAATTTTCTATTTTTTACATTTTTTTGTAACCCTAGTTTATTAATTTCTTTTTTTAATCCAATTTTTTTGATGAAAATGATTAGAATCTTAGATTAGTAATCTATATTGATTTAATCTATATGTTTAGAATCTTAGATTACTAATTTAAAGTAATCTATGTTGATTTAATCTAATTTAGCTTGTTTTAAAATTTTCTATCAAAAAACTAACAAGTTGTGCTTTCACTTTTGTGTGTGTACTTGTAGGTTAATTGATAATGGCTTCTGAATCCGCTTCTACCCCTAGCTCAGCCCCATCCATGCATACGAGTGGGGAATATGTAGGCACTCGTCCAGCAGGAGCTAGAGATCCTGCTTGGAAATATGCATATGAAGGACCAAAACCTGGAACAATGTATTGCATTAGGTGTAAAACTGTATACAGTGGAGGCATCAATCGCCTCAAATACCACCTTGCAGGCATCCCTAGACATGATGCTAAGGCTTGCATAAACACCAATGAGGAAATAAAAAGACAAATGAATGCAATACTTTCCGCTGCAGAAGAAAAAAAGGTGCAAAGAGCGAAGGAAAAAGCGGCAATGCAAGCTGCCATAGCTTCTTCTCAAGGTGTTGCAAGTGCAGTCAACCTTGAGTCACTGTCAGATGATGATGATGTAGCAGCTGGCATAGTGGACTCTCTTTGTGGTCCATGTGTGCGAAGGCAATCGCTGCAACCCACCACCACCTCCATCCCTTCGACTACCTCTAGTAGAGTACCAGGGTCAAGATCAACACCTACAGCCACAGGTTCACGCATTGGTGATTTTTTTGTGCCTAGAAACACACCTGGTGCACAACCTTCTTTAGAGGCAACTAGGTGGAATAAGGAGGTGCATGAGCATGCAGATGTTGCTTGTGCCGATTTTTGGTACTTCAACAACATCCCTTTCAATGTGGCAAGCTCACCTTACTGGCAAAATTTGGTGACCGCATTGACAGTTGCAGGGAAAGGCTACAAGGCACCTTCGCGCAAAGACTTGAGTGGGAGGTTAGTTTATATTCTTTAATTTATGTTTTTTAAGTTTAATTTATGATTAATTTAAGCTATTTTTTTGTTTACAAATTAAAATTGTGTACTTAATTTCACTTTGTACTTGTAGGTTGCTTTCTAATGCAACTGAAAGGGCAAGGGCAGCAATAGAAGAACAAAAAGAAGAATGGAAAAAATATGGCTGCACTATACTTTCTGATGGGTGGACGGATGGAAAAAACCGTACCATCATTAATTTTTTGGTTTCTTGCAAAAATGAGGTGGTGTTCTTGAAATCCGTGGATGCCTCCAGCATAGTAAAAAATGCAGAAAATTTGGCTAGAATGTTGGAGCAAGTGTGCATGGAGGTTGGGCTTGAAAATGTGGTGCAAATCGTAACTGACAATGCAGCAGCATATGTGGCAGCAGGAAGAATCCTCCAAGATAAACACTACACAATTTTTTGGACACCATGTGCTGCCCATGTCCTTGACCTTCTTTTGGAGGACATAGGCAAATTAGATTGGGTCACACCGATTGTAGAGGATGGAAGGAGGATCACTAAATATATCTACAATCACCCTTGGGTTCTCAGCTTGATGAGGGAGCACACCAAAGGGAGAGAATTGGTGAGACCTGGTGTGACAAGGTTTGCAACGGTTTTCTTAACGTTGCAAAGCATTCTTGGTGCTTTGACGGCTTTGAAACAAATGTTTGTGAGTCAAGCATGGGTAGACTCACCTTATTCGAAGAAGCCAGAAGGAGAAAGAGTTCAAAACATTGTCTTCGAGCCCCTCTTTGCACAAAGAGCAACAGAGATTGTGAAGGTAACTTCAAAACTTTGAGTTTGAATCTAAATTCAAATTGAACATTTTTCTTAAAGTTAATTTCTGTCATTGTAAATTTGTAAATTACTAAATTGTAACTCTAATCTTTTTTTGCATTTTTAAATTTATATTGTAGGTGTCAAAGCCCTTGGTTAGAGTGCTCCGCTTGGTGGATGGGGATCAAACCCCAATGGGGTATCTTTATGAGGCCATGGATAGGACCAAGGAGGCTATTAGAAATTATTATAAGGGGGACAGCCTCAAATTTGATCCCATTTGGGAGATTATTGACAGGAGGTGGAACAATCAACTCCACCAACTTATCCATGCAGCAGGGTACTTCTTGAACCCCTGTTTCATCCATTCAGGCACCTATGCAGATCCTACTGGAGAGGTTATGGAGGGCCTCAGTACTTGCATTTAGCGGATGACATCCACACCTAATGAGGCAGACCGCATTGTTAATGAATTGCAGAGTTATAGAGAAAAAAGGGGCGCACTCTTCTCTTTAGACCTGGCAAAGAGAGCAGTATCTAGGCTGCCACCAGGTATAAAATTTGAAATTTACAAGTTACAAAAATGAAAAATTGATAATTACAAGTTACAATTTTCTAACTCTTTTTTTGTTTTTTTTGTAGATGTTTGGTGGACAAATTGGGGTGGAAAAACCCCAAATCTTCAAAAATTTTCCCTCCGTGTCTTGAGCCAGCCTTGTAGTTTGTCCAATTGTGAGCGCAATTGGAGTTTGTTTGAGGCCATCCACATAAAGAAGAGGAACAAACTCACTCAAAAACGGCTCAATGACCTTGTCTATGTGCAATATAATCTTTGATTGCGCAGAAGAAAGGTAGAGGAAATATCATATGATGATCCAATTGATTTGGATGAGATAGGCCCATACAGTGATTGGACAGGGCGAGGGGAGCAGCCTCCATTGTTTACTGAGGATGAGATTTATGATTTAGAGCGACAGGCAATGGAGGAGGGTGGATTTGCATTCTCATTGGACGACCTTGAGGATGACCCTGAGGAGGAGGAGTCATTGCCAGTGCCACCACCAGCAGCTGCAAGAGGATCTACATCCAGGATGGAGGTTGAGCCACAGGCACAACAAGAGAAAACTCCTACGATTAGACCCTCTTCTGGTCCCTTACTGAGATCTAGACATGGGAAGAGGAAGATGTGATTCATGTGAATTTGTAAAAACTAAAATATATTAATGTTTATGTAGTATTTACTTTCAGTTTTACAAAAGCAATTTGCTATTTTCATTTTGTTTCAGACTATTATCATATCAGCGCATTGAGCATTCCACACGAGGATGCCATTTTGTATCCAATTTTCTTTCAAATCAATCAAATACTGCTTGTTTCTTATATGTACTCATTTATTGACTCATTGGATGCATCTTATCTTTGAGTTTTGCTAAAAAAATGCGTTTTTAGTGAACTTTAAGCAATTTTTTAATTTCTCGAGTTTTTTGCCGAGTTTTTTCCGAGTTTTTGCCGAGCCGAGTTTTTCGGGCTTGCCGAGTACTTGCAAATGCCGAGTATTCCAACTATGTTCGAAAGCCCCTGTTCTAGGCTTTTAGCCATAGCAGCAAGGCAGTGAACTGTTTGATAAAATGCTTTGGTAGACATGTATGAAAAATGTTGTAGCATAGACAACGCAGTGAACTGTTTGAAAAAATGCCTCAAAGAAATGTGGTCTCATGGAATGCCATGCCAAGCTAATGCAATTGGCAGCTGCTCCTAGTTATTAGTTATGCAATGTGAAGTAATTGCATAACTGCATCAAGAGATTGACTTGTAAAAACTATATTGTAATTGAAATTTTGTCATCATCAGCATCTAGTTATTAGTTATGCAATGTGAAGTAATGCTTTGAGTTTGAAAGATGTGCAATGCAATGAATGTAAATCAGCGTACAAATATAAACTACGAAATCTATTTTCTACAATTCATTAGTTAAACTCTTTATTTTTATTTATAAAAGCTATATCTCTATGCTGTAAAATGCCTTTCAATTTCAAAAAAATAGTTTTATCTCTTGTTCTACAATTTTTTATGTGTTTTTTTTTAAATCTGATTTTTTTCCTGGATTTTTTCAAAAACTCTTATTTTTTTGGGTTGCCGATTTTTTCCCCAAAAGATTTTTGTTGCTATTTTAATTATTATTCACCCAGCATATTGCATTTCCAGCAAGGGTCACAGTTGTAGCTATTAATGTTTCACATGGTGCCCTGCTTTAAATTGAACTGGACATCAATGAGCAGATTTCAGAGTTGTTCCCTTTCGGCAAAATTCAATTTCTATATTATTTTCATGACTGCACATTACAAGTTCAGTAATAACCACTTTAAGAAAATGTAGAAGCAGAACCACCAATAAAATGCAAGTGTCAGCAGCATGCCAGTTGACAACAAGGCAATGCAAAGAAAATTCATAGGATCATTAAGAGCTTTGAACATGTTTGGTTGTTTATCTGTCTCTCTATGTTGTCTATCTGTTCATCTTTTTATTTTTTTCCTATCTGTTCATCTGTTTCAGTCTTCTGTCTATCTATGAAGATAACAAAATAGTATGTATTCATGCAACCAATTAATGGGCAAAGATGTAATTATCATTGGAATACCGAATAATGCATCACAGACTACAAGCAGCCATTTCCAACAGCATGGAATTGAAAACTAGGGCAAAAGGGGCCCCTAGATTTGAATCAAATACAATAAAGCAAGAAAATCAAGAAAAACAAAGAAATAGACACATGGGAGTCAAACTAAAAAAGGTAACCTTTAAAGTTTAAACAAGTAAAAGTGTAAATAGATGCGTGAGGGGAGGACCCTGCAAAGTAGTGGAAGCAACGGAGACCACCTTGGTAGGGAACCAAAATTATCAAGTGTCTATTTTCGGGATATCATTAGAGAAGCCAACAATGTTGATGATTCTAAGAATGCTCATTGGGGAAAGACTAGGGCTAAGGGAGTTGGGCTAGACAGTCATAAACGGGCAGCAGAGTCCACAGTGAACCTCACCTAATGCTCAAGGCTGAAGAACTGCTGGCAGTAGAAAAGAAACTAATAATGTGAGCTTGCCCTTGAGATTTGTGTTGTGAAAGAGGGGTGTTCATGGGTACTTGACATCAAGAAGAGATAGAACCATTACCATTAGAATGAGAGTTGGGGGCTTGAAGAGCCTTGGCCATAGTAGACTGCCAGAATCAACAATGCCTCAATGATATGTCTCCATTTGTAATGGGTGAATAGTATCCAAAAAGCTTTTGATGCCTCCGACATCTGTGAGGAGTTGAAAGAATAAAGTAATCAGTCTCTTAGATCTTAAGCTTGCAGATCTATGCCTAAAAGTAGTGATCTTGCGAAGAAAAACAACTAAGCATCTCTAATTAAGGTAACAAAAGAAAATGGATAAAGAACTACTAGAATATGTGTATAGACAATGATACCTCCCACATATTTCATAGCAGATGGAACACCAAAAACTAAAATGCTTCTTGATCTCCACCTCCTAGTGAGAACAAAAGAAACAAAACCTTTCGCTTTGTCAAATGTGGTGGTTAGCCTCAACATGGCATTAATAGGAGCACACTCACAATTGACCAAGGAAAACATGAGATTATTGATGCTAAAGATGGTTGGGTTGAACAATTGTCTCATCTACAAACTACAAGAAGTGCTTTGTGTAGTTAATTAGTTTGGGGTTGAGAGAATTTGGAGGATATGTCCAAGTAACCTATATGTATTGATAGGCAAATGTCCTCTTTGGTGGCTTGAATGTGAGCGGGAGAATCAAGAAGAAAACCCAAACCCAATTGTGGAAAACAATTTTCAAGAAATGAATAATGAATTATGTTAATGGCGGGAGAATAAACTTGCTCTCTAAGATCAATTAAAGCAAGTCCTCATTGTTGATGTGATAGGTTTTTTTGGAGTTTGAACAAATTTGAAGGTAGGTTTTTTTCCTTTAGTTTCTACTTGAAATGGATTATATGAAATTTTAAGGCCTACTGATGACCAAAATGGGACAATGGAATTCCAAAGTATATCAAATAGAAATAAGATGGAGTGAGAGAAGATACAAATGAAACAAAGATCTATTTGGAGGATTTCCAATTTGTTGAATCTATAACGTGTTGACGTGGATGTTACACACACCAACATGTAGATAAATCTTGGCTCAAATGAACAGAACCTATCTATCTTGAAAGAATCACTAAGATTTTCTGGTTAAAGATGATCTTAGTTCTTCCAATGCTCGAGAATGTCAGGTCTTGATGTGCTAGGTTCACTTAGGGTTCATTGTTCAAAATGTTGTTAATCATGAGGGGCTTATGGTTTTCAAACTTAATGATAACTATACCGAACAAAGTAACATAAAGATATAGCAATTTTAACATGTATTACTCCACAATTTCATGAATACAAATTATTTGCAAAAAATATTTCATGAATTCAAACCATTCATAAGAAATACTTAACATCTAATTAAAGAAAAGCATTAAAGATCCTAAAATTTAAGGTCTCCTAGTTATTATCCACGTATACACCAAGAAATGAACTAAATCAAAGTAGAAACCAGATCCTCTACTTCACCAAATTGCTTTACAGTTATGCATAGAATGATGCAAGAAGTTTAGAGAAGACAAACGACTGTTTACTACCAAATAGTGTCAATATGCACTTGAATTCAACGCAACACATTGGCTTTTTCGATGTGAATAAACAATTAGCTATGTAAGATTCAATATCAAGAAATAGCTTTCAAATTAGCTTTGATATTAGCAATTTCTGCGGAATATACAAGTTTTATGTTGGAATTGAACATAAAACATGAAAATAGAAATAAAATTGGCTATGTACCAATCATATGTCTACCAAGTTCAACAAATTTTGATCCATTTAAATGAATAACACAAGGCCTTTTATAGAACACAAGGCCTCAATAGGGTTTCAAAAAACATATGGTTAAGTAGAACTATGCCAATCATAGCATAGCACATGGCACAAAAAACAGTTGACAATGGAAGATGTTTTCCCATAATTTTGATCCGTTAAAATGAATAACATTCAACCTTTTATAGAACATTGTTAGTGTGAATGGGGTTATTTCCTAACTAGTTATTAGTGAGGACCTATTCACATCATTAATAAGTTTACTTAGGCGTTAGTTTCCTAGGTGGCATTCTAGAAACTAGTATCTAATGGGACCATATCTCATTAATAGGCATGCAGTTATCTAGGCATTTAATATTTCTCTCATGCATTTAATATTTGCATTGAGGTTGTTGTCTTAGTTGTCCCATGTGATAGGATTAAAACACTTGTCATGATCATGTCTAATCCTATTTCTCTTCTTGCCTATATAAGCAAGGCTTCATATGTACATCTTATTCATCCAAAGCTCAGCTGAGTGTTGTGTAAGTCCAATATATCATTGCAATCTTGAGTATTGCATATTGGCCACATCTTGCATCCATTGTTGCAATTTCATGTTCTTGTTTTTCCCTTTTGTGAAAGGATGTTGTTGGTTTTTGTAGATGATCCTGGAGGCTTGAGTCCTCGAGTGACTCAAACATGTTTTATAAGCTATATTTCAACTCCTACATGGTATTAGAGCTCCAGACTTGCAAAGCCCCTTCTTCGATTTGAGGGTGATTCAAGCTTGAGATTTTGCAAGGTGCATATTGGGGCAAAATAGACCTCACGGTTGCGTCCGAAAGGCCCAAAAACCCCTATTTTCATATATACTTCATATTTTTGTGCAAGAAAAAAAACAACTTTTTTCATGCGATTATCTTAAATTTGATGGCCAAATGAGTGTCATAAAAATATTGTGTTAAATTTGACAGCCAAATGACCGGCATTTGACACTATGTTAAATTTGACATTTAGTTTGCCATCGGGATTTACTGTCTTACATTTGACAGTGAAACAACTGTCACCGGATTGCTCAAATTGGACCCCTTCTTTGTTAGCAGTTTTTGTTTTGGAGGCAAACTTCAAAGGCATCTTGGTCATACAGACTCCTTTTTTCGAATAATTTTTTTTTATTTGGGGTATAATTTCGTGCTCTATGAAGTGGTAGTGTTGGTGTTTTATTTTGGTACTGTTTTTTTCCATAATTACAAATTTTTAGAGTTGTTGCCGAGTTCTCTTTTTTCATAACTTTCAGGGCTTCGTTCTCACTCTGGTAAAATTTTTGAGTGAATTTTTTTGAAAGTGCATAATTTTTTGTGTACTTTCCAGTGGGGTGATCAAATTGATCTCATTCTTTGTAAAAGTTTTACTTTGAGCTTGAGGCCAAATTTGGCAATCTGTATACACTAAGATCAAGTCCACTTCGCTATTTTTGGCAAGTGGCACATGTAATCGCACTAATTATAAGTACCACAAATCATATATTGCTTGGGGGGTTTCATGATTGAGTAATTTGGGGGGATAATCTTTTGCTTTTGTTGGCTTATGTCTCTTGATTGATCTATTGTGTGACTAAAACTGAGGAGTTTAATATGGGCATAAAAATTCATCCTATTGTAATAAGGTTAAATCGATGGAACTTTAAGTCTTGGTGAGATGGAATCCTAACACATTGTAGGTGGCTTAATCTTTTTCCATATCTCTATGGACTGGTTCCTAAATCCTCATCAACATGAAAGAGAGTTGTGTGGGAATTCAAACTAGAACATATCCTGGGAGTAATTGGTTGTAGTTGTGATATTGATACACTAATGGCCACTGATGGTATTAAGATCTCTTGTTAACTTATGACCAAACTTTGGGAGATGTATGGAGACTCGAATAAACCTCCATTCCTAGAGGATCCTATTGTGGATTGTCTTGTTCCACTTGCAAAGTCTCGACCTATTGATGATAAAACAACTGAAACACTTGTTGATTGGGAAAGCTATTCTAGTCTTGATGACACATAATCTTCTCCTTCTCCTACAGAGACATCTATTGAGACTTCAGTTTCTATGGCTCCTAATCCATATTTAGAGGGTTCATCTTCTTCATCTATGAGTCAACATCTTGAGGTTGAAGACTCTTGTAATCCAACATTGGCAGAATCATCTATTGTTGTACTTGAGGATGCTTGTGATTCCACAGTTTTGGTTTCTTGTGATTTAGTGTAGTAGGATCTACATCATCTTCCAGCTACATCCATTTGGGATGCATACTTGATAGACATTTGTGGGTTGTTTGTTGAGTCTCATATTTTAGATTTGGGAGACATTATCAATTGCATACATCTTCTCTTTGATGGAAATGGTTCTTCTTCAGTTGTTGCGAGGGAATTCTCTGAACCTCTTGTTCATTCTCTACATGATCATTCTTTGCAGTTTCATATGAGTGTGGATACTTTTGGACAACATTTGGAGGAGGCTTATTTAGAGGAGATTTCCTTGTCTTTGGATTGTGTTCTACAATCGTTTCTAGGTGACTCTGGATTGTCTTCTTTAGTAGTGTGGCCTAGAACACCTATTTGGAGTGTGACACCTTTTGACATCGACATGGAGACACTTGAGCATTCTTTAGAGACATCATCCATCATCCATCTTCTTGATATCCTACATACCTTCTTGGTTGTGTTTCTTCCCAAGGGGAGGAATGTTGTTCGGCGAGATTGGATCATCTTCAGAATTCAATGTCGAACTTCTACCATCATTGCAGGAGACTCACCATTGAGGGGGGTTGCATGGTCCCTCTTCTACTTCTCTCTTATGGGGGGGAATTTTTCCTCGCATGGGGTTTTTTCCTTCTCATTGTTTAGTAAGAGCATTTTGTTTTGTATTTCATCTCTTTTGGAGAGGAGTTTTGTCCCACTGGGTTTTCTCTTTTTCTCTGTTTGTGAGATTTATTTGCATTGCATTTGTACATGGGTACCTAAAATGGCCTAGTAGTCAAGACCCATCATTGCATCCTTGCATCATTTGCATAATAACTACACTCTCTAAGTTGCACTTATGGGGGGGTGTTAGTGTGAATGGGGTTATTTCCTAACTAGTTTTTAGTGAGGACCTATTCATATCATTAATAAATTTACTTAGGAGTTAGTTTCCTAAGTGGCATTCTAGTAACTAGTATTTAATAGGACCATATCTCATTAATAGGCATGTAGTTATCTAGGCATTTAATATTTCTCTTATGCATTGAGGTTGTTATGTCTTAGTTGTCTCATGTGATAGGATTAAGACACTTGTCATGATCTTGTCTAATCCTATCTTTCTCCTTGCCTATATAAGCAAGGTTTCAATGTACATTTTATTCATACAAAGCTCAGTTGAGTGTTGTATAAGTTCAATATATCATTGAAATATTGAGTATTGCATATTGGCCACATCTTGCATCCATTGTTGCAATTTCATGTTCTTGTTTGTCCCTCTTGTGGAAGGTTGTTGGTTTTTGTAGATGATCCTGGTGGCTTGAGTCCTTGAGTGACTCAAACATGTCCTATGAGCTATATTTTAGCTCCTACAAACACAAGGCCTCAAAAGAGTTTCAAAAAGCATATGGCTAAGTAGAACTAAGCCAATCATAGCATAATACATGACACAAAATATAGTTGACACTAGAAGATATTTTTCCCATTCTAGAAATAAATCAAAGGCACTTTGAATTCCTTCTCTGCAATTGAAAAGCTTTGAAATCGTGGGAAAATGTTCATCGGGTTTACTTCCAGCTTCAAAATGTAGGAATAAGCTAGATATTTAGAGTGATCAAGGGGATATAGAAAATCTATCCATCCCTTTCTCGGTTCCACCATCAAGTTTCAGGTTCAGGAAAAATATTTGTTGATGCAAAGTGAGAAAGCTCAAAACTGTATTAACTTACCATAAAAAACTTGTGTTCCTGCTTTTCAATTTTGAACACTCCTTCCACTTACACGTTTCCTAATCGTGTATCCCTCTTACTTTAATATTGTCAGATTCATCTGTGAGTTTGATTCATTCATATGTCTTCATTTTTGTCGTGGTTCACCACCCATCAGACTTGCGTCAACACCATTTCCACCAGCTACACTTAAATTCATTTAATGCATACATCAGAAAAGAAATCATCATTAAAATTAAGCATTTAGTTCAGACTCATTGGATTTTGCAATTAAAATAATGAACTTTGCAGTTTCTTGGGCATATGCGCTTATATGTGGGTTATCAAGTTTTTTTATGTTATCGGACATCCTAGGCAACGCGCTAAACATGTATTTAGCTATACATTTTCCAAATACCCAAGTATCGGAACATTTGGTTTCTCAAATACCTGAACACTTACACAACCATTTCAACATCGTTGTCACAACACCTGCTTGAACTGCTTGACTTAACATGTATGCCTCAAATACCTTGTTTATCACACCCGCGAGTCCACAACCTTTCACCTTACCCGCTCGAAACCTTATTTTCTTCAGTGGTAACTTGGCATACTAAATTTAGCTACAACCTACTTATTCTAAACCATGCATTCGTGCCAGGTTTACCGAAACACCCGATTTTCTAAATTTATGCTTCAAATCTCATGATCCATGCCATAATGCACCCTTTTTTAAACTCAACCTTTGGCACCATTTTCTTTGGCCCTACTAAACAAGTATTTTTTTAAGTTTTGGGTCCCTAAGCTTTTGAAAACTTAGGGTGTGTTGTGTAACCACACAACAACTAGTAACCAACAAAATTAAATTCAAAAGAAGCAGGAAACCAAACAACCTCATCAAATTAAATCTTAAGATCATTTTTCAGAATAATTTGCCAAGTTCACTCAATAGCCAACATAAGAATCATGAAACTTCTTAAAGAGTATCAATGTGTGCTTTGATTAATTACCACCTTTGTAGATTAATAAAGTGAATTGGGTTGTTTGTATCAAGCTATGTAGTTTGGTTTATCCTTTTAAAATAATCTTAGATATTGCCTTGCTGGTAGTCAAGCATCCATAGCCTCGACAAGATTATCTCTATAATTCCCCCCAAACATAGCTCTCTTACCAATCAGGTGTCCATAGCCTCGATAGAGATATTTGGGTCACCTAAAGAGTTGATTTCTCTTTTGATCTTTTTTTTTTGTATTTCTTTCTTTTAAGCTCTTTTATTCAACTTGTTGGCTCTGAAGCTTGCTATTAGGTTGGGAATTACAGTGGTAGCAAAGGACGCCTTTAGATTTTTCACTTGATATAAACTTCCACTATCCCCTCTATTAATCCCCAAATATTTTTACTTAAATTTCTTAAAAATGCAATTCCTTAATGAAATTTCATAACCAAATACTAATTTCCAAGTAATTATGACCAATCATTCCAAAAAATAAGCATAAGTTAGAATTTAATGTGTACTTGATTACCCGATCACCTCTAAATTTAGAGATGTTGGTTACCACCTTTATTGAACGTTTTACCCTTAATAGTCCAGATTGATTTACCTTATCCAAATTTGAATTTGGTGGCTCAAATTACCTTTCAATTAATGGTTTGTCACTTCATCATGATGCCTCAACCTCACATATCAGCTAATATCTATCCGACCAAATTTCCTTTTAATTAGCGCCAAGGCTTAGCTTAATCCACACGTATGATCACAACCTCATTATATTACATTAACCTTCGTGACATACCCATACAGGCCACTCCATTTGTTCAAATTTTAAACCTCATGCATACACTTGGAAATTCTCTCACACACTTGATCTCTCCTGAAGAGCCTAAATGATGGCAATTCAATTACCAGGATGCAAATTTATTAAACTTTATCCTTTACGTGCACTCCTCTTACTCGACTCTATACTGATTTGATCAAAATTTAATTCAATTTAGCCTCTAGAGATTTGAAATGAAAACACCAACCATCCTAGTATGCATTTCCTAGATTTTCTATAATTTGCCATTAAATGTGAAAGTACTATGGCTTTCCCTAAGCCCGCTCTATAAATTGGGACATCTCCTTGAATTCATAATTTTCCATTTTTGACTTATACTATGCCTTTCTTGTGTTTACATTTCTTACATTTTTATTTGATGGATACTCCTGTGTGCCTTACTAGCCCCCATAGGTAGACCAAATTCCTAGGTCTAATTACTAGTCAGGGGCTCCGTAAAGTATTTTATCTTAGAATTCCTTCAACCAAAGCCACTCTAACGATGGTGTTGGGAGATGATTTCATGGACTGAGGGGAATGTTATAGAGTAAACTTGGACTTGTCCTCCTGTTTCATCACTTCATTATTGGACATTGGAATTTCTCGAGAAGAGGTGCATGCAACGACCACCATAATCATGTTGCTTGATTATTTGGGAAACCTGGACTATACGCTGGTAGTGGTGCAACTCAGAATGGGGATTTTGATCGCGAGAGACATCTTGCGCTACTTGAACAATGGAGTCGTGGTTCCTTTGATCCCATTTGTTGGCAATTTGCAGGAAATCGATATCAACAAGCACAAGCACAACGTTTACCTAGGATACTTGTTGCTCATGGATAAGCTACAAAAAATTGACTAGCAATGTGCATTGTTTTACTTTTGACAATTGTGATATTAGGAAAAGGCAATTTTGTATTTCAATATGTACTGTAAATTTTGTATTTCACTATAAATACATAATACTTTGATTAATATAATGAAATTTTGCTTATATAGCTTTAACCTTGGCTCTTCTACTTTTTGCAAGTTGTGCATTCGCTTCAAATTTTTCATTACGCTATTTGATTACATAAACATGCCATTGTGTTCTTAAATTTGGGAGGCTTAGCAGGGTGAATTTGGCTTAGCAGACATTTACCAGTTTTGCAAACCTAACCTAATGCCCTAAGAAAACCTACAAAATTGACAGCTAAAAGATTAACCCTAAACAATACTAACCCTAATACTAATTATGTTAAACTTGACGCTTTAAATTTAGAGTGAAATTCATTCCTAAGGACCAACTTTGTTGTTCTTTTGCTTTGAATCTTAGCTTGCTTATCCTTAAGTTCACTTATATATTCCTAAGCTAAAATATTATAAACATGCATCATTTTGAGTTTTCTGCATCTAATAAACGTATGTTCAAACACATATTTACCAATTATCTCATCAAGATGGATAGAAACGACCTAAATGTCGATCGATTTTGAGTAGCATTCTTTATTTTTGAACTGTATGCCCTTGCATGACTCTTGATCATGAATTCTGGTAATACACTATGTATCTTGAACTTGTGCTTCCATGGCACAAATATTTTTGTTTATTTTGAGCATTCGTCCTTTGCATTGCTCTTTAACACTCTTGCTTTTCAAAACTCTTTTCTCCCTCCTTAGTCCAACTGAAACTCACATTTTTCTTGAGCATAGAAGTTAGAGGCTTTAACAGAAAAGCAATATTAGGAATAAATCTTCTTACAAAGTTGATTCTTCCTAGAAAAAATTGAAGAGTTTTCTTATGAGCTGGTAGTGTCAAAATCAAAATTGCACTTACTCTCTCAGGATCTATTGTAATACCTTGCTTTGAAACAATATGGCCAAGCAATTTACCTTCATGAACAACAAAGATGCACTTCTTTGAATTCAATGAAACACCATACTCCCTGCATCTTTCAAAAATCTATCTCAAATGCATGAAATTATCTTTAACATCTTTTAAAAATAATAATAATATCATCAAGGTATACCAATAAAAAATTTCTCATGAGACCTTTGAAGGCCATATCGATGGCTCTTTAGAAGGTTTCCCTTGCATTAGACAACCCAAAAAGCATTTTTCTATATGTCATGCTTCCCCACTTTGTAGTGAAAGTTGTTTTGAATTGATCTTCCTCCTTAACCAAAATCTGATTATAGCATGAAAATCTATCTTAAAGTGAGAATCTTTCAGAACCTGATACAAGTTGCAATATATGTTCCATTGAGGGCAGTGGGTAATGATCTGTTATGCCTTGAATAACCGCCCCATTTTGTTCTGGAACAAAATAGGTCCCCCTTTGTCTTTTCCCTTGGGCCTTTGGTTTTCTGCCTTAGGCGTTTTCTTTTTTTTGGAGTTCTGTTGGAGGCAGAACTGGAACCAATACTGGACTTGGAAATTCCTTCCAGGTTCTGGTCTTGCTCTGTTCCTGGTTCTGGTTTCAACGGTTCTTTCTCTTCGTTCTTTGTTCTTTCAAGGAGTCGGGTCCCGGTCCAATTCGGGGTGTTAAGCTTTCTTCGGGTCCCATCTCAGGTCTGACCCCGCCTTTTCTTTCTCTTCGTTGGTCTTTTTTGGTTTTTATCTCTCATGCCTTGGGTATTTTCGGCCTTGCGCATCTTTTTCTTTTTGTTTTCGGCGGACTCAGAACAGGAGATGGAACCGAACCTTTAAACTTGAAAAAGTTTCTGGTTCGGGTTCCGTTCCGATCCTGATTCCACGTGTTTCTTTCTTTCGTTTTCCTTTTCTTCTTTTGTTTTGTCATGGGGTTTTCTCCCTCCTTTTTCTATTTCTTTTCCTTGTTCTTCCTTTCTCTTTTCAGATGACGTCGGAGGCGGTCCCGGAATGGAATCCGAACCCAAAACTTGAAAAAGTTTCTGGTTCAGGTTTGGTTCCGGTCCTGATTTCACTTTATCCATTTTGTCTCTCGTCCCCATCCTGACTTTTTTTCACCTCCACCAACTTTAAGGAGGGTGGTGTGTTTTAGGTTCAGGGTTGGTTCTGCCTCAGTTGGAATTTGGATTTTCTCCTAAGTTTGGGATTTTCCACCCAATCTGGCTTTTCTCGGATCTGATTTGAGCTCCGGCCGAATGCTGTTGTTCAGGGATTGTTGGTCTTCATGGAAATCTGTGTGGACCAGATTTTCTCGAAATCCCGAGGCCTCCGAGGAGATGTACCTTCTTCATGGATTTCTTTCTCCTTCGGATTTTCCCGAAATCCATTGTTCCCTATTTTTTTTCGGGTTTTCCAGAATGTCTTCTCCTTCACGAAAATTCGTCTTGTGCGGATTTCCCCAGAATCTGGTGAATTGTGCAAAAGTAGGGAGTAGCGAGACTGTTTAGTAAGTGATGATGCATTTTATGTTTCATTTATGCTATTTTGAGGATCTCGCATGTGGTTCCTTGATTGGTAATGATCGGATTACATTTCTAATGGGTGTTTTCATGCTTATTCTGCTGGAATCTGCCTAGCCCAGAATTCTCCGAAATTCCTCCCTGGCTTGGGTTCCACGGGTCGGCCTAAAACCCGAATTCTTTTTATGATCATTTGTTTGAAGATTTAATGGTACCCTACTGACATAGGATTCATTTTAATGATGATTTTGATTAATTAAATTTTGTTTGTGTGATCTTTACTGTGGTTTTCTTTGTTGATTGTAGGGTTAAATCACATACAAGATGATATTTGTCAAGCGAGCTCAGTTGGGGTCCATTCTTCAATCCAGTTGGTCATAAAGTCTCACCGACATATTGTTTCATCAGTGAGAGAATCAAAATGTTACGACGACACGGAAAGCATATCGGTATGACCACAAGAGGGGTCTTGGCGACAACAAAATTCAGAAAAAGGGGGCTTCGGTCGGTATAATGTCTTACCAACCAAATGAAGTCCCACCGATAGAGGGGGGGTCCCACCTAAGAATCTGAGTCTCGGCAATAATTTTGCCTTCAGCAGGAGGTCTGGCCGATTGGCATGGATCTCGCCGAAGGGAGTTGCATTCGGCGAAAGATAAAACCGTCAGCATAATGTCTGGCCGAAGAGGTGAGGTCACAGTGACAAAAGCAGTATCGACATAGTGATCTGGGCTTGCTAAAAGGTCTCGGCGACCACAAAGTGTCTCCCCGAAATGACAGGAGATTGCAAAAAGATAACGCTCTCAGAAAGATGTCTTGCCGAAGAGCAGAAGTCACGCCGATGACAAGGATGGGCTCAAGGAGAAAGCAAAGGCTTGTTAAAACATCTCCCCGACCTCGGGATCTCTTGCCGACTAGTGAACAACCCGACGAAGGAGAAGACCTCGGTGTAAGGTCTTGGTGAGATCTTTATGTCTCACCAATAGGACATGCTGCCCGGGAGAATGAACGCATTCGCTAAGAGTCAAAAGGGCCCGCGGAGATGTCCTGGTGAAGGGACTTGGTCACACCGAAACATAAGGGAGCAAGCTTGATGAGAACAGGTGGAAATCGGGGAGACTCCATACGAGTGAGGAGACTTCGCTATGAGGTCACATCGACGAGTGATAGTCTCCTCGACATGAAAATGAGATCGCCATGGGATCCTGAGGTTCGTCGAGATGTCTTGCCAAGAGCATGCAATCTTGTCGATAGGTTTTGTTAGCTCGATGTGACTTCTGTAGCTCGCCGAAACGTTTCACCGAATGACCCATGCTATGCCGATAAATGTTATAGGATGAAATTGCATTAGGGAGACACCGATGGTGTCTCATCAACATGCGATTTAAGGTGTCCTACTCTTGACTACTCGAGAATCTGGCGTGGCATGTGATCGTCCAATCAGAGAGAACCTAGAAGGGCCATTGACCAATTGACTGCCCCTGTGGAGAAGACTAATAGAATGCAAGCAAGATGGTTTCCTTCTAAGATCACTAAGGGATAAATCTGTTCGGACAATGGTGTTCAGATCTGCAAGAGGGCCCAACGGTGTTTCCAAAGGACGGTCAAACGTGCAGAGAAGTCCATAATAGAAACGAAGCCGAAGAAAAGAAGAAATTGTGACTCAGAGGGACAGCTGTGGTGGCTATTGGCAAGGAGGTAGATCAATATTAATGAGGATATTTTGAGCATTCAAGGTGACTCCAGCAGAGTTCGAAGGTGGACATGGAGACAGAAGAGTAAATGTTGCAGTTGCAAAAGATCTAAGGTCATCCCCGAGACAACCTTTCAACAATATGGACAACAGGGCTTTGCTTTGAATGCAGTTTTGACTTTCCTCAGTAGGATTTGAGAGCCGAGTCTCCTATAGTTGGCAGATATTTTGTAAACCTTAGTGCAGGTGACATCACATTCAAATTGGAAGATTCGGTATATAAGGCATTCTTGCCTTTGTGTAAGGGGTTAGAAGGATTTAGAGGAAGGTTAGCACTTCTAGATTAGAACTTCTAGGATTAGAGAACTTTCAGACTAAGAATTGTTTAGAGTGAGAACTATTAGGAGTTAATCAGTCAGTAGAAGGAGATAGAGTTGCATCTTGATTCTCAGTAATGAGAGCTTCTCTTGTCTTCTTGTTTAGCAGTTAGATTTCAGTACCAATTGTAATTGTGAACCCTAATCCAAATACCTGCAAAACACAGCTCAATGATGCAATGTTGATTTGATGAAGAGATTTGATGAGTGATCCACTTTGTTGATGAAGATTGAATGCTCCAAGCTAAAACCATATAACCTAGCTGCGTTCAATGATAATGGATGAGGATTATAATGATTTGAGCATGGTAGCTTTGCTTGGATTGTGGATGATAAAATGAGGAGAGGAGCTCTTCATTTATAGGATTTCAAGATGGATGAATTCCCAAATTTGAGCAATGTGGGACTAACATTCATCCAATGATATGGTGCCACTTGTCGAGCTATGAATGGATGATGGTTGTGCAAGATTTGGGGTTTGTGCCAATAAATGCCAATATTTTAAATTCAAATTTGTTGAAATGACATGTAAGAGGGAAGGGAAAATGCAATAAATGCCACTTGGCTCAAGACAAAGGATATGTAATAGATTTTAAAATGCCTTGTTGGATGTACATGTTGACTTAGAATTTTTGAATTGGTGGGGAATATTCCAAAAAGATGTCTTGTGAGGAAAATAGGGATTTAATAAATGAATTAAATCTATTTTCATGTGCAAGTTGCATTATCTAGAGGATGTGACATGATATTAGATTAAATTAATCAAGGGTTAATTAATTTAATGAGAGAGATTAGATGATGTGACTTATTTGACTTAGATTTTAGGATTTATTTAAATCAAATAATGAGAAGAATGTGATAAGATATTAATCAAATAAAGATTTTGATTTATTTAATTAAAAGGAGCTGATGTTAGATTAAATTAAATAAGGTTTTAATTTATTTAATTTAATAGATGAACAAGAGATTTAATCAAATAAAATTGATTATTTAGTGCATCCCGGATGATTAGATCAAGATGATTAATTTAATTATAGAGGAAGAGAGGTGGCTTAATTAAGATAAAGTGATTTATTTTAATTAAAGAGAGGAATATTGATGAATTTAATTAGATAAGGAGTTTTTGATTAAATGGTTGAACCCGAGGATGATTAGGGATGAAAGCTTGATGTTAGTGGATCAGGATCAAGTGTGCGATCAATCTTTATATTTTCAATGTCTATAGTAATGTATTTTATAAGTTCTCTTAGTGTAGTTGGAAACAATCTAGAGAAACAAATTCTCTGTACACTGGTGATTGTGCCAGCTTTGTAAATATTGTTTATCTATTTTAATAACAGTAGAAGCAATTAGAGTTTAATCTATTTCATGTTGTGTTCTTGAATGAAATTTTTCTTAATTGATCATTTGATTTGTGAAGTCTTCAAGGAATGAAATGCTATTTGTGTTTTATTTAAATGGTAGCTGAAAATCTGTTATTCGAATTAGCACTAAGAATGAAAGAGGTTATGTCAATCCACAAGCTTATCTTGTTACAAGTTTTGAACATAATTCCTTAGAAGTTAACAAAATTAAAGTTAAAGATTGGATGAACTATTGTTCTTTTTACGTTTCAAAACTCGGCTTATCTTTCTATTTCTTTAAAATTTAATGCCGTGGGTTTTATTTCATGCTTGATCGATAACAATCCAAAGCTCACCCGGCCAGGGGCCCTTGAATATTCTTGTGCATTTATTACACTAAGTAACATTATAGTTGAGACCCAACTACAAAGACCTTGGGAGCTAAGGCATCCATGTGTTTCCTTTCTCTTTCAGGAGAAGTAGAATAGTAATATTCTGCTTGCATTGTTGTGGTGCCAAAATCATCATCAACAGAAAATTGGCACTAGAAGGAGGGCCTAGAAGGGAAAACTGGATAAAGTTGGGTTTTCATCCCCAAAGAAGTCCCACAGAGTTCTTTGATCAACTGAAAATCCACCACCTTTGATAGAACTCAAGACCCCAATAAGACACAAGATTCGTAAAACTGGGGCAATTATTATACCACCCTTATCAGCTCCGCTCACTCCACCAGGTTTTTCACCAATACCCTAATGGATGCCTATCAATCCACCATCACTTCCATCTCAATTGTCATCACAACTAGTTCAACCCATACAACAGCTGGCTCAACCACCACCACCACCACCAATGGCATTCTTTTAGAATAATCCCTCTCCATTGGGGACTATTCCTGGAGGTTTTCATGACCTACCTAAGAACCCTAAGAAATTTTGTCCTAAGTACATTCATGGAGAGTCAAGGAGTGCTGAAGAGCACATACAAGCTTTTAAGGATGCTTGTACTAGAGCTCAAATAGCCCACCAGGATGTAGTCTGTAGGTTGTTTCCTTATTCCTTAGGGGATATGGCCTACAATTGGTACCTTAATCTCCCTCAAGGTTCTACTCTGACCTGGACACACCTAGAAAATGATTTTATTAATTACTTCAAAATCTATGTGGATCTAGCTCTTTTATATCACCAATTCACTACCATAAGAAAGGAACCAGGTGAACCTTTGCTTTTATTCAATACCAGGTTCCAACAAATGTATAGAAGATTGCAAGATCCCTATTTAGTCACTGAGGATAGTGCCATTCAAGATTACTTTAGGGTTATAGACTTCTTGCTGGGCTTGTTCTTGCAAAGGACCTATCAACCAGCTGAGATTGATTCTCTATCCAAAGTCTATCACCTAGCTATCAAGTTGTAGCAAAAAAATAGTTTTCAACAAGGAGGCCTAGGAGGAGGGTTCCCTTCAATAGGATATCAGATGCATAGCCCAACCCCTCCATTCAATACTGTCTCAGGAATGTCTCCTTCCCATTATGGATCTATATCTGAATTGTAAACTTAGCCACCTATCCCATTCTTTGCTATTGGAAATTCTGATCTTTTTCAACAATCTCAGCTGCCTCAAAGTCCCCATGATCATCAGAACCAAATTAGATCAAATCATAGTCATCAGCCACCTGTCGCTAAGAGTGTGGAAAGTGAGAAGACAGTTTAGCTTACAAATGAGGTAGAAACCTTGAAGAAAACACTGTCTCAAGTTACAAATGACATGGCTCAACTTCAGTTGAACCCTTCCCAAAACCAGGGTAACTACCCTAGTCAAAGCAACAACAATCAGGGTAGCTATCAGAATCATAACAATTACAACCAAAGGGGTTATCAGGGCCAAAGCTCCTCTAATCAAGGGTACCAAAACCAAAACAAAGGGTATAATCAAAGGCCAAATAACAATAGACAATGGAACACAGGGCCCAATAATGGGGGAGTTTCTCATAACTATCAAGCAAATGAGGAGAGATCACATATTGCAAACGTGGCTGACCTCAACTTCATGACCAATTGGTGCAGGCTGCATGATACTACAACCCATTCTGAAATAAACTACCCTTAGATGGAGAAAGTTGTCAAGATGGCACACGAGGATGCCCACACATTCTAGGGGAATTCAAACAAAGGAGGTGATTCAGTGGATACTGCAATGGCTTATGACATCTTTTAAGAAGAGCCTTCATTCCCAAGGCAAGAAGAGAATGAACCAGAGGAGGATTCATATGATGCCCAGGCTTTTCAAACAAAAGGAGGACACTTTCTGAGAAATCAAGGTAAGGGTCTATTCACTACATCAACACCTCCTAATCACATGGTGCCTCCAAATCAAAGTCCTAATAATAATCCTCCTCCACCAAAAGGTCCGCCTGACCTCCATAACAAGGGTAACTCCTCTGCGGTGTTCAAAAGTAATTCAAGTTATAATACATAATTTGATATTGTTTCTAAGATGCAGAAACATAAAACTTCTTTGTCATATTTTGACATTTTAAAGTGGTGCCCTGCTCAAAGGGAGATAGTGTTGAAAGCTCTAGAACAAGCTGATAAGTCAAAAGGAAAGAGCAAGGTGGCACCTGATGGGGACATGAATGCAACCTTATACAGAAACAAGGTAGGTACTCCACCTTTCCTTTTAAGTTTAAGAATTTTTGGGTAGAACCTACACAATTGTTTGTTGGATTCAGGGGCTTCGGGAAATGTCATGTCATTTTCCATATGCAAGAAGTTAGGATTAAAACCCATTCAAACCAATAAGAAGGTCATTCAACTTGAAAAAACAGAGGTTAATGTGGTAGGGGAATTAAGAAACATACATGTTTAAGTAGGATCAGATCCTAGGTTCCTAACCAACATAGATATTTAGGTGAGATGTTCCACAGGGAACTATAGTACATACTTTTCATGAGATTTGATGAAAATTTGGGATATACCCCTTGACACCTTGTAGCTCTCACTGAAAGGATTCCCTAACTCAGAGGCTGGACACAGAAAGTGAAAGGTCTAGCCTCAAGCATATCATCACTGAGTATGATTGTCCCAATGAGGTGGCTGAGTTTGAGACCAAGATGGGGGTTTATAAAAGAGAATAAATTATAACCTTCTCGGTTCTCCATTCTAAAGACATGTCAATGCAAAAAATCCCTGACTCCACGATTAATGAAAATCAACAGGCCTTGATTAGAAAGTTGCAACAAGACCAGCTGGTCTTGGGAGAAGGGGTAGATCTGCAAAGTCTCATGCTCCCTAATTGGTGTAGGGTACACTACCAAAGCCACTCATAATTGACTTGTCAACCCTGCATTGACATTTTAAATCATATTTCCCAAGCTGAGGAAGCTAGCTCAAGTCACCCTGAGACTATTTCAAATCACTTCCCATTTGAAGCCAATGAAGCAACAATGTTAACTAGAAATGAGATACAGTCAAAGGAGGTTCCTCCTCAAATGGAACCTAACCCAGACACACTTCCAAATTAGCATATTGATGAGGAGCAGCCCCAAGGTTTGTTTGACACCCCTGCACTCATGGATATACCAAAATCCAAAGGGTTAATGCAAGAGACAAGTGAATGTCAAGAAGATAACCTTGGGCCACATGATACATCTATATAGGGATTGGGAATTACTCCTGAGGAACCTACTGAACACCCATTCCTTGTATTTAATCCAAAATATCGAGCAACCCCACCCTTGGCTCATTCTATCCAACTGTCCACAATGACCCCAAAAGAACCTACCCCAACACACGATTAGTTATGGACCCTTACCTTTGATGGATCTAAGTCCAAAACCGGTTGTGGTGTTGGAATTGTACTAACCAACCCGAAAGGGAAGGTTTTCTTTGTTTCTTATAGGTTGCAATTTGGATGCACAAACAATGTAGCAGAGTATGAAGCTCTGGCATGGGGATTGATGTTTGCACATAAGAAGAAGGTCACTGCCTTGATGGTCAAGGGAGATTCAGAAATAGTTATCAGGAAAGTGCGCAGCCAATATACATGTCACAACAAGAGGCTGGTGGCATATAGGAACAGGGTATGGAACTTGATCGAAGATTTTGATGCCTTTGGGATTAGACTAATCCCTATAGAAGAAAATCAAATAGCTGATTCATTGGTCATTGCTGCAAGTACCTTGGAACCTATGTAGGGCTCCAAATTCAAAAGATTCTTAGTGGAGCTATTGTCCACCCCAGCTTTTCCTGACAATATCAAGAATTTCTAGGTCTTTGATGATGATCAACATATTCTGGCCTTCTTAGCAAGCTCTAATGTTTTTGAGGGAAAAATTATTGATGATTCCAATAGGGATCAAGGAGATTGGAACCCTAGCGATTGTTATACAGAAGGGGTTCTTAATCTGAAAAGTAATAACATTCCCAAGGGAATGGTTGCTCT
>VDFB02255991.1:0-110180 GCA_007258455.2 Sequoia sempervirens
GTTGACCTAAAGTCAAATATTACATGCTTTCCAAAGAATCACAAACTTGTAGGAGAAGTTTGATATTTTAGCTTCAGAGTAGTCTCATTTTCAACCCTCTTATGAATTTGTTGGACCTTCATCTGAGGTAGTGCACGTACTAACTTCTAAGATGTTTAGATATTCTTTGGTTAATCATATGATTACCATTACTGAGATTAACAGTGAGAAAATTTCACATACTGACGATAATGAACTTCTGAGAGAAGATTTCAGTACTAAGTTCTAAGATGTTGAGATTTTCTTTGGTTATACTACTACCAGTTCCAAGATAGGAAATCTCACATACTGACAATAATGAAACAAAGAAAATCAGGAGAGTTCATTGGCCAATATAATCATCTTGAAAGAGATTATTGGAGCCTAATCTTCATTTTATCCAAGAGATGGTAGTCAAAGTGTCAAACTACTAGTGCTATCACATAGAAACAGAAATCTGCAAAAAAACCTGATTAATCACGATTTTTAAAAAATCTGCAGGCTGGACGATTTTTTGAAAAAATCTTTGACCTTTTGGTCAACAAATTTTTCCCATTTAAAACTCCAAAATCGCCAAAAAAATGCGTTTAAAACCTACAAAAAATTGCGAATAAAATCGTGTTGATTTTCATGCAAAAAAAAAATGATGAGACCATAGCTTGTTGCTTACTATTATGCTTTGATAAAAATTTTCCAAGCATCCATAGATTGTTCGAAAGCATAGTTGGAGAACTCGCCAAAAACTCGCGAGTTTTTTTTGAAAACAAGTAAAACGGAAAGTACTACTAAAAAACTTGGCCGAATTTTAGGCAAACCTCCGACTCTTTGGCTAGTTTTTGTCAAAAAGTCGGCGAAGTTTTAAAAAAAAAAAAAATCGCGATTAGGATATGAAGTCTCGCCGGGCAGCCAAAGCTATTTTACTTGCTTTTCTCGGCTTCTTTCTACTTCTCGCAAGAGCAAAACCCAAATTAGAGCATTTTGCACCATTTTTCAGTGATTTTACATTGAGGAGACGAGATTTGAAGGAGGATTTCATCGGATTTCAAAGGCAAATTGGATTTCCAGGTAGGTTTTTTGATTTTGCTTGTTCTTTCTTTTTTATTTATTTTTTCTTCATTTTTGTTGATTGTATGTTTAAAAAACATCATGAATGAATTGTAAAATAGATTTAAATACATTTATATTGTTGAAAGAAGATTTAGATTCATCAAAACAAAAATTTGTAACACTTTTTTCTGATTTTTTTACATATTTTGCTAATTTTTTCATTTTTTTGAAATTTTCTTCAAACCCTAGTTATTTTTTTATTTTGATTCTTCTTGTTTGTTGAAAACATGTTTAAAATCATATATTAGCTTAATTTGTTACTAATTTAAAGTAATTTTCTGATTTTTACATTTTTTTGTAACCCTAATTTATTAATTTCTTTTTTTAATCTAATTTTTTGATGAAAATGTTTAGAATCTTAGATTAGTTTAGATTTTACTAATTTAAAGTAATCTATATTGATTTAATCTAATTTAGCTTGTTTTAAAATTTTCTATCAAAAAACTAACAAGTTGTGCTTTCACTTTTGTGTGTGTACTTGTAGGTTAATTGATAATGGCTTCTGAATCCGCTTCTACCCCTACCTCAGCCCCATCTGTTCCTGGGAGTGGGGAATATGTAGGCACTCGTCCAGTAGGAGCTAGAGATCCTGCTTGGAAATATGCATATGAAGGACCAGAACCTGGATCAGTGTATTGCATTAGGTGTAAAAATGTATATCGTGGAGGCATCAATCGCCTCAAATACCACCTTGCAGGCATCCCTAGACGTGATGCTAAGGCTTGCATAAACACCAATGAGGAAATAAAAAGACAAATTAATGCAATACTTTCTGCTGCAGAAGGAAAAAAAGGTGCAAAGAGCGAAGGCAAAAGCGGCAATGCAAGTTGCCAGAGCTTCTTTTCAAGGTGCTGCAAGTGCAGTCAACCTTGAGTCACTGTTAGATGATGATGATGTAGCAGCTGGCATAGTGGGCTTTCTTCGTGGTCCACATGTGCGAAGGAAATTGCTGCAACCCACCACCACCTCCATCCCTTCGACTACCTCTAGTAGAGTACCACGGTCAGGATCAACACCTACAGCCACGGGTTCACGCATTGGTGATTTTTTTGTGCCTAGAAACACACCTGGTGCACAACCTTCTTTAGAGGCAACTGGGTGGAATAAGGAGGTGCATGAGCATGCAGATGTTGCTTGTGCCGATTTTTGGTACTTCAACAACATCCCTTTCAATGTGGCAAGCTCACCTTACTGGAAAAATTTGGTGACCACATTGACAGTTGCAGGGAAAGGCTACAAGGAACCTTCGCGCAAAGACTTGAGTGGGAGGTTAGTTTATATTCTTTAATTTATGTTTTTTAAGTTTAATTTATGATTAATTTAAGCTATTTTTTTGTTTACAAATTAAAATTGTGTACTTAATTTCACTTTGTACTTGTAGGTTGCTTTCCAATGCAACTGAAAGGGCAAGGGCAGCGATAGAAGAACAAAGAGAAGAATGGCAAAAATATGGCTGCACTATTTTTTCTGATGGGTGCATGGATGGAAAAAACCATACCATCATTAATTTTTTGGTTTCTTGCAAAAATGAGGTGGTGTTCTTGAAATCCGTGGATACCTCCAGCATAGTAAAAAATGTAGAAAATTTGGCTAGAATGTTGGAGCAAGTGTGCATGGAGGTTGGATTTGAAAATGTGGTGCAAATTGTAACTGACAATGCAGCGGCATATGTGGCAGCAGGAAGAATCCTCCAAGATAAACACCACACAATTTTTTGGACACCATGTGCTGCCCATGTCCTTGACGTTTTTTTGGAGGACATAGGCAAATTAGATTGGGTCACACCGATTGTAGAAGATGGAAGGAGGATCACTAAATATATCTACAATCACCCTTGGGTTCTCAACTTGATGAGGGAGCACACCAAAGGGAGAGAATTGGTGAGACCTGGTGTGACAAGGTTTGCAATGGTTTTCTTAATGTTGCAAAGCATTCTTGGTGCATTGACGGCTTTGAAACAAATGTTTGTGAGTCAAGCATGGGTAGACTCGCCTTATTCGAAGAAGCCGAAAGGAGAAAGAGTTCAAAACATTGTCTTCGAGCCCCTCTTTGCACAAAGAGCAACAGAGATTGTGAAGGTAACTTCAAAACTTTGAGTTTGAATCTAAATTCAAATTGAACATTTTTCTTAAAGTTAATTTCTGTCATTGTAAATTTGTAAATTACTAAATTGTAACTCTAATCTTTTTTTGCATTTTTAAATTTATATTGTAGGTGTCAAAGCCCTTGGTTAGAGTGCTCCGCTTGGTGGATGGGGATCAAACCCCAATGGGGTATCTTTATGAGGCCATGGATAGGACCAAGGAGGCTATTAGAAATTATTATAAGGGGGACAGCCTCAAATTTGATCCCATTTGGGAGATTATTGACAGGAGGTGGAACAATCAACTCCACCAACTTATCCATGCAGCAGGGTACTTCTTGAACCCCTGTTTCATCCATTCAGGCACCTATGCAGATCCTACTGGAGAGGTTATGGAGGGCCTCAGTACTTGCATTTAGCGGATGACATCCACACCTAATGAGGCAGACCGCATTGTTAATGAATTGCAGAGTTATAGAGAAAAAAGGGGCGCACTCTTCTCTTTAGACCTGGCAAAGAGAGCAGTATCTAGGCTGCCACCAGGTATAAAATTTGAAATTTACAAGTTACAAAAATGAAAAATTGATAATTACAAGTTACAATTTTCTAACTCTTTTTTTGTTTTTTTTGTAGATGTTTGGTGGACAAATTGGGGTGGAAAAACCCCAAATCTTCAAAAATTTTCCCTCCGTGTCTTGAGCCAGCCTTGTAGTTTGTCCAATTGTGAGCGCAATTGGAGTTTGTTTGAGGCCATCCACATAAAGAAGAGGAACAAACTCACTCAAAAACGGCTCAATGACCTTGTCTATGTGCAATATAATCTTTGATTGCGCAGAAGAAAGGTAGAGGAAATATCATATGATGATCCAATTGATTTGGATGAGATAGGCCCATACAGTGATTGGACAGGGCGAGGGGAGCAGCCTCCATTGTTTACTGAGGATGAGATTTATGATTTAGAGCGACAGGCAATGGAGGAGGGTGGATTTGCATTCTCATTGGACGACCTTGAGGATGACCCTGAGGAGGAGGAGTCATTGCCAGTGCCACCACCAGCAGCTGCAAGAGGATCTACATCCAGGATGGAGGTTGAGCCACAGGCACAACAAGAGAAAACTCCTACGATTAGACCCTCTTCTGGTCCCTTACTGAGATCTAGACATGGGAAGAGGAAGATGTGATTCATGTGAATTTGTAAAAACTAAAATATATTAATGTTTATGTAGTATTTACTTTCAGTTTTACAAAAGCAATTTGCTATTTTCATTTTGTTTCAGACTATTATCATATCAGCGCATTGAGCATTCCACACGAGGATGCCATTTTGTATCCAATTTTCTTTCAAATCAATCAAATACTGCTTGTTTCTTATATGTACTCATTTATTGACTCATTGGATGCATCTTATCTTTGAGTTTTGCTAAAAAAATGCGTTTTTAGTGAACTTTAAGCAATTTTTTAATTTCTCGAGTTTTTTGCCGAGTTTTTTCCGAGTTTTTGCCGAGCCGAGTTTTTCGGGCTTGCCGAGTACTTGCAAATGCCGAGTATTCCAACTATGTTCGAAAGCCCCTGTTCTAGGCTTTTAGCCATAGCAGCAAGGCAGTGAACTGTTTGATAAAATGCTTTGGTAGACATGTATGAAAAATGTTGTAGCATAGACAACGCAGTGAACTGTTTGAAAAAATGCCTCAAAGAAATGTGGTCTCATGGAATGCCATGCCAAGCTAATGCAATTGGCAGCTGCTCCTAGTTATTAGTTATGCAATGTGAAGTAATTGCATAACTGCATAGGTTGACTTTGTAAAAAACTATATTGTAATTGAAATTTTGTCATCTATCAGCATCTAGTTATTAGTTATGCAATGTGAAGTAATGCTTCGAGTTTGAAAGATGTGCAATGCAATGAATGTAATCAGCGATACAAATATAAACTACAAAAATCTATTTTCTACAATTCATTAGTTAAACTCTTTATTTTATTTGCTTGCTATATCTCTATGCTATGCAAATGCCTTTCAATTTCAAAAAAAATAGTTTTTATCTCTTCTACAATTTTTTATGTTTTTTTTTAAATCTGATTTTTTCCCGATTTTTTCAAAACTCTTATACTTTTGGGTTGCCGATTTTTTCCCCAAAAGATTTTTGTTGCTATTTTAATTATTATTCACCCAGCATATTGCATTTCCAGCAAGGGTCACAGTTGTAGCTATTAATGTTTCACATGGTGCCCTGCTTTAAATTGAACTGGACATCAATGAGCAGATTTCAGAGTTGTTCCCTTTCGGCAAAATTCAATTTCTATATTATTTTCATGACTGCACATTACAAGTTCAGTAATAACCACTTTAAGAAAATGTAGAAGCAGAACCACCAATAAAATGCAAGTGTCAGCAGCATGCCAGTTGACAACAAGGCAATGCAAAGAAAATTCATAGGATCATTAAGAGCTTTGAACATGTTTGGTTGTTTATCTGTCTCTCTATGTTGTCTATCTGTTCATCTTTTTATTTTTTTCCTATCTGTTCATCTGTTTCAGTCTTCTGTCTATCTATGAAGATAACAAAATAGTATGTATTCATGCAACCAATTAATGGGAAAAGATGTAATTATCATTGGAATACCGAATAATGCATCACAGATTACAAGCAGCCATTTCCAACAGCATGGAATTGAAAACTAGGGCAAAAGGGGCCCCTAGATTTGAATCAAATACAATAAAGCAAGAAAATCAAGAAAAACAAAGAAATAGACACATGGGAGTCAAACTAAAAAAGGTAACCTTTAAAGTTTAAACAAGTAAAAGTGTAAATAGATGCGTGAGGGGAGGACCCTGCAAAGTAGTGGAAGCAACGGAGACCACCTTGGTAGGGAACCAAAATTATCAAGTGTCTATTTTCGGGATATCATTAGAGAAGCCAACAATGTTGATGATTCTAAGAATGCTCATTGGGGAAAGACTAGGGCTAAGGGAGTTGGGCTAGACAGTCATAAACGGGCAGCAGAGTCCACAGTGAACCTCACCTAATGCTCAAGGCTGAAGAACTGCTGGCAGTAGAAAAGAAACTAATAATGTGAGCTTGCCCTTGAGATTTGTGTTGTGAAAGAGGGGTGTTCATGGGTACTTGACATCAAGAAGAGATAGAACCATTACCATTAGAATGAGAGTTGGGGGCTTGAAGAGCCTTGGCCATAGTAGACTGCCAGAATCAACAATGCCTCAATGATATGTCTCCATTTGTAATGGGTGAATAGTATCCAAAAAGCTTTTGATGCCTCCGACATCTGTGAGGAGTTGAAAGAATAAAGTAATCAGTCTCTTAGATCTTAAGCTTGCAGATCTATGCCTAAAAGTAGTGATCTTGCGAAGAAAAACAACTAAGCATCTCTAATTAAGGTAACAAAAGAAAATGGATAAAGAACTACTAGAATATGTGTATAGACAATGATACCTCCCACATATTTCATAGCAGATGGAACACCAAAAACTAAAATGCTTCTTGATCTCCACCTCCTAGTGAGAACAAAAGAAACAAAACCTTTCGCTTTGTCAAATGTGGTGGTTAGCCTCAACATGGCATTAATAGGAGCACACTCACAATTGACCAAGGAAAACATGAGATTATTGATGCTAAAGATGGTTGGGTTGAACAATTGTCTCATCTACAAACTACAAGAAGTGCTTTGTGTAGTTAATTAGTTTGGGGTTGAGAGAATTTGGAGGATATGTCCAAGTAACCTATATGTATTGATAGGCAAATGTCCTCTTTGGTGGCTTGAATGTGAGCGGGAGAATCAAGAAGAAAACCCAAACCCAATTGTGGAAAACAATTTTCAAGAAATGAATAATGAATTATGTTAATGGCGGGAGAATAAACTTGCTCTCTAAGATCAATTAAAGCAAGTCCTCATTGTTGATGTGATAGGTTTTTTTGGAGTTTGAACAAATTTGAAGGTAGGTTTTTTTCCTTTAGTTTCTACTTGAAATGGATTATATGAAATTTTAAGGCCTACTGATGACCAAAATGGGACAATGGAATTCCAAAGTATATCAAATAGAAATAAGATGGAGTGAGAGAAGATACAAATGAAACAAAGATCTATTTGGAGGATTTCCAATTTGTTGAATCTATAACGTGTTGACGTGGATGTTACACACACCAACATGTAGATAAATCTTGGCTCAAATGAACAGAACCTATCTATCTTGAAAGAATCACTAAGATTTTCTGGTTAAAGATGATCTTAGTTCTTCCAATGCTCGAGAATGTCAGGTCTTGATGTGCTAGGTTCACTTAGGGTTCATTGTTCAAAATGTTGTTAATCATGAGGGGCTTATGGTTTTCAAACTTAATGATAACTATACCGAACAAAGTAACATAAAGATATAGCAATTTTAACATGTATTACTCCACAATTTCATGAATACAAATTATTTGCAAAAAATATTTCATGAATTCAAACCATTCATAAGAAATACTTAACATCTAATTAAAGAAAAGCATTAAAGATCCTAAAATTTAAGGTCTCCTAGTTATTATCCACGTATACACCAAGAAATGAACTAAATCAAAGTAGAAACCAGATCCTCTACTTCACCAAATTGCTTTACAGTTATGCATAGAATGATGCAAGAAGTTTAGAGAAGACAAACGACTGTTTACTACCAAATAGTGTCAATATGCACTTGAATTCAACGCAACACATTGGCTTTTTCGATGTGAATAAACAATTAGCTATGTAAGATTCAATATCAAGAAATAGCTTTCAAATTAGCTTTGATATTAGCAATTTCTGCGGAATATACAAGTTTTATGTTGGAATTGAACATAAAACATGAAAATAGAAATAAAATTGGCTATGTACCAATCATATGTCTACCAAGTTCAACAAATTTTGATCCATTTAAATGAATAACACAAGGCCTTTTATAGAACACAAGGCCTCAATAGGGTTTCAAAAAACATATGGTTAAGTAGAACTATGCCAATCATAGCATAGCACATGGCACAAAAAACAGTTGACAATGGAAGATGTTTTCCCATAATTTTGATCCGTTAAAATGAATAACATTCAACCTTTTATAGAACATTGTTAGTGTGAATGGGGTTATTTCCTAACTAGTTATTAGTGAGGACCTATTCACATCATTAATAAGTTTACTTAGGCGTTAGTTTCCTAGGTGGCATTCTAGAAACTAGTATCTAATGGGACCATATCTCATTAATAGGCATGCAGTTATCTAGGCATTTAATATTTCTCTCATGCATTTAATATTTGCATTGAGGTTGTTGTCTTAGTTGTCCCATGTGATAGGATTAAAACACTTGTCATGATCATGTCTAATCCTATTTCTCTTCTTGCCTATATAAGCAAGGCTTCATATGTACATCTTATTCATCCAAAGCTCAGCTGAGTGTTGTGTAAGTCCAATATATCATTGCAATCTTGAGTATTGCATATTGGCCACATCTTGCATCCATTGTTGCAATTTCATGTTCTTGTTTTTCCCTTTTGTGAAAGGATGTTGTTGGTTTTTGTAGATGATCCTGGAGGCTTGAGTCCTCGAGTGACTCAAACATGTTTTATAAGCTATATTTCAACTCCTACATGGTATTAGAGCTCCAGACTTGCAAAGCCCCTTCTTCGATTTGAGGGTGATTCAAGCTTGAGATTTTGCAAGGTGCATATTGGGGCAAAATAGACCTCACGGTTGCGTCCGAAAGGCCCAAAAACCCCTATTTTCATATATACTTCATATTTTTGTGCAAGAAAAAAAACAACTTTTTTCATGCGATTATCTTAAATTTGATGGCCAAATGAGTGTCATAAAAATATTGTGTTAAATTTGACAGCCAAATGACCGGCATTTGACACTATGTTAAATTTGACATTTAGTTTGCCATCGGGATTTACTGTCTTACATTTGACAGTGAAACAACTGTCACCGGATTGCTCAAATTGGACCCCTTCTTTGTTAGCAGTTTTTGTTTTGGAGGCAAACTTCAAAGGCATCTTGGTCATACAGACTCCTTTTTTCGAATAATTTTTTTTTATTTGGGGTATAATTTCGTGCTCTATGAAGTGGTAGTGTTGGTGTTTTATTTTGGTACTGTTTTTTTCCATAATTACAAATTTTTAGAGTTGTTGCCGAGTTCTCTTTTTTCATAACTTTCAGGGCTTCGTTCTCACTCTGGTAAAATTTTTGAGTGAATTTTTTTGAAAGTGCATAATTTTTTGTGTACTTTCCAGTGGGGTGATCAAATTGATCTCATTCTTTGTAAAAGTTTTACTTTGAGCTTGAGGCCAAATTTGGCAATCTGTATACACTAAGATCAAGTCCACTTCGCTATTTTTGGCAAGTGGCACATGTAATCGCACTAATTATAAGTACCACAAATCATATATTGCTTGGGGGGTTTCATGATTGAGTAATTTGGGGGGATAATCTTTTGCTTTTGTTGGCTTATGTCTCTTGATTGATCTATTGTGTGACTAAAACTGAGGAGTTTAATATGGGCATAAAAATTCATCCTATTGTAATAAGGTTAAATCGATGGAACTTTAAGTCTTGGTGAGATGGAATCCTAACACATTGTAGGTGGCTTAATCTTTTTCCATATCTCTATGGACTGGTTCCTAAATCCTCATCAACATGAAAGAGAGTTGTGTGGGAATTCAAACTAGAACATATCCTGGGAGTAATTGGTTGTAGTTGTGATATTGATACACTAATGGCCACTGATGGTATTAAGATCTCTTGTTAACTTATGACCAAACTTTGGGAGATGTATGGAGACTCGAATAAACCTCCATTCCTAGAGGATCCTATTGTGGATTGTCTTGTTCCACTTGCAAAGTCTCGACCTATTGATGATAAAACAACTGAAACACTTGTTGATTGGGAAAGCTATTCTAGTCTTGATGACACATAATCTTCTCCTTCTCCTACAGAGACATCTATTGAGACTTCAGTTTCTATGGCTCCTAATCCATATTTAGAGGGTTCATCTTCTTCATCTATGAGTCAACATCTTGAGGTTGAAGACTCTTGTAATCCAACATTGGCAGAATCATCTATTGTTGTACTTGAGGATGCTTGTGATTCCACAGTTTTGGTTTCTTGTGATTTAGTGTAGTAGGATCTACATCATCTTCCAGCTACATCCATTTGGGATGCATACTTGATAGACATTTGTGGGTTGTTTGTTGAGTCTCATATTTTAGATTTGGGAGACATTATCAATTGCATACATCTTCTCTTTGATGGAAATGGTTCTTCTTCAGTTGTTGCGAGGGAATTCTCTGAACCTCTTGTTCATTCTCTACATGATCATTCTTTGCAGTTTCATATGAGTGTGGATACTTTTGGACAACATTTGGAGGAGGCTTATTTAGAGGAGATTTCCTTGTCTTTGGATTGTGTTCTACAATCGTTTCTAGGTGACTCTGGATTGTCTTCTTTAGTAGTGTGGCCTAGAACACCTATTTGGAGTGTGACACCTTTTGACATCGACATGGAGACACTTGAGCATTCTTTAGAGACATCATCCATCATCCATCTTCTTGATATCCTACATACCTTCTTGGTTGTGTTTCTTCCCAAGGGGAGGAATGTTGTTCGGCGAGATTGGATCATCTTCAGAATTCAATGTCGAACTTCTACCATCATTGCAGGAGACTCACCATTGAGGGGGGTTGCATGGTCCCTCTTCTACTTCTCTCTTATGGGGGGGAATTTTTCCTCGCATGGGGTTTTTTCCTTCTCATTGTTTAGTAAGAGCATTTTGTTTTGTATTTCATCTCTTTTGGAGAGGAGTTTTGTCCCACTGGGTTTTCTCTTTTTCTCTGTTTGTGAGATTTATTTGCATTGCATTTGTACATGGGTACCTAAAATGGCCTAGTAGTCAAGACCCATCATTGCATCCTTGCATCATTTGCATAATAACTACACTCTCTAAGTTGCACTTATGGGGGGGTGTTAGTGTGAATGGGGTTATTTCCTAACTAGTTTTTAGTGAGGACCTATTCATATCATTAATAAATTTACTTAGGAGTTAGTTTCCTAAGTGGCATTCTAGTAACTAGTATTTAATAGGACCATATCTCATTAATAGGCATGTAGTTATCTAGGCATTTAATATTTCTCTTATGCATTGAGGTTGTTATGTCTTAGTTGTCTCATGTGATAGGATTAAGACACTTGTCATGATCTTGTCTAATCCTATCTTTCTCCTTGCCTATATAAGCAAGGTTTCAATGTACATTTTATTCATACAAAGCTCAGTTGAGTGTTGTATAAGTTCAATATATCATTGAAATATTGAGTATTGCATATTGGCCACATCTTGCATCCATTGTTGCAATTTCATGTTCTTGTTTGTCCCTCTTGTGGAAGGTTGTTGGTTTTTGTAGATGATCCTGGTGGCTTGAGTCCTTGAGTGACTCAAACATGTCCTATGAGCTATATTTTAGCTCCTACAAACACAAGGCCTCAAAAGAGTTTCAAAAAGCATATGGCTAAGTAGAACTAAGCCAATCATAGCATAATACATGACACAAAATATAGTTGACACTAGAAGATATTTTTCCCATTCTAGAAATAAATCAAAGGCACTTTGAATTCCTTCTCTGCAATTGAAAAGCTTTGAAATCGTGGGAAAATGTTCATCGGGTTTACTTCCAGCTTCAAAATGTAGGAATAAGCTAGATATTTAGAGTGATCAAGGGGATATAGAAAATCTATCCATCCCTTTCTCGGTTCCACCATCAAGTTTCAGGTTCAGGAAAAATATTTGTTGATGCAAAGTGAGAAAGCTCAAAACTGTATTAACTTACCATAAAAAACTTGTGTTCCTGCTTTTCAATTTTGAACACTCCTTCCACTTACACGTTTCCTAATCGTGTATCCCTCTTACTTTAATATTGTCAGATTCATCTGTGAGTTTGATTCATTCATATGTCTTCATTTTTGTCGTGGTTCACCACCCATCAGACTTGCGTCAACACCATTTCCACCAGCTACACTTAAATTCATTTAATGCATACATCAGAAAAGAAATCATCATTAAAATTAAGCATTTAGTTCAGACTCATTGGATTTTGCAATTAAAATAATGAACTTTGCAGTTTCTTGGGCATATGCGCTTATATGTGGGTTATCAAGTTTTTTTATGTTATCGGACATCCTAGGCAACGCGCTAAACATGTATTTAGCTATACATTTTCCAAATACCCAAGTATCGGAACATTTGGTTTCTCAAATACCTGAACACTTACACAACCATTTCAACATCGTTGTCACAACACCTGCTTGAACTGCTTGACTTAACATGTATGCCTCAAATACCTTGTTTATCACACCCGCGAGTCCACAACCTTTCACCTTACCCGCTCGAAACCTTATTTTCTTCAGTGGTAACTTGGCATACTAAATTTAGCTACAACCTACTTATTCTAAACCATGCATTCGTGCCAGGTTTACCGAAACACCCGATTTTCTAAATTTATGCTTCAAATCTCATGATCCATGCCATAATGCACCCTTTTTTAAACTCAACCTTTGGCACCATTTTCTTTGGCCCTACTAAACAAGTATTTTTTTAAGTTTTGGGTCCCTAAGCTTTTGAAAACTTAGGGTGTGTTGTGTAACCACACAACAACTAGTAACCAACAAAATTAAATTCAAAAGAAGCAGGAAACCAAACAACCTCATCAAATTAAATCTTAAGATCATTTTTCAGAATAATTTGCCAAGTTCACTCAATAGCCAACATAAGAATCATGAAACTTCTTAAAGAGTATCAATGTGTGCTTTGATTAATTACCACCTTTGTAGATTAATAAAGTGAATTGGGTTGTTTGTATCAAGCTATGTAGTTTGGTTTATCCTTTTAAAATAATCTTAGATATTGCCTTGCTGGTAGTCAAGCATCCATAGCCTCGACAAGATTATCTCTATAATTCCCCCCAAACATAGCTCTCTTACCAATCAGGTGTCCATAGCCTCGATAGAGATATTTGGGTCACCTAAAGAGTTGATTTCTCTTTTGATCTTTTTTTTTTGTATTTCTTTCTTTTAAGCTCTTTTATTCAACTTGTTGGCTCTGAAGCTTGCTATTAGGTTGGGAATTACAGTGGTAGCAAAGGACGCCTTTAGATTTTTCACTTGATATAAACTTCCACTATCCCCTCTATTAATCCCCAAATATTTTTACTTAAATTTCTTAAAAATGCAATTCCTTAATGAAATTTCATAACCAAATACTAATTTCCAAGTAATTATGACCAATCATTCCAAAAAATAAGCATAAGTTAGAATTTAATGTGTACTTGATTACCCGATCACCTCTAAATTTAGAGATGTTGGTTACCACCTTTATTGAACGTTTTACCCTTAATAGTCCAGATTGATTTACCTTATCCAAATTTGAATTTGGTGGCTCAAATTACCTTTCAATTAATGGTTTGTCACTTCATCATGATGCCTCAACCTCACATATCAGCTAATATCTATCCGACCAAATTTCCTTTTAATTAGCGCCAAGGCTTAGCTTAATCCACACGTATGATCACAACCTCATTATATTACATTAACCTTCGTGACATACCCATACAGGCCACTCCATTTGTTCAAATTTTAAACCTCATGCATACACTTGGAAATTCTCTCACACACTTGATCTCTCCTGAAGAGCCTAAATGATGGCAATTCAATTACCAGGATGCAAATTTATTAAACTTTATCCTTTACGTGCACTCCTCTTACTCGACTCTATACTGATTTGATCAAAATTTAATTCAATTTAGCCTCTAGAGATTTGAAATGAAAACACCAACCATCCTAGTATGCATTTCCTAGATTTTCTATAATTTGCCATTAAATGTGAAAGTACTATGGCTTTCCCTAAGCCCGCTCTATAAATTGGGACATCTCCTTGAATTCATAATTTTCCATTTTTGACTTATACTATGCCTTTCTTGTGTTTACATTTCTTACATTTTTATTTGATGGATACTCCTGTGTGCCTTACTAGCCCCCATAGGTAGACCAAATTCCTAGGTCTAATTACTAGTCAGGGGCTCCGTAAAGTATTTTATCTTAGAATTCCTTCAACCAAAGCCACTCTAACGATGGTGTTGGGAGATGATTTCATGGACTGAGGGGAATGTTATAGAGTAAACTTGGACTTGTCCTCCTGTTTCATCACTTCATTATTGGACATTGGAATTTCTCGAGAAGAGGTGCATGCAACGACCACCATAATCATGTTGCTTGATTATTTGGGAAACCTGGACTATACGCTGGTAGTGGTGCAACTCAGAATGGGGATTTTGATCGCGAGAGACATCTTGCGCTACTTGAACAATGGAGTCGTGGTTCCTTTGATCCCATTTGTTGGCAATTTGCAGGAAATCGATATCAACAAGCACAAGCACAACGTTTACCTAGGATACTTGTTGCTCATGGATAAGCTACAAAAAATTGACTAGCAATGTGCATTGTTTTACTTTTGACAATTGTGATATTAGGAAAAGGCAATTTTGTATTTCAATATGTACTGTAAATTTTGTATTTCACTATAAATACATAATACTTTGATTAATATAATGAAATTTTGCTTATATAGCTTTAACCTTGGCTCTTCTACTTTTTGCAAGTTGTGCATTCGCTTCAAATTTTTCATTACGCTATTTGATTACATAAACATGCCATTGTGTTCTTAAATTTGGGAGGCTTAGCAGGGTGAATTTGGCTTAGCAGACATTTACCAGTTTTGCAAACCTAACCTAATGCCCTAAGAAAACCTACAAAATTGACAGCTAAAAGATTAACCCTAAACAATACTAACCCTAATACTAATTATGTTAAACTTGACGCTTTAAATTTAGAGTGAAATTCATTCCTAAGGACCAACTTTGTTGTTCTTTTGCTTTGAATCTTAGCTTGCTTATCCTTAAGTTCACTTATATATTCCTAAGCTAAAATATTATAAACATGCATCATTTTGAGTTTTCTGCATCTAATAAACGTATGTTCAAACACATATTTACCAATTATCTCATCAAGATGGATAGAAACGACCTAAATGTCGATCGATTTTGAGTAGCATTCTTTATTTTTGAACTGTATGCCCTTGCATGACTCTTGATCATGAATTCTGGTAATACACTATGTATCTTGAACTTGTGCTTCCATGGCACAAATATTTTTGTTTATTTTGAGCATTCGTCCTTTGCATTGCTCTTTAACACTCTTGCTTTTCAAAACTCTTTTCTCCCTCCTTAGTCCAACTGAAACTCACATTTTTCTTGAGCATAGAAGTTAGAGGCTTTAACAGAAAAGCAATATTAGGAATAAATCTTCTTACAAAGTTGATTCTTCCTAGAAAAAATTGAAGAGTTTTCTTATGAGCTGGTAGTGTCAAAATCAAAATTGCACTTACTCTCTCAGGATCTATTGTAATACCTTGCTTTGAAACAATATGGCCAAGCAATTTACCTTCATGAACAACAAAGATGCACTTCTTTGAATTCAATGAAACACCATACTCCCTGCATCTTTCAAAAATCTATCTCAAATGCATGAAATTATCTTTAACATCTTTTAAAAATAATAATAATATCATCAAGGTATACCAATAAAAAATTTCTCATGAGACCTTTGAAGGCCATATCGATGGCTCTTTAGAAGGTTTCCCTTGCATTAGACAACCCAAAAAGCATTTTTCTATATGTCATGCTTCCCCACTTTGTAGTGAAAGTTGTTTTGAATTGATCTTCCTCCTTAACCAAAATCTGATTATAGCATGAAAATCTATCTTAAAGTGAGAATCTTTCAGAACCTGATACAAGTTGCAATATATGTTCCATTGAGGGCAGTGGGTAATGATCTGTTATGCCTTGAATAACCGCCCCATTTTGTTCTGGAACAAAATAGGTCCCCCTTTGTCTTTTCCCTTGGGCCTTTGGTTTTCTGCCTTAGGCGTTTTCTTTTTTTTGGAGTTCTGTTGGAGGCAGAACTGGAACCAATACTGGACTTGGAAATTCCTTCCAGGTTCTGGTCTTGCTCTGTTCCTGGTTCTGGTTTCAACGGTTCTTTCTCTTCGTTCTTTGTTCTTTCAAGGAGTCGGGTCCCGGTCCAATTCGGGGTGTTAAGCTTTCTTCGGGTCCCATCTCAGGTCTGACCCCGCCTTTTCTTTCTCTTCGTTGGTCTTTTTTGGTTTTTATCTCTCATGCCTTGGGTATTTTCGGCCTTGCGCATCTTTTTCTTTTTGTTTTCGGCGGACTCAGAACAGGAGATGGAACCGAACCTTTAAACTTGAAAAAGTTTCTGGTTCGGGTTCCGTTCCGATCCTGATTCCACGTGTTTCTTTCTTTCGTTTTCCTTTTCTTCTTTTGTTTTGTCATGGGGTTTTCTCCCTCCTTTTTCTATTTCTTTTCCTTGTTCTTCCTTTCTCTTTTCAGATGACGTCGGAGGCGGTCCCGGAATGGAATCCGAACCCAAAACTTGAAAAAGTTTCTGGTTCAGGTTTGGTTCCGGTCCTGATTTCACTTTATCCATTTTGTCTCTCGTCCCCATCCTGACTTTTTTTCACCTCCACCAACTTTAAGGAGGGTGGTGTGTTTTAGGTTCAGGGTTGGTTCTGCCTCAGTTGGAATTTGGATTTTCTCCTAAGTTTGGGATTTTCCACCCAATCTGGCTTTTCTCGGATCTGATTTGAGCTCCGGCCGAATGCTGTTGTTCAGGGATTGTTGGTCTTCATGGAAATCTGTGTGGACCAGATTTTCTCGAAATCCCGAGGCCTCCGAGGAGATGTACCTTCTTCATGGATTTCTTTCTCCTTCGGATTTTCCCGAAATCCATTGTTCCCTATTTTTTTTCGGGTTTTCCAGAATGTCTTCTCCTTCACGAAAATTCGTCTTGTGCGGATTTCCCCAGAATCTGGTGAATTGTGCAAAAGTAGGGAGTAGCGAGACTGTTTAGTAAGTGATGATGCATTTTATGTTTCATTTATGCTATTTTGAGGATCTCGCATGTGGTTCCTTGATTGGTAATGATCGGATTACATTTCTAATGGGTGTTTTCATGCTTATTCTGCTGGAATCTGCCTAGCCCAGAATTCTCCGAAATTCCTCCCTGGCTTGGGTTCCACGGGTCGGCCTAAAACCCGAATTCTTTTTATGATCATTTGTTTGAAGATTTAATGGTACCCTACTGACATAGGATTCATTTTAATGATGATTTTGATTAATTAAATTTTGTTTGTGTGATCTTTACTGTGGTTTTCTTTGTTGATTGTAGGGTTAAATCACATACAAGATGATATTTGTCAAGCGAGCTCAGTTGGGGTCCATTCTTCAATCCAGTTGGTCATAAAGTCTCACCGACATATTGTTTCATCAGTGAGAGAATCAAAATGTTACGACGACACGGAAAGCATATCGGTATGACCACAAGAGGGGTCTTGGCGACAACAAAATTCAGAAAAAGGGGGCTTCGGTCGGTATAATGTCTTACCAACCAAATGAAGTCCCACCGATAGAGGGGGGGTCCCACCTAAGAATCTGAGTCTCGGCAATAATTTTGCCTTCAGCAGGAGGTCTGGCCGATTGGCATGGATCTCGCCGAAGGGAGTTGCATTCGGCGAAAGATAAAACCGTCAGCATAATGTCTGGCCGAAGAGGTGAGGTCACAGTGACAAAAGCAGTATCGACATAGTGATCTGGGCTTGCTAAAAGGTCTCGGCGACCACAAAGTGTCTCCCCGAAATGACAGGAGATTGCAAAAAGATAACGCTCTCAGAAAGATGTCTTGCCGAAGAGCAGAAGTCACGCCGATGACAAGGATGGGCTCAAGGAGAAAGCAAAGGCTTGTTAAAACATCTCCCCGACCTCGGGATCTCTTGCCGACTAGTGAACAACCCGACGAAGGAGAAGACCTCGGTGTAAGGTCTTGGTGAGATCTTTATGTCTCACCAATAGGACATGCTGCCCGGGAGAATGAACGCATTCGCTAAGAGTCAAAAGGGCCCGCGGAGATGTCCTGGTGAAGGGACTTGGTCACACCGAAACATAAGGGAGCAAGCTTGATGAGAACAGGTGGAAATCGGGGAGACTCCATACGAGTGAGGAGACTTCGCTATGAGGTCACATCGACGAGTGATAGTCTCCTCGACATGAAAATGAGATCGCCATGGGATCCTGAGGTTCGTCGAGATGTCTTGCCAAGAGCATGCAATCTTGTCGATAGGTTTTGTTAGCTCGATGTGACTTCTGTAGCTCGCCGAAACGTTTCACCGAATGACCCATGCTATGCCGATAAATGTTATAGGATGAAATTGCATTAGGGAGACACCGATGGTGTCTCATCAACATGCGATTTAAGGTGTCCTACTCTTGACTACTCGAGAATCTGGCGTGGCATGTGATCGTCCAATCAGAGAGAACCTAGAAGGGCCATTGACCAATTGACTGCCCCTGTGGAGAAGACTAATAGAATGCAAGCAAGATGGTTTCCTTCTAAGATCACTAAGGGATAAATCTGTTCGGACAATGGTGTTCAGATCTGCAAGAGGGCCCAACGGTGTTTCCAAAGGACGGTCAAACGTGCAGAGAAGTCCATAATAGAAACGAAGCCGAAGAAAAGAAGAAATTGTGACTCAGAGGGACAGCTGTGGTGGCTATTGGCAAGGAGGTAGATCAATATTAATGAGGATATTTTGAGCATTCAAGGTGACTCCAGCAGAGTTCGAAGGTGGACATGGAGACAGAAGAGTAAATGTTGCAGTTGCAAAAGATCTAAGGTCATCCCCGAGACAACCTTTCAACAATATGGACAACAGGGCTTTGCTTTGAATGCAGTTTTGACTTTCCTCAGTAGGATTTGAGAGCCGAGTCTCCTATAGTTGGCAGATATTTTGTAAACCTTAGTGCAGGTGACATCACATTCAAATTGGAAGATTCGGTATATAAGGCATTCTTGCCTTTGTGTAAGGGGTTAGAAGGATTTAGAGGAAGGTTAGCACTTCTAGATTAGAACTTCTAGGATTAGAGAACTTTCAGACTAAGAATTGTTTAGAGTGAGAACTATTAGGAGTTAATCAGTCAGTAGAAGGAGATAGAGTTGCATCTTGATTCTCAGTAATGAGAGCTTCTCTTGTCTTCTTGTTTAGCAGTTAGATTTCAGTACCAATTGTAATTGTGAACCCTAATCCAAATACCTGCAAAACACAACAAATTAATACATTAGGAGATCAAATGCAAGCAAGAATAAGGATTCCTCAAGAAATTAGTTTGAATAGAAAAAGAGATAGAAAATGAAAGGAAGAACACAATGAAACTTGAAAGCCTATCAAAATCTATTCTAAATCAAGCAAACTCCTAATCTCTTCAGGGAATTGGTGCCAATTTGATGTGAAAATTGACCCTTTCCCAACTCCAATGATGCAATGTTGATTTGATGAAGAGATTTGATGAGTGATCCACTTTGTTGATGAAGATTGAATGCTCCAAGCTAAAAACCCGCATAACCTAGCTAAGATTCAATGATAATGGATGAGGATTGCTAATGATTTTGAGCATGGTAACTTTTCTTAGATTGTGGATGATGAAATGAGGATATGAACTCTTTATTTATAGAATGCCAAGATGGATGAATGCCCAAATTTGAGCAATGTAGGGCTAACATTCATCCAATTATATGGCGCCACTTGTCAAGCTATGAATGGATGATGGATGTGCAAGATTTGGGGTTTGTGCCAATAAATGCCAATATTTGAAATTCAAATTTGTTGAAATGACTTGTGAGAGGGAAGGGAAAATGCAATAAATTCCACTTGGCTCAAGACAAAGGATATGTAAGAGATTTTAAATGCCTTGTTGGATGTACATGTTGACTTAGAATTTTTGAATTCAAATTGAGGGAATATTCCAAAAGATGCCATGTGAGGGAAAATAGGGATTTAATAAATGAATTAAATCTATTTTCATGTGCAACTTGCATTATCTAGAGGATGGGACATGAGATTAGATTAAATTAATCAAGGGTTAATTAATTAATAGGAGATTAGATGACGTGATTTATTTGACTTAGATTTTAGGATTTATTTAAATCAAATAATGAGAAGAATGTGATAAGATATTAATCAAATAAAGATTTTGATTTATTTAATTAAAACGAGCTGATGTTAGATTAAATAAAATAAGGTTTTAATTTATTTAATTTAATAGATAGACTTAAGAGATTTAATCAAATAAAATTGATTATTTAATTAAATCGGATGATTAGATCAAGATGATTAATTTAATTATCGAGAAGAGGTGACTTAATTAGATAAAGTGATTTATTTAATTAAGAGAGGAATATTGATGAATTTAATTAGATAAGGAGTTTTGATTAAATGGTTAGACCGAGGGATGATTCAGGATGAAACGATGTTAGTGGATCAGGATCAAGTGTGCGATCAATCTTTATATTTTCAATGTCTATAGTAATGTATTTTATAAGTTCTCTTAGTGTAGTTGGAAACAATCTGGAGAAACAAATTCTCTGTACACTGGTGATTGTGCCAGCTTTGTAAATATTGCTTATCTATTTTAATAATAGTAGAAGCAATCAGAGTTCAATCTGCTTCATGTTGTGTTCCAGAATGATATTTGTTTTAAATTGATCATTTGATTTGTGAAGTATTCAAGGAATGAAATATTATTTTGTGTTTTCTTTAAATGGTAATTAAAATTTGCTATGTGAATTGGCACTAAGAATGAAAGAGGTTGTGTGTCAATCACAAGCTTATCTTGTTCTGCAGTTTTAGTTTATAATTCCTTGAAGTTAACAAGTCTGGTTAAGATTGGATGAACTATTGTTCTTTTCTGTTTCAAAACTCTGACTTATCTTTTTCTATTTCTTTAAAAACCCCTATTAGAGTAGGTTTTATTTCATGATTGATCTAAAAACAATCCAAAAGCTCACACCAGCAGGCCCCTTGAATATTACTGTTGCATTGACCACTGAGTAACATCAGCATAGTTGAGACCCAACTACAAAGACCTTGGGAGCTAAGGCATCCATGTGTTTCCTTTCTCTTTCAGGAGAAGTAGAATAGTAATATTCTGCTTGCATTGTTGTGGTGCCAAAATCATCATCAACAGAAAATTGGCACTAGAAGGAGGGCCTAGAAGGGAAAACTGGATAAAGTTGGGTTTTCATCCCCAAAGAAGTCCCACAGAGTTCTTTGATCAACTGAAAATCCACCACCTTTGATAGAACTCAAGACCCCAATAAGACACAAGATTCGTAAAACTGGGGCAATTATTATACCACCCTTATCAGCTCCGCTCACTCCACCAGGTTTTTCACCAATACCCTAATGGATGCCTATCAATCCACCATCACTTCCATCTCAATTGTCATCACAACTAGTTCAACCCATACAACAGCTGGCTCAACCACCACCACCACCACCAATGGCATTCTTTTAGAATAATCCCTCTCCATTGGGGACTATTCCTGGAGGTTTTCATGACCTACCTAAGAACCCTAAGAAATTTTGTCCTAAGTACATTCATGGAGAGTCAAGGAGTGCTGAAGAGCACATACAAGCTTTTAAGGATGCTTGTACTAGAGCTCAAATAGCCCACCAGGATGTAGTCTGTAGGTTGTTTCCTTATTCCTTAGGGGATATGGCCTACAATTGGTACCTTAATCTCCCTCAAGGTTCTACTCTGACCTGGACACACCTAGAAAATGATTTTATTAATTACTTCAAAATCTATGTGGATCTAGCTCTTTTATATCACCAATTCACTACCATAAGAAAGGAACCAGGTGAACCTTTGCTTTTATTCAATACCAGGTTCCAACAAATGTATAGAAGATTGCAAGATCCCTATTTAGTCACTGAGGATAGTGCCATTCAAGATTACTTTAGGGTTATAGACTTCTTGCTGGGCTTGTTCTTGCAAAGGACCTATCAACCAGCTGAGATTGATTCTCTATCCAAAGTCTATCACCTAGCTATCAAGTTGTAGCAAAAAAATAGTTTTCAACAAGGAGGCCTAGGAGGAGGGTTCCCTTCAATAGGATATCAGATGCATAGCCCAACCCCTCCATTCAATACTGTCTCAGGAATGTCTCCTTCCCATTATGGATCTATATCTGAATTGTAAACTTAGCCACCTATCCCATTCTTTGCTATTGGAAATTCTGATCTTTTTCAACAATCTCAGCTGCCTCAAAGTCCCCATGATCATCAGAACCAAATTAGATCAAATCATAGTCATCAGCCACCTGTCGCTAAGAGTGTGGAAAGTGAGAAGACAGTTTAGCTTACAAATGAGGTAGAAACCTTGAAGAAAACACTGTCTCAAGTTACAAATGACATGGCTCAACTTCAGTTGAACCCTTCCCAAAACCAGGGTAACTACCCTAGTCAAAGCAACAACAATCAGGGTAGCTATCAGAATCATAACAATTACAACCAAAGGGGTTATCAGGGCCAAAGCTCCTCTAATCAAGGGTACCAAAACCAAAACAAAGGGTATAATCAAAGGCCAAATAACAATAGACAATGGAACACAGGGCCCAATAATGGGGGAGTTTCTCATAACTATCAAGCAAATGAGGAGAGATCACATATTGCAAACGTGGCTGACCTCAACTTCATGACCAATTGGTGCAGGCTGCATGATACTACAACCCATTCTGAAATAAACTACCCTTAGATGGAGAAAGTTGTCAAGATGGCACACGAGGATGCCCACACATTCTAGGGGAATTCAAACAAAGGAGGTGATTCAGTGGATACTGCAATGGCTTATGACATCTTTTAAGAAGAGCCTTCATTCCCAAGGCAAGAAGAGAATGAACCAGAGGAGGATTCATATGATGCCCAGGCTTTTCAAACAAAAGGAGGACACTTTCTGAGAAATCAAGGTAAGGGTCTATTCACTACATCAACACCTCCTAATCACATGGTGCCTCCAAATCAAAGTCCTAATAATAATCCTCCTCCACCAAAAGGTCCGCCTGACCTCCATAACAAGGGTAACTCCTCTGCGGTGTTCAAAAGTAATTCAAGTTATAATACATAATTTGATATTGTTTCTAAGATGCAGAAACATAAAACTTCTTTGTCATATTTTGACATTTTAAAGTGGTGCCCTGCTCAAAGGGAGATAGTGTTGAAAGCTCTAGAACAAGCTGATAAGTCAAAAGGAAAGAGCAAGGTGGCACCTGATGGGGACATGAATGCAACCTTATACAGAAACAAGGTAGGTACTCCACCTTTCCTTTTAAGTTTAAGAATTTTTGGGTAGAACCTACACAATTGTTTGTTGGATTCAGGGGCTTCGGGAAATGTCATGTCATTTTCCATATGCAAGAAGTTAGGATTAAAACCCATTCAAACCAATAAGAAGGTCATTCAACTTGAAAAAACAGAGGTTAATGTGGTAGGGGAATTAAGAAACATACATGTTTAAGTAGGATCAGATCCTAGGTTCCTAACCAACATAGATATTCAAGTGGCAGATATTCCCGAGACCTATGGTATGCTGCTAAGCCGAGATTTGATGAAAAAATTAGGGGGATATCTTTCCCTTGACTTTTCACATATGTGGCTATCATGGAAAGGGATTCCTAATTAGAATAGGATTGAAAGTGAGTCTCACCTCAAGCATATCATCACTGAGTATGATTGTCCCAATGAGGTGGCTGAGTTTGAGACCAAGATGGGGGTTTATAAAAGAGAATAAATTATAACCTTCTCGGTTCTCCATTCTAAAGACATGTCAATGCAAAAAATCCCTGACTCCACGATTAATGAAAATCAACAGGCCTTGATTAGAAAGTTGCAACAAGACCAGCTGGTCTTGGGAGAAGGGGTAGATCTGCAAAGTCTCATGCTCCCTAATTGGTGTAGGGTACACTACCAAAGCCACTCATAATTGACTTGTCAACCCTGCATTGACATTTTAAATCATATTTCCCAAGCTGAGGAAGCTAGCTCAAGTCACCCTGAGACTATTTCAAATCACTTCCCATTTGAAGCCAATGAAGCAACAATGTTAACTAGAAATGAGATACAGTCAAAGGAGGTTCCTCCTCAAATGGAACCTAACCCAGACACACTTCCAAATTAGCATATTGATGAGGAGCAGCCCCAAGGTTTGTTTGACACCCCTGCACTCATGGATATACCAAAATCCAAAGGGTTAATGCAAGAGACAAGTGAATGTCAAGAAGATAACCTTGGGCCACATGATACATCTATATAGGGATTGGGAATTACTCCTGAGGAACCTACTGAACACCCATTCCTTGTATTTAATCCAAAATATCGAGCAACCCCACCCTTGGCTCATTCTATCCAACTGTCCACAATGACCCCAAAAGAACCTACCCCAACACACGATTAGTTATGGACCCTTACCTTTGATGGATCTAAGTCCAAAACCGGTTGTGGTGTTGGAATTGTACTAACCAACCCGAAAGGGAAGGTTTTCTTTGTTTCTTATAGGTTGCAATTTGGATGCACAAACAATGTAGCAGAGTATGAAGCTCTGGCATGGGGATTGATGTTTGCACATAAGAAGAAGGTCACTGCCTTGATGGTCAAGGGAGATTCAGAAATAGTTATCAGGAAAGTGCGCAGCCAATATACATGTCACAACAAGAGGCTGGTGGCATATAGGAACAGGGTATGGAACTTGATCGAAGATTTTGATGCCTTTGGGATTAGACTAATCCCTATAGAAGAAAATCAAATAGCTGATTCATTGGTCATTGCTGCAAGTACCTTGGAACCTATGTAGGGCTCCAAATTCAAAAGATTCTTAGTGGAGCTATTGTCCACCCCAGCTTTTCCTGACAATATCAAGAATTTCTAGGTCTTTGATGATGATCAACATATTCTGGCCTTCTTAGCAAGCTCTAATGTTTTTGAGGGAAAAATTATTGATGATTCCAATAGGGATCAAGGAGATTGGAACCCTAGCGATTGTTATACAGAAGGGGTTCTTAATCTGAAAAGTAATAACATTCCCAAGGGAATGGTTGCTCTGGAAAGAATCTTTGACTTAGATCTGAGGGCTTGAGAGAAAATATCTTTTGAAGAAAAGGGAGGCGAATATGAAACAATTAACTTGGCCGATGCTGGCCCTGAAAGGAAGGTCTATATAGGGAAGGTCTGCCAAGAGGAAATTAAAGAAGACATATTGAGGGAACTTAAAAAGGATATTGCTACGATTTCCTGGGGGTATGAAGACCTCCATATATTTGATGCTTTTGTTATGACTCACACTATCCCATTGAAGCCCGAGGCTAAAACTTTCTGACAGAAGCAGCGTCTTGTCAACGCCCTGATTGAGCCATTGATCTATAAAGAAGTTTAGAAGTTGCTGTCTGCAAGGATAATCTTTCCTATGCGCTATTCAACATGGGTAGCCAACTTAGTTCCAGTCTGTAAGAAGAATGGGGAGATCAGACTATGCGTGGACTTTAGAAATCTAAACAGGGATTCATAAAAGGATAACTACCCGCTTCCCTCTCTGGATGAAGTCTTGTAGACTGTTAATGGAGCACAGATGATGTCATTCTTGGATGGTTACTCTGGATACAATCAGGTAATGGTTGACTTTGAGGACAGGATGAAGATGAATTTCACTACAAAGTGGGGAACATTTGCATATAGGAGGATGCCTTTCAGTCTGATAAATGTTGGAGCCACTTTTCAGCATGCCATGGACATAGCTTTCAAGGATCTAATTGGAAAATGCATTATTGTTTACATAGACGACCTGACAGTGTTTTCCAAGGACCGATTGAACCACATTGCTGACTAGGCCAAGGTTTTGGAACGATGCATCCAGTATGGAGTCTCATTGAATCCAAAAAAATGCGTGTTTGGAGTCTCTGAAGGAAAGCTCTTGGGACATATAATTTTAGAAAGGGGAATATCAATTGATCTAGACCGAGTTGAGTCCATTCTGAAGATCACCCGACCAGGAAGTAATAAAGAAATGAAGTCTTTCTTCAGGAGAATCAACTTTGTAAGGAAGTTCATCACAGGCTTTGTAGAGATTGTAAAGCCTCTAAACGAAATGATGAAGAAGGACGCCAAGATAGAGTGGACGGATGAGGAAAATGATGCGTTCTCACAAGTCAAGTGAGCCATCTCGGAAGCACTAGTTCTCACTAGCCCTAACTACTCGAGATTGTTTTATATCTATTCCTTCACCTTTGAACACTCATGTGCAACTGTATTAACCCAACGAGGAGAAGAGTCAGAGGAGAGATCGATTGCTTTCATGAGTTCTCCCTTCAAGAACACAAAAACTAGGTATCCGCCCCTGGAGAAGCAAGCTTTTGCGCTAGTTTGAGTTGTCAAGAAGTTTCAACATTGCATCCTTCACAGCCAAATCATTGCTGTAGTTTCAGACGCAGCTGTAAAGTCTCTACTTATATAGAGCGAGCTGGGGGAAAGAAGAGGAAAGTGGATGACTATCTTACAAGAGTTCGATCTGGAGATACGCCCTATGAGACTTGTCTGAGGTACTGGTTTGTCTGAATCCATGACAAAGGCTGGTAACAACATTATTTTCCAGTAATACACAACTCAGTCCTTTTCCAATGATCCCTAGTATGCAGATGTTTTCTACCTAATGCTTAACAATCGCTATCCAGAAGGAATGAATGCCACTCAAAGGAGAGCCCTGAGACTGAAGATTTCTCATTATATGTTCAAAGGAGGGTTGCTATACAGAAGAAATTTTAAAGGAGTATACCTGAGATGCCTTGATCATCAAGAGGCTCAACATGTCATCTCTAAGTTTCATGGGAAGCATGGCACAGGCCATGGGAAGCAGACTCATTGGCACACTAGATCCTCAAATCTGGTTACTATTGGCCCTGTGTATTCAAACATGCCCATCAGCATGTGAGGACTTGTCACACATGTCAATTTTCTGCATCAAGGGAATGCCATTCAGCTATGCCACTACAACCAATCTATGAGGTAATGCCTTTTGCCCAATGGGCACTAGATTTCATTGGGGTGATCAACCCAAACTCTTCTATAGGACACAAGCTATACCCTACAAAAACAACACAATAGAGGTAGTGATCAAGTTCCTCACCGAATGCATCACTACAAGGTTTGGGGTACCTTTCTCTCTGGTATGTGATAATGGTTCCGCCTTCTCTTCTGTTGAATTCATTTCTTGGGCATATGATCACAAGATTGTCCTAAAATATTCTTCAAATTATTACCCACAAGGCAATGGGGTTGCAGATTCAACAAACGAGAATCTCCTAGGGCTAATTAAGAAATTGTTAGAGCACAACTCTAGAGACTGGCATACCTAGCTTAGATTCGCATTATGGGCAGATAGGACTAGGATTAAGGCTACCTTAAACACCTCACCATTCAAGCTGATATATGGCCAAGAGCCTGTCTATCCTATCCATCTGCAAATACCTATCCTTGAGTTCATGCAAAAATTCTACTCTAATGACAATAGGATAGAGGTTAGGTTAGCTACTTTGTTGAAATTAGAAGAGCAGAGAGATGTGTCCTTACAACAATTCTTTAGGCATCAGGCTATTGTCAAACGATGGTTTGACAAAAGAGCTAAGATAAATTCTTTTAGGATATCAGACCTTGTGTTACTTTGGGACAAGGCCAGCAAAAAGAAAGGCAATCACCAAAAGTTTGACAAACTCTGGTTAGGCCCTTAACAAATTGCTGAGATCCTAGGGGAAAATGCTTTAAGACTGAGTAGCCTAATTGGAGAACCTGTTCCTTTGCCTATTAATAGGTAGTTCCTTAAGCACTATTTTGAATCTTTAGGCTTGTTAATTTATGTTATGTATATAAGTAATTCGTTGTTCTTTATGTAAATTTAGTTTGTTTCCTGTTTGTAAATAATTTATTTTTTTGTAAATACTTTATGTGTTTCTACTTGTCAATAATCTGCTGCTTCTTGTGTACATAATTTACTCTTTTCTTGTATATAGTTTGCTGCTTATTTATTTGTTCTTTCCTTCTGTCCTTTGTGTTTTCTTTGTTGTTTGGTCTTTGTTTTGTTTAGTTCTTTGGGGTTGATCTGTCCTTTCCACCTAAAGCTGTGGGCTATTATCTGAAGCATACTTTGGTCATTAGGAGAGAAGTGGTTTAGATATTTTTAGGTTTTTTGATCGAATGATTTTGTCCTCAATTCGTTGTTTCATTCTTGTTGCCAAGTAAGAAATCCTTCATCAGGTCCCCCTGAATCTGTCACAAATCACTAGGATCATCTCCTCTTCTAGTAGTGTATTTGTCCTAGCATGATAGTGTTGTAAGATTTGAGTGAAAATTCTGACTTCCAAGTGCTGTTATGAGGTCCATTGTAGTTTTCAACCCAGATCAGATATTAAACATCTAATATATTGAAAAGAAAAAGAGAACTAAATGAAATATCTGAAACTTAAAAAAAAAAAAAAATTATCAATAGAAAAGGAGGATTCAATATGAATGGGTGATTCTAGTATCTCTATTGGGGCTATGGATGCCTGACTGGCAGTAGAGAAATGTTGTGAGAGAACTAGAGGTATCTCGATTAGGGCTATGGACGCCTGGCTGGCAGATGAGCAATGCCCAAGATATCATTGCACGAAGGAAATCAACTCATGTAGCTCAAATCTTGCACATTATTATTCAAAGGATAGAGAACACTTTATGAAAGAGTGAGGCACAATCAAGCACACACACATAGATTCAGGGGTAGCCATTGACTGACTTACATTTAAGATTCTAGCTCTACCTTGTTCGTTATAGCTGACCCAACTGGAGTTGTGATGTTCATGAACCAGGAGCTCTGGGTAGCTGAATCCTTCAGATTCTTGAAAATGGTTAAACCATTTTTCCAGCTGAGTCACCATTTGTTATACCTTGCATAACTGCCCCATTTTGTTTTGGAACAAAATAGGTCCCCCTATGTCTTTTCCCTTGGGCCTTTGGTTTTTTGCCTTAGGTGTTTTCTTTTTTTTGGAGTTCTATTGGAGGTGGAACCAGAACCAATACTCGACTTGGAAATTCCTTCCAGGTTCTGGTCTTGCTCCGTTCCTGGTTCCGGTTCTGACCGTTCTTTCTCTATGTTCTTTGTTCTTTCGTGGAGTCGGGTCCCAGTCTGATTCGGGGTGTTAAGATTTCTTCAGGTCCCATCTCGGGTCCGACCCTGCCTTTTCTCTCTCTTCGTTGGTCTTTGTTGGTTTTTATCTCCCATGCCTTGGTTTTTTTCAGCCTTGTGCATCTTTTTGTTTTGTTTTCGGCGGAGTCAAAATTGGAGATGGAACCAAACCTTGAAACTTGAAAAATTTTCTGGTTCGGGTTTCATTCCGATCTCGATTCAGCATGTTTCTTTCTTTCATTTTCCTTTTCTTCTTTTGTTTCATCGTGGGGTTTTTTCCCTCCTTTTTCTCTTTCTTTTCCTTGTTCTTTATTTCTCTTTTCAGATGACGTTGGAGGCAGTCCCGAAACAGAATCCGAACCCAAAACTTGAAAAAGTTTATGGTTCGGGTTTGGTTCCGGTCCCAATTCCGCTTTATCCATTTTGTCTCTCGTCCCCATCCCAACTTTTTTTCACCTCTTCCAGCTTTAAGGAGGGCGGTGTGTTTTTGGTTCAAGTTTGGTTTTGCCTCAGTTCAAATTTGGATTTTCTCCTAATTTTGGGATTTTCCACCCAATCCGGCTTTTCCCGGATCTCATTTGAGCTCCGGCCGAATGCTGTTGTTCGGGGATTGTTGGTCTTCGTGGAAATCCAAGTGGACCGGATTTTCCCAAAATCCTGAGGCCTTTGAGGAGATGTACCTTCTTCACGGATTTCTTTCTCCTCCAAGTTTTCCCGAAATCTATTGTTCCCTATTTTTTTTCGGGTTTTCCAGAATGTCTTCTCCTTCGCGGAAATCTATCCCACGCGGATTTCCCCAGAATCTGGTGAATTGTGTAGAAGTAGGGAGTAGTGGAACTGTTTAGTAAGTGATGATGCATTTTATGTTTCATTTATGCTATTTTGAGGATCTCGCATGTGGTTCCTTGATTGGTAACGATCGGATTACGTTTCTAATGGGTGTTTTCATGCTTATTCCGCTAGAATCCACTTGGCCCAGAATTCTCCAAAATTCCTCCCCGGCTTGGGTTCCGCGGGTCGGCCTGAAACCCGAATTGTTTGTATGATCATTTTGTTCGAAGATTTAATGGTACTCTACTAACATGGGATTCATTTTAATGATGATTTTGATTAATTAACTTTTTTTTGTGTGATCTTTACTATGGTTTTCTTTGTTGATTGCAGGGTTAAATCACATACAGGATGATATTTGTCAAGGGAGCTCAGTTGGGGTGCATTCTTCAATCCAGTTGGTCATAAAAAAATCAGCTAAGGCAAGGGTTGACATGACTTTCCTAACCTCTTGTCGACTAGTGGCTGGGCTCTGTCTGCCAAGGATCTAAAGGGGGTGTTAGAACTACACAATTTTGATGATATTACATATTAACCATACTCACAAGGTTTCCAGAAAGGTCCCTCCATGAGCATATTTTTCCCATATCTGGCCCTGTTGCACTATAGATTCCATCAAGTTTGGATACTCCACATTATAGGTCATATCACCATGAGATCATATGAAGTCTCCCCGACTTGTAATGCATTTTGCTAAGTATGCGTCTCTGTTTCCTATCGGCAAGACCTCAGGATGTCACACCGACTAGAGTTCACATGCAGTTGCCTATTGACAACACATCATTCAGAGTCCTGGCGACTAGGAGCTTCTCATCGGCATAGAATTTTCCTTCGGGAAAAGGTCTCAGCGAGATCTTCGAGTGTCACCAACCGGCGGTAGAGGAATCTAGAATTCGGCAAAGGGTTTTCTCTTTGCCAAGATGTCTTGGCGAATTCATAAAGTCTCACCGACTACCGCATAGTGAGAAAACACTTCGATGGGAGTCATCTTTTCCAAGAAGTCTCGGTGAAATCTTCAGGTCACACCGACAAAGCACAAGAGAAAGTCTATTGGGGTGAGGTCTAGCAGTCTTGCCGACCCATAAAGTCTCACCGACATATTGTTTCATTGGTGAGAGAATCAGAATGTTACGGTGACACAAGTGGAGAGAAGGAAAGCATATCGGTATGACCACAAGAGGGGGCTTCAGTCGGTATAATGTCTTACTGACCGAACGAAGTCCCACCAACAGAGGGGGGGTCCCACCTAAGAATCTGAGTCTCGGCGATAATTTTTTCTTCAGTAGGAGGTTTGGCCAATTGGCATGGGTCTCGCCGAAGGGAGTTGCATTCGGCGAAGGATAAAACTATCAGCATAATGTCTAGCCAAAGAGTTGAGGTCACAACGAAAAAAGCGGCATTGGCATAGTGATTTGGGCTCACTAAAAGGTCTCAGCGACCTCAAAGTGTCTCCCCGAAATGACATGAGATTGCCAAAAGATAATGCTCTTGGTAAGATGTCTTGCCGAAGAGTAGAAGTCATGCCGATGACAAGGATGGGCTCGAGGAGAAAGAAAAGGCTCATTAAAACATCTCCCCGACCTTGGGATCTCTTGCTGACTAGTGAACAACCCGACGAAGGAGAAGACCTCGGTGTAAGGTCTTGGCGAGATCTTTATGTCTCACTAATAGGACGTGCCACTAGGGAGAATGAACATGTTCACTGAGAGTCAAAAGGGCTTGCGGAGATGTCTTGGCGAAGGGACTTGGTCACACCAAAACATAAGGGAGCGAGCTCGGCGAGAACAAGAGGAAATTGGGGAGACTCCATACGAGTGAGGAGACTTCGCTATGAGGTCACAGCGACGAGCGATAGTCTCCCCGACATGAAAATGAGATCGCCATGGGATCCTAAGGTTCGCTGAGATGTCTTGCCGAGAGCATGCAGTCTTGCTGATAGGTTTTGTGAGCTTGATGTGACTTATGTAGCCTACCAAAACATTTCACCGAATGACCCATGCTATGCCGATAAATGTTACAGGATGAAATCACATCGGGGAGACACTGATGGTGTCTCACCGACATGTGATTTAAGGTGGCCTACTCTTGACTGTTCGAGAATCTGGCATGGCATGTGATCATCCAATCAAAGAGAACTTAGAAAGGCCATTGACCAATTGATCGCCCCTGTGGAGAAGACTAACATAATGAAAGCAAGATGGTTTCCTTCTGAGATCACTAAGGGATAAATCTATTCGGATAATGGTGTTCAGATCTGCAAGAGGGCCCGACGATGTTTTCAGAGGATGGTCAAATGTACAAAGAAGTCTAGAACAGAAACAGAGCCGAAGGAAAGAAGAAACTATGACTCAAAGGGACAGCTATGGTGGCTACTAGCAAGGAGGTAGATCAATATTAATGAGGATATTTTGAGCATTCAAGGTGACTCCAACAGAGTTCGACGGTGGACACGTAGATAAAAGAGTAAATGTTGTAGTTGCAAAAGATCTAAGGTCATCCCCGGGACAACATTTCAGCAATATGGACAGTAGGGCTTCGCTTTGAATGTAGTTTTAACTTTCCTTAGTAGGATCTGAGAGCCGACTCTCCTACAGTCAACAGATATTTTGTAAACCCTAGTGCAGGGGACAACACATTCAAATTGGTACATTCAGTATATAAGGAATTCTTGCCTTTGTGTAAGGGGTTAGAAGGATTTAGAGGAAGGTTAGCACTTCTAGATTAGAACTTCCAGGATTAGAGAAATTTCAAACTAAGAATTATTTAGAGTGATAACTATTAGGAGTTAATCAGTTAGTAGAAGGAGATAGAGTTGCATCTTGATTCTCAGTAATGAGAGCTTCTCTTGTCTTCTTGTTTAGCAGTGAGATTTTAGTACCGATTGTAATGTATTTTCTAAGTTCTCTTAGTGTAGTTGGAAACAATCTAGAGAAATAGATTCTCTATGCACTGGTGATTGTGCCAGCTTTGTAAATATTGCTTATCTTTTTTAATAACAGTAGAAGCAATCAGAGTTCAATCTACTTCATGTTGTGTTCTAGAATGATATTTGTCTTAAATTGATCATTTGATTTTTGAAGTCTTCAAGGAATGAAATATTATTTTTTGTTTTCTTTAAATGGTAATTAAAATTTGATATGCGAATTAGCACTGAGAATGAAAGAGGTTGTGTGTCAATCACAAGCTTATCTTGTTCTACAGTTTTAGTTTATAATTCCTTGAAGTTAACAAGTCTAGTTAAGATTGGATGAACTATTGTTCTTTTCTATTTCAAAACTCTGACTTATCTTTTTCTATTTCTTTAAAAACACCTATTAGAGTAGGTTTTATTTCATGCTTGATCTAAAAACAATCCAGAAGCTCACACCAACAGGCCCCTTGAATATTACTATTGCATTGACCACTAAGTAACATCAACACAGTTGAGACCCAACTACAAAGACCTTGGGAGCTAAGGAATCCATGTGTTGCCTTTCTCTTTTAGGAGAAGAAGAATAGTAATATTCTTCTTACATTGTTGTGGTGCCAAAATCATCATCAACATGATCCTTAAGAGATACCCTATTAAGGTCCCTAAAGTCAACACACAATCTAATTTCACCATTTTTCTTTCTCACATGGATCAAATTGGACAACCAAGATGTGTGTTTGATGGGAAAGATAATGTGTTCAAGTTTAATATTCAAAGGTCTCTTCCTTTGTCTAACTAGTTTTGCATCAAGTTGCAGCTCTATGGTATGTTGAATTAATTGAGGATTAAAACCCTTCAAATAACTATATTCCCAAGAAAACACATCCTCAAATTCTTGACAAAGCAAAACAAAAGCATGTTTTTCTTCTTTAATGCATATCTTTCCAAGTTTCAAAATCTTACCTTTAAATATCTCAATTGGTTCATAATGTTCTTCTTTGACTAGCATGCTACTTTTATCCTTCCTTACCTAATCATCTGAGTTAAAGATTGACTCAAGAGTCACCAAACCTATTGGAAACATGTTTGAATTTAATTGAAGAATCTGATCTCCATATTTTTGCTTCAAATTTTGTTGATTTGAAGCTAAGAACTCAGTCTCCTCAATTAGAAAACTTGCAATTTGTTCATCATTATCAAACACTTGCCAATGTTTGTTATTATCAGGAATTTAAGGTATTACAATTACCTTAGCATAGTCATGTATCTGAACATTCTTTATCTCCGTTGGAATGTCAAACTCAGATCCAATTGCAGCCAACTTATCAACTTGCTTATTCTAATTTCTTGGAATAGACATTAGGTTAAAGGAGTCAAAATCTTCAATAATATCCAAAACTCTATATTTATACATTTTAACAACTGATTTTTGGTGACATTAATGTTTCTCACCTGATTCACCACAAGTTCACTATCTCCAAACACCTACAAGTACTTGATATTCTTTTTTCTTTCCCACTCTAACCCATGAATTAGAGCCTCATACTCTGCTATGTTGTTGGTACAACTAAAAGAAAAATGAAAAGCAGAGCAGTACTTCTCACCTTTTGAAGAAATTAACATTGCACCTCCACCACAACCAACTTTACTTCTTGAAACATCAAAGTAAAGTTACCAAAGCTTGTTAGATTGTTGCTATAACTATTGTTTACCATCCTTTATCAGGTTTGGGACAAAAACTTCTTGCTCATGAAACATGTAGATACCCATCCCAACTTGCTCAATATGCTTAAAAGGATCCTCTTCATGGTTTTCAGCTGCCCACTCATCTAAAATCAGATTTAGAATACCCTCAATAGGAGTGTTAGGATCTAGAATAAGTTGTTCTTCATGATCATGGAAAGATAAATTTGCATTTATAGTAGATGGGATATATGATTCTACATGTTCTTTGGCCAATACTTCTGCTTTTATGGTAAATTTAGTGCCATATTTTGTTCTAAAAAACAAATGAGACCAATCAAATGAAAAGTATCCCCCCAACTTTGCAGTGAAATCCCTAGATAAACATAAGGAAAAGTGAGCTGGAAGGTCAATAACATAGATATCTTGTTGGATAGAGAAATTTGGGCAAGCATGCAATGTTAGACCTGAACCCTTGATTACCCCAACTGTATTTATTGATGACCCATCTAGTTGGATAATTCCTTTGGAAATAGGTTCATATGTCAAACCTAACTTGTCAACTATGGAATTTAGCATAACAAAGTTGCTAGCTCTTAAATCTATCATGCAATTATGGACTAATTGATCTCCAATGATCAAGGTAACATAAAATAGGGAAGGTTTGATCCCCTTATTTTTTATCTCATTGTTATCTTGAGGATTATCAACAAAAGCAACCTTAGAATGCTCCTTAAGAGGATCACTTAACAAAGAAAAATTAGAGAGATCATTTTGTAACAAATCCTTTCTCCATGGAAGATCTAAGAAATCCCACATTGAAACATTGATGTTAGACTTCTTCATATGCTCTAAAATATTGAAACAAGTTAGAGCTCACCATTGGCTATCCCTTTGAAACAACATGATCACCTTGTGTATGCAATGGATGAGACTAAGATTTAGGCTGCTCCTTACTAGCCATAGTTTGATTCCTCAACAAAATCTAAATGTTTTGTGTAGGAAAAGGCCCGATATTGCCTTGGCTTGTAGAAGTCTGATTTTGTACATCATCAAGTTGTTGTCTTATATCTATAGCCCTCATTTTAGACCTTGTGTTGGATGTGATATAGGCATAGGACTAATTTGGGCCTTGTGGATAATTGACTCCACAAAATTCTTCCCCTTTCCAATTCATCAAAGCAACACCTTGATTGCTCTGCTCAGAATGAGGACCTTGCTAATTACTCGTTTCTTACACTGAACTCTGCGAGGCAACAACATTATTCTGAACCATAAGTGTTTGATTTAGCATACCATTTGAGTAATTTGATTGATTATGAGGTTGGTTACAAGGAAAAAACCAATCATAATCTTGAACAATATTGTTTTGCACTGTAACTAACTCTCTGGAAGAGCTAGCTGCATTTGGATTGTAAGGAAAAAAAGGCCTTGCATTGATTTTTTTTGAGCTTGGGAATCAATCTAATTGGGTGGCCTATTTGGTTGATATGGAGCTTGATATGGTCTAAAATTTTGGTCTTGTTGTTTCTTAATATTGACCAATTCATTAACAAAGGTCTTTAGTATGCCTTTGATCTCTTGGAACTCATTAGATTGAGCTAGGGAATCACTTGGTGGTGGTAAAGCTTAGACAGGTGGAATAACAACCATAGTTGACATTTGGAAGGAAGTAGGTGACTATATTTCAAGAAAAATGGGAATTGGGGGTCTAGGAGTTATCTTACTAGCTTGGATAAGGAATTTTTCTTCCCTTATAGAAATGTAAAAGGCTGTTGGTAATGTGCATCCACCCATAGGCTGAATCATCAATGATATATCATTGTTAAGAGCTTTAAGGAAATATAGAAAAGCATAATCATTTAAAGGACTTACCCCATCTATGATTCTACTCCAATTCTTTTGGAAGCGGAAGTTGAAATATGCCATGTGTTCATGAGGAGCTCTTTTGATGGTAGTTAACTATTCAACCAAAGAGAGGTGATAAAATTTGTCTTCAAATTGCCTATTCAATGCATCACCTAGTTGATCGCATGTGGCTATGGGGTTAACAACCAAACCTCTAAACCACTGAAGATATTTGCCTTTAAGAGATGCAACCAACAACCTCAGTGCAACATTTTTAGCAATGATATTGTGAACTGCACACAATGGTGCAACATCTTTGATGTGATCCATAGTTGTAGTTTGATCTTCTCTAGTGAAACAAGGAAAAATCTTGAGAGATGATACTAGAATGTCATCATGTTGTGCAATATTCAATGGGCTTCCCACATTGAAAGGCACAAATGCATAGGGTCTATTCTATCCAACCATGCTATTGCTAGAACTACTATTGGATCTTGATGAATCTGGACTTATTGAAGGTGATTTTGAAACTCTAAGGATATGAGGAGTAGATTGTGTCCTTTCTAATGAGATAGGAGTTATTTTTTCTGATCTACCCCTTCTTCTAGGTGGAGAAAGCTGCAGATATTCAAATAGGGTTGCACTTCTCCTAGTTTGAACTCTTCTCATATGTTGCATGCACTAGATCAACAAAAACCAATAGCATGGAGTCACTAGGTATGATATTTTTTGACCTTAGAAGTTGCAATAACTACCGATAATACCAAACAATAATGAAAATAAGACTTTTAATGGACTAAAAATTTGTTCACTATCCCACTGGGCATGCCAAAAATTATTATCACTTAGGACTGCACCCTAGTTTAGTATGCACTCAACCATCTCGTGTAACATGGAAACATCCTCAAGTTGTGGGTTTCTTCTAGTGAGGATGAATCTCTAGAGTGGGCTGGTTCCCCTAATGGATTACCTAAACAACTAAAAATATCAAGGAAAAGGGTAGAGAGGAAACTTGAAAGGGAAATCCTAAAACTAAAGGGGGTGATGCACTAGAAATCTAAAATTTTGTTGTTTTTTTAACTCACAACCAACATTAATGAAAGATATTTTGTTTTCACAACTTCAATTTGAAACATGCAATACATAAGTAATTTATATGAAGGTTTGATTTCTAAGATTGTTTGAAGGAAAAGAAGATTTTTTCACAACTACAACCCATTAAAACACTCAACACAACATATAACATGCACTACATGAAACCCTTATTCAACAATTGCATAAGTGAGACATAAAACATGATTTGAAGCATAAAATCACAATCCTACATCAAATCACCCATTGCAAATAAAGACAAAAACTTGAAGAAGGAATATTGTTGTCTTTATTAATCTTGAAAAGAGTTTTTGTTATAATATCCTTTTGAAAAAGAGTTACAAGGGAACTTATTGATGTTGCCAAAGAAGCGAGAACTAAAAAAATGAAAGGCCAATGAGTGACCCTTTTATATAAATTAAAGCTCTTCAATTCATGCTTGATTGATTTAGAGATGAAAATCAATCGACTGCTTGATTGAAGTTGATTACTGATCATGACTGCCATAAAATCCATAAAATTAACTCCTAAGCCAAAGGAAAACTTCTGATTTCCAAATATGGATGTCCACCTTTTGATACTGGAGATGATTGATATGTTTCCCCATTGCATTCTGACCTCTGCTCCTGCCACAAATCAATCTGGAGCTACCTGGATCTGATCTAGTTATTAAAAATATGTGACTGCATCATAACTTCTAGCTCTTCCCATGAACACGACATGCTAGCCATTAAAATTTGAATTTGGGCCATCAGATTGAAGAAGAATGTCTAAGATTAAGCTCCAATGTAATTTTAAAACACATCCATTGATCATCGTAAAATACAAGATCAATGGACCACACGTGCTCTTAATAGATCACACATACCACTGAGAAACCCAAACATCGATGAAATATTTTCATGCAATGAAAAGCCTTGTTGACACCTATCCTCTAGATCTTCTTTAGCATATTCCTTACTTTTCATCACACATCACTTTTAACCTTTCCTATAGAGAGATGAAACTTGCAATGTAAAGAAACCTTGCGATGAAATCACCTTTAGCCACTTGTCACCTTGGACACATGTCACCATATTGCTCCATCACATTTTGAACTGAGGAGCCACAAAAATCCCTCTATCACACATCATAACTAGCATCATAGGTGAATAACTTAAAATAGTGATGCACTAGAGACCTGCTATGAGAAACTGCCATCACACATCACATTTTGGGAACAAGCGGGAGATAGATGAAATACGATGCAAAGGATGAATGTGATGAAATGTGGTGAAGACACATGGTGAAATTTGAGCAAGCCAGGAAACTTAAGTGAAGGATTTGTACATGATAAAATATGTCATTCTTAAAAGGGGCCATCATTAGGTATTTGAATGTGATGATTGATAAAAGAAAAGTTTTTAACAACCTTGTCGGTGACTAAAGAGGTTTTGAGAATTGGCCAAAATATCGATAATCCCTTATCTTCATTTCTTTAATCTTCAATGGGAGAAATATAAAGTTAGAGAAATTCTATCAGTGACCAATACCAGTTTTAAAAGTTTACCAAAAGACCATCAAAACTAAGACTTAGCCAAATTTCATAAAATTTTAATGGCTCAAGAAGTAAAAGGAAGCCAAGGCCCAGAATGAATACCTAGACCTAGGTTACAACTTAAATGATTGAGAATCGGCAACAAGAGGTCAATGCATCAATATAACAAAAATGCATACTTAGACCAAGGGAGTTTAGGGTTTTATGAAACTAGGGTTTTAATGAACTATTTTAACTTGCAAGGTAAAAAATAGGTAATAGTTGCATTCAAAGCTAGTAAGAAAGAAACATATGATGAATCTGATATGGAAAATGCCACTGATGAAGAGGAAGCAAATTTTGTAAGGAAGTTGAAGAGAGGTACCAAAAAGTACAAAGGTAAGATACCTTTGAAATGTTTCAAGTGTGGAGAGGTTGGTCATTTTTCTTCAAAATGTCTCTTGAAAGATTCTAATAAGAGAAGTAAAGAGCTTATAAGATATAAGGTGAAGAAGAATCTATTCTCCATGGAAGATTCCTACTCTACAAAAGATGATGATTCTAGTGGTTTGAATAATTAAGATGAATTGTTGTTTTTGGCTGTTAAGAAGATCGAAGATAAAGCTAAAGATCCAAGTATGGTGTGCACTTATTTTCATGCAAAATATGAGGAAAATTCATAGGTGATTGACAGTGGTTGTTCTAACCACATGATAGGAGATACAAGCAAGTTTATCAAGATGATGAAGTGGAATTGTGGCATAGTCAAGCTTGGAGATGACACCTCAATGTAGATATGTGGAAAAGGTTCTATCAGTATTGGTGAAGAGTAGAAAAAAATATGTTCTTTATGTTAAAGGCCTACGACATAATCTTCTAAGTGTGAGTCAAATGTGTAGAAATGGTTACAATCTATTATTCAACAAAAGTGGATGTGAAATCAGAAAAGAAAATTCTACAAAATTGGTTGTTGAAGGATCTAGAACAAGTAGTGACATATATAGTCTAAGGGATGTCAATGGGAGAACTTGTCTTCTAGGACAAGCAAGTGAGTTGGTTGTGTAGAAGAGTGATACAAATTAACTTTGACAATGTTGTGAAGATCAGCTTATTTCGTATGCTAAGAGATATGCCTAAGACAATCAAGATTACAAGTACAGTGTGTAAGGAATGTTAGTTTGGAAAGTAGACAAGGATAAGTTTCAAGTCTAAAGAAAATTACTCTTGTAGATTTTGGAGTTGGTGCATGCTGATTTGTGTTGGACCTACTGGAATAAAAAGTTTGAAAGGAGAAAGGTATTTCATGCTTTTCTTGATGATTTCTCTAGGATGACATGGGTTACATTCTTGAAAGATATATCTAATTCTTTTAATAGATTTGTGATTTTCAAATCAATGGTTGAAAATGAAATGAATACAAAGATCAAATTTTTGAGGTTTGATAGAGGAGTTGAGTTCACGTCAAATGAATTCAATGAATTTTGTGAAAAACATGGAATAAAGAAGTACCTATCTACTTCTAGAACTCCTTAGTACAATGGGGTTGTGTAAAGAAAGAATATGACTATTCAATACATGGAAAGGACCATGTTGATTGAAGAAAATCTGCCTAATGTCTATTGGAGAGAAGCAATTCATATTGCAGTATATGTTCAAAATAGAGAATTGTTGAGATTGAACAACACTAAGAATCCTTATGAGTTATGGTATGGAAGACCTGAAACTATTAGGTATTTTAGATTCTTTAGAATAAGATTCTATATCAAAAGAGATGAAGATGTTTTAGGGAAGTTTGATTCAAGGGTTGATGAAGGTATCTTTTTGGGATATTCACCTCAAAGTAAAGCATATAGGTGCTACAATAAAATATTGAGAAGAATGGTTTAAAGCACTAATATGAAGGTTGATGAAGATCTACATCAAAATTTGAATGAAATTGAGGATTTTGGATCTGATGCACCTCCCTACTCATATGATGATGAAGAAGAAGAAGTTGAATAAAAAGAAGAGACAACAAAAAAGCACAATAAGACTCCTACAAGGTATGTTCAAAGAAACCATTCAGAAGATTAGATTATTGGTGACAAGAATGAAGGAGTGATGACTAGAAGAAGGATTTCAAAGGTAAGAGAACAAGTAAAATTTTGTTCGTTATCAAAGGTAGAACCAACAAATTTTTTTTATGCCAACAAGGATGAAGGATGGATGCAAGCAATGGAAGACAAGTTGAATTAAATTGAGAAAAATAAGACTTGGGAATTGGTTCCAAAGCCTACAAACAAAAATACAATAGGAACAAAGTGGGTATTCAAGAATAAATTGAATGAGGAAGGATAAGTTGTATGAAACAAAGATAGAATGGTATGTAAAGACTATTCACAAGTAGAAGGCATTGATTTTGAGGAAAATTTTGCTCCAGTTACAAGGATGGAGGCAATCCAGATGTTTTTTTATTTTTCCACCTACAAGGACTTCAAATTTTATTAGATGGATGTCAAGTCATCTTTCCTAAATGGAGATTTGGAAAGACGAAGTCTACATAGATCTACATGATGGATTCCAATTATCAAAAGAACCTAATATGGTTTGAAGACTCAAAAAGAAATTGTAAGGTCATAAACAAGCTCCAAGATCTTGGTATGCAAGGTTGGATAAGTACTTGCTTCAACAAGGATTCAAGAAATGTACCACAACTAACTATAATATCTACTTCAATATCAAGGATGAAAGAATTTTGACGGTTGTGTATGTTGATGGTCCATAATCTTTGGTGGAAATGATGAGATGTGCAAGAATTTTTATAAAGAGATTCAAAAGAAGCTTGAGATGTCTATGATTGGTGAGTTACCTTTCTTTCTTGGTCTTCAAATTGCTTAGCTGAATTATGGTATATTTATTTATCAAGCAAAGTATATCAAGGAGATGTTGAAGAAGTTCATTATGGAAGATTGTAAACTAGTTAGTACTCCCATGGTTACTGGTTATCATTTGAGTGAAGATGATGAGTCTCCCTTGGCTGATCAAAAGCTATATAGATCTATGATTGGAAGCCTATTGTATCAAACTACTTCAAGACCTGATATCATGCATGCAATATGTTTGGTGGAAAGATTACAAGCTAATCCTAAAGAAAATCATGTGAAGGCATTCAAAAAAATCTTTAGATGTTTGAAGAGTACTCCAAATTATGTAAAGTACGGTATCCAAAAGGTAATGAATTTGTTCTAAGTGCTTACACTGATGTTGATTGGGTTGGTTGTGTGGATGATAGAAGAAGTACAAGTGGTGGTGATTTCCTTTTAGGAAGAAATTTGGTTTCATGACATATAAACAAGATTCAATATCTTTATCCACTAGATAAGCATAGTATATTATTGCAACATCTTGTTGTACTCAATTGTTGTGGATGAAACAAACATTGAAGGATATCAAGATGCAGTATGATGAGCCTATTCCTATTTTGTTTGATAACAAAAATGCTATCAGTATATTGAAGATTCCAGTGGTTCATTCTAGAACCAAGCATATATCAATCAAGTATCACTTTCTAAGAGAGAAGGTTGCAGATAAAGAAGTCAAGTTGGAGTATGTTTCTACAAAGGATCAAATTGTGGATATTTTCACAAAGTCTCTTGAAAGGGAAAATTTGAGTGTCTCTAAGTAGAAATTGAGGGTAATTTCCCCTCCTTCTTTCTAGATGAATATTTGGTGCATCTATCCAAGGGGAGTAATTCAAGCTATATCTTTTTATTAGACTAATGGTGGCTAACTCTCAGGGGAAGATAGTAGCAATTTTTGCTGACAAGGGGAGCCCGTAAGTTGTTTCAAGGAGAGAATGTACATGAAAGGGGGAGAAGATTGAAGAGGAGAAGTGTTCTTGAAAAGGGAGAGAAATTTTTTCCTTTTGTCCTTGATGTGAAAGGGGGAGAAGGTTGAAGAGAAGTGTGCTTGAAAAGGGAGAGAAAAAGTTGCCCTTTGTCCTTGTTGTGAAAGGGGGAGAAAAATGCATGAAAGATTGGTTTTTCTATCAATTCCAAAGGGATATATCATTTTAATTTGGTTGTCATTAATATCAAAAGTGTGGTTGTCATTGATGTAAAAATGTTGGTTGCAGTTTGTTTGTCTGAAGTGTCAGAAGTGAGTTGCAATATGGCTGATTAGTTGACAAAATATTTGAGAAATTCTCCTCATTTATCCACTAGTAATGTTGTGCTCCCTTGGTTTGGAAGTTAGCTTCATATTTTGTCAAGACATGTGTGATCCAAGTTTTATGTTGTTTGGATTACCAAAAAAGTGTTTTGTAAGTAACAGTTTGGAGATAGTGTTGTTTCTATGAGAATTCTCACAGAGGTGCAAAGTTTGGGTTTGCATTTCTCTGCATTTGCAGATATGGTCATGTGGTTCATGAGTTGATTTCAGTGTGTTTTGAAGGTGCTATATCCAAAGTTTCATATCTTTAGTCCTTCCACATATAAATTTGTATGTGACAAAGAGTAGGATTGTGTTGTCAGATGGCTAGTTTCAATGTCTATTGGCTTACGCCAACTTGTTGCTGCATGAAGTTGTGAAAGAGTTGTATGAGATTATTCCTAAAGATCATGTGATTTTTTTTGTTTCTTTGCAAGGTGTTATCTGGTTTCTTCGGAACAAGTTGTGGTATAGATTGAAGGTGTTGTTGGGTTATACTTTTTCCTAGCTGACTAGGGTATGTTGAAGGTGTGTGCCACAAGTTCTTGGTTGTGTGTAGTTCAAGAAGTGTTTGAACGTGCTTTATGGGTCAAGTCAACTCATCTAGGTGAAGCGTAGGAAATGTTTAATCTTTCATGTGTATCACCAATTTTGTAATGGCCGATGTACTACAAGTTTCATGTTTTCTTTCTTAAGGCTAACCTAATTTGAATTTGTGAAGTGTGCAGATGTTCATTGAAGGCCAATGATGTGAAAAATGTTTAGTACTAGGTCAAGTTTGTGTTGGAATTTGCAAGGCATGTTCCTCTTCCTAGTGTTGCATGTAGTTATTTTTAGGTATTTCCCTTTACATGTCTCATGTGGTTTTTTGATCTTTGGCCAACTTGTAATTGTAATAATATGTTCAAGGCCGAAATATGTAATGTAATCAATGCAATATCTTGTATATAATGTAAACCTATTTTATCTAGGTTGGGTGGTTGAGTCGAGGATGTGTAATGCATTATGATGTTTATGTAAGTGATTAAAGGAGAAAGAGAAAAAGTGATAGATCCTGTCTAGATTCATCTTGAAGACATTTTTTTGACAGAAGGTAAGTGAAGAGTGTGCCTAACTAATTGTTGGAGGTAGTGAGCCAAAGGAAAAGCTTCTTGAAGGTTGAAAGGAGTGAGCTAGTAAGTTGCAAAGAAGACATTTGAATAAGTTGCAGAAGAATCATCAAAGTAGTATTGCTTGATCATCAAAAGAGAAGGGAAAAAGAAAAATTGCAACCATTAAAAAAGGATTGAGCTCCATTGTTAGATTCAAATAGTAGAAATAATGTTATGTTATAATCATATATGATTTAGTTCTTACTTTAGGAAGTAGTTGCTTCCTTGGGTTGTATCCCTAAAACAAAGTTTGCAAGGAGTTGTAACTTCCTTGGGAGTGACCCTAAAACCTTTACAGGAAGTAGTGGCTTCCTTGGGTTATAACCCTAAAAAAAAAGTTGTAACTCTTCTTCATTTGTGAGGCTAGATTAGGATAGTAGCTCCTAGTAGCATTTCTCACCATGTTTTTTCCCTTTGGAGGTTTCCACGTACATCTAGTGTTATTCTAGGTGTTGTGCATTGTGTTGATATTTCATGTTTTTATTTGTGCTACAAAGATTAAGTTTCAATTTACTTTAGAGGGTTTGGATTTTGATTAATATTGATTCAACCCCCTCTTAGTATTTCAGTTTGTGTTCAACAAGTTTAATGAAAAGAACTACAATGCTTCCTAACTTTTTCCAAATGTTCCTCCATTATAGACTTGCATACATCAAGTAGTGCTTTCTTTTCCTCCATCCTCTTTTGAGGTTCAACCTACAACAATGTATTCTCTTCTATAGTTTGTTGTTTTTCTTCCTCACTTATGTTTTGATTTCTCTACTTTTTCTTCTATGGTGTAGTGAATTTTTTCCTTCAATTGCATTTCATGATCTTTAATGGTTTACACATGAGTAAGGAGAGGTTGTATCATTTTATCTAATGTGTCAATTTGTGTTGCAATGGAGTTCATAGGTGCAATGAATTGTATGCCTTGCATTAAGATATTTGGATGCATTCCCAAGATTTTTTATTATAAGTTGTTGAGGTAGAACACTATTGATAGGGACAATTCACAAAGTTCTTCATTCTTTTTTAAAACCTATACCTTGGAGTCATGTGCCACCACATGTGTGTTCTTAGAAATAATTAATTGTAGCACATCTAATTTTTTAATCACTATCTGAATGTATCTCCCTTAGCCCTGCATGGTACTTCTTGAGATATGTGTGCATCATCTTGAGCTTGTTCAACTTATGCTACACATGTTTTCTCATGTTTTATGTGCAAATATGAACCTAGTGAGATGCTTGAGCAAGCCCACTAAAATTTGCAACTATAATGTGGCAATATTGTCATCGAGCATGGCCTCACAATCCAAAGTAACAACATCACTTTTATATGATGCCTTGTCCATAATTGATCCTAGACTCAACACTACCAAAGAAATATATTGCATTGGTCACACTAGTGTGCAACAACTCTTAATAGGCCTTCTCATTATAAGAATGGTTATTGAAATAAAATGTTGGAAGCTAGCTTTGATGTATCAAAGATGTCACTTTGCTATAAATGGAGTATTTATACTTGTTTTCTCCTTAGGTACCTCACTATTGGGGCACTCTATAGCCTCTGGTTGCTTCCAAGAATAACCTACTAGTTCCTCTAGCACAACTCTTCTATTTACAATTTTCTTGTTGGTGGAAATGATTAGGTCACATGTTGTACTAGATTTTCCTTATTGGAAGGATTCTTAATATGAATCCCAATATATCTAGTGTACTTTTGTTGTGGAGGGCTTACTATATGAGCAATACACTTTTCATTGCCTTTCAATGACATTGTGACTATCATTCCTTGAGTGACATCTTCATCTTGTGGTGCCTCCTCTCTAAGTGCATCATTTTTTATGGAGATGGGTGATCCCACAATAATAAGTCCCACTTTTTGGCCAAAGTAGGACAATGAAATCAATATTTTTAACTAAATCTTCACTTTCTGACACCTATAGCAACCAAATCATTAAGAATTTGAAGATGATGTGAACTAGTGATTTGTGAGGATTTGTGTGTAGATTATATATATATATATATTGTGATTTTTTAAAATTTCAATTACTTTTTTTAATAGTAAACAACATTTTTAAAAGTGGTGTTTATGTCATAACGCATAAATGTTTTTTATAGAAAGGATGAAATTATAAGTTTGAAATTATAGATTTGTAACATCAATATCTAGTGCACGAGTATTTTTTCATGATTTTTGTTGCATATTTTTCTAATTAATATTTGAATTCAAAGTAATTATAATTTCGACATAGGTGTATTTCGTAACACACAACTTGTTTCATATGTATATATTTTTTGTTGCATAGACAGTTTTTCGTTGCACCAAAAGATGACCTTTTAATACCTGATACAATTGACAGAGTTAATGAATCCATGGGAGGAAATTAACCCATGTAACAAACCTAAGTGTTGTGCTACACAACACAAGGATACCAAGGGTGCACAACTTGCAACAACCCCCCCAACGCAAGTGAGTGGTTCAAACCCGTGACCTAGGATTTGATACCAATTGTTGCACAAACTGTTGTTGTTGCACTAAAAGATTGACCTTTTAATGCTCGATACAACCGCCAAAGTTAATGAATCCATGGGAGGCGGTTAAGCCATGTCACGAACTGGAGCGTTGCACTTCACAACACAAGGAGACCAAGGGCACACACCTTGCAACATTTTTTTGCTGAAATGAGGTCATCAATAACTAATGCACAATTTTTTTTTGGATTTTTTTCAATATTTTATTATTTTTCCACGTGTAGAACAAAGAAATTGATGTTCACTGAAAAACCTATGTTTAGTAAAACATCAAAAATAAATATATAATAAAATCAAAATATATTAATTTTTTTTTTAAGCGAAAAGTGGTGAATCACTTATAATATTATATTATATACATAGATAATTACATAAACTAGTTCAAAGGGCATACTAGCAAGAAGAACCAATAAGAAACCTCCAGTTATAGCCTAAAATTAAACTAAAAGTTTGTTTGATTTCGTACAATTATGAAGATTATAAGGCATGTTGAAAACACAAAATTCAGCACTAAGAACCCAAAACACCATCCCCGAACTTATACTATCCCACTATATGAAATTTTACCAAAAAAGGAAACCCATCAAATGTGGCCTTAACCCACTGATTACAAATTTAAAGCCCCAAAAAAATTTGAAAAACCTATTAAAAATATTTTCACCTTTTCAATGATCCCCCATTAACCGAATTTTCATCCTGTCCTTCTAAACCCTCTTCCAATTGAAGACCCCTCTCAAAACTTCTTCTGCTATGAACATGGGCTCTTTGTAGATTAGAGTGAGAAACTGGATGCAACACAACCACCAAGAATGAATGTTCCTGAGCTCTATTATGCACCCGACTTGGAGCCATTTGAATGTGATTTGTCCTTGAATTAGCGGGTTGACTCCAAGCTGAACGTCGAGAAGAACACCATTGCATGGGGGAGGTGGAACAAACACACAAAGATAAGCTAGGGCATAATATTTCTCCTTGATTTCCAATTCCATCAGAGCACAAGTATGCCTCTGGTGTTTCCTTAAGGCACACAAAAAAATATTGTCATTGTTAAACTGTAAAGCCAATCTAATGGCATCAAAAATCTCTTCAAAGCACTGCCTTTTCTATGCAAAAACCCTCAGAAAAAACACTCCAATAAACCCTTCCCCAACAAAGAAATTATAGTTTTGAACCGCACGAAGAATTGCATTATCCAAAATATATTGAACTTGGATATAATTCCTAGCCAATTCCTCCAATTCGACCAGAGACTATTAAATCAAGAGCATTTGATATAAAAATGGAGATCACTTGTGAGGGGAAGATAATTCGACGTGCCTGCGAACTAGTGATTTCGAGTCCCAAGATGATACGAATGCCATCTTCAACTCTTTCATTATCTATGATGAACATCATTTTCAAGACATCTCGAGTGAGGTATTCTTCCACTAGTCTCTCCCATGGTCTGAATGGTAACTAAACCCTCAGATTCCATGGGAGAAATGCCATTAAGCTTGGACTAGAATGACGAAGTGCCAATTCTGAAGACCATTGAATTCTATTGCCTCTCACTACCTTTCTGTTATTGTACTTTTTGGAAAGTTCATTTTGAGGACTATGATCTTGTAAATTATCTTATCAAGTTCACTCCATTTGAAGGTCCACACCGAGGATCAATTTCTGAGGAAAACTTGAGGAAAGGAGTGAAAGTGGCTAGCCAAGGACCTTTGGTTGAAGGTCCTTTGAATGAAGGTCCCTTTGGGTGGCCAAAATAATATTAAAAATTTCTAACAGTCAACCTTCAAATGAAGGTCCCCTAATTTTAAAAAAAAAACTGCTAACCTTTGAATGAAGGTCCTTTGAGCCGAATCTTTTCAAACAATGTTTATTGGAATTCCATATATATATTTGAGGTCAATTTTTGTTTTTTTTTAAATTAAAAAAAAGAAGAGAAAATTTAATATTTTTGTTATGACTTTTTGCAAGTAAAACATTTGGAAAGGAATTGGAAAATTTGTATTTGCAATTTTGGGAGACTTTGAAGAAGAAAATATTTGGAAAAGGAATTTTGGAGTGATATTTTGCAAAGAAGGAGATGAGAAATAAAAGGACAAGGAAAAATAAGATTGCATGGTAATATTAACGTATTCATTTTATAAATCATGTATTTCTTTTTCAATTAAATCATCTTTTATAAGATCAGGTATAATAAGATCAAATACTTCCTTCCATGTAGGTTCATCCCACAATACTATGTCCCAAACTTGGGACATCAAATTTTTGAAAGTGGGGGGTGAGGGATTTTTTTCAACTATCTTTATTCAAAGATTTTGGTGCAGACACCTTCAATCGAAGGTCTTCTTTGTGCGAAGGTCTTGGTATTGATAAAAAATACTTCCTTCCATGTAGGTTCAATTGAAGGTATTATATTATTATTATTTTAAAAAGGTATATGAGTTGAAAACTATCATTTTTTATTCATTTTCTTGGCCCACCTACAACAAAGAAGGTCTACACAGTGCATAGTCAATCGACCAATCTCTTTTGCAAGTGTTTTATACCATATTAAATATGTATGCTAAGGTTTTTAGTATGCAATTTCTTCATTTACTAATTTACATGTATTTGGAAACCCTAATTTACATGTATTTTTGAAACCCTAATTTACATATAATTTAAAAACCCTAATTTACATGTAAATATTGAAACCCTAATTTCATATAAATATTAAAACCTTAATTGAAACCCTAATTTACATATAAATATTCAAAATCTAATTTCATATAAATCTTCGAATTTAGTTTCCAAAAAAATTTCTATTACACTCTGATCTAGGTACATCTAATACCCCATGGTTTTTAGTTTTTCACATTCTAGCATAACATCACATAGTTTTGTAGTCCTAATTGTATTTAATCTATTACATTCGTTCATAATTCAAGTACATATCAATCCTATCTCATTATTGGTTTTCAATTAGATTTTATTTGATTAGAGATAGTGTTAGGTATCCTTATATTAAATATAGTTTACATGCATTCCCATATAGGACACTTTAACATAACCTTGATTTAAAATTAGTTTAGTATAACTTATCTTAACACACTTAACTACACAAACCATTTCATTAAAAGAGAAACACACTTAACTTCCCAGGTTAGGATTCATATTTTATTTCTAAAAATTTTGGTGAGCCCAATGTATATTACTAGTTCCACCTTTTAAAGAACATTAATCATAATTTCTATGTGCTTCCACCTTTTAAAACTTTGAGGCATTGATTTTTTTATTTTGCATTGGTGTTATCTCTTATCTATTGGTAGTGTCCATACTCTCATTTTCCCTTCACTCTCCCATCTTCATATCTTTTTTGTTAACCCTTTATGTCTATTTTTATCATATCATAGCTTTATTTCTTCTCTTTTGTGTCCACCATATCTTCTTATGACCCCCTCTAAGATAATTTTAATGATCCCCACTTTTTCCATATTATTTTTACCACCAAACCTTAGTCTAGATGAATAATGTTCTCACCTTTTTAAGTATATATCTTCTATCCACCTAATTTTATCATCTAGTCCATTCCATCACTAATCACCCCTACTTCTAAACCTTCAAAAATACCTTAATTTTATAGCCCCTATACCTGCCTTGATACTCAAATTACTCTCCCACTTAGGATTGTCCCACACCTTCACCCAAATTACTCTCCCTAATCACCCAATTGAAAACCTCCTACCTCTCACCTCAACTACAACTCCACCTGTAGATTCCCTTCATTCATTCATTCAACCTAATACATATCACCCTTTTCTTTTATTTTCTTATCAAAATTCACCCATGAATCACTTCACAACATATTATACTTCCTCTTTTCCAAATTCCCTTAATTTCATCACTCATCATATTCTATGAATCATTCCATCTCCCTTCAAGACTTGAAGATGTTAAACCTCTACCTCCATTATGTCTTCCCCTACCTTTACTTCATAACCAATTAACATCTAAGTTAGGGCATATTATAATAGAAAAAGGAATATGAGGTTAGGGTTTCCATTATACATGGATCCCTCTATATACCTCTAAAAAATGTGTATGCATTTTTCTTCCATGGTTTCCTTTTTTTTAGGATATTTTATAAATTTGTATGTTATTAACTTTCTAGTGCATTCCAAAATGACCAAAGGGAAATTTATTGGTTTTGAAAATTGACATATGGGTTTAGTTCAATGGATCATATCAAAATAGTGTAATGATAAGGAGTGGCACATGTGTTAGGTTGTGGCGCTTTGAACTAAGGCTCAATGTGACACCTTTAAGAAACAATTTAAGCTAAGTATAGTCAATACCTAGCTAAATGGGGGTGTGCTTAGGTTTAGTCACGTTGAATTATAAGCTAAAAGAAAACAAATATTAAGTGGTTTGGTTACCCTCTTTCTTAATTTTAAGTTAGAAAGTAAAGTTAAACATTAAAATTATATGCAATAATATTGATTAAACTATGTAAACAATAAATTGTTTCTCTCTATAAATTGGGAATTTTAAGGCCGTGAAAAGTGTGTCTATCATATAGAGAATTTGTGGTTACCTATGTTAACAAATTAAAAGATAGAAATAAACAAAAAAAAAGTAAATTATAGTGAATTCACTTATTAAAAATTCAAAATCATGATGGTAACTCATGTTAAGAATTTAAATACTATAGTTAGTATACCTTAGGAAATTTAAATTTTAAAATGTTGAATTTTATTTCATTAGAGATTTAAAATGAAAATGTCAAATCATTTTATTTAGTTTGATGTAAGGAAAAGTGAACCTAGGGTTTAAAGTTAGGATTAGCTACTTTTCACTTACATAACAATAGAATTTAGACTAGGCAGGGGTATGAGATTGACTTACAACCTAAAAGGTGAGTCAATCAACCTTAGATCCAAATTCTTTGGGGGTTGAAAATGGTTTTTTGATGAAAATGCAATGATGCAACTAGTTAACTATGAAAATGCAACATTTTGAAATGAATACAGACAATCTAGAAACTGATAACCAAAATTGAAGACCAAAAATGAACAAAGAAGATATTGATGCACCTGTGATTTGAATTTGAGCCTGATTTGGGTGGAAAAGGGTGCCAAGGGTGCCCTATATTGGAGATCTATAAGTAAAAAATGACTTCACAAGCTTCAGGGCCTAGGTCTATGGCTTCTTCCTTTCGAATCCTATTGTCAGATCTTCATCTATTACTAAGATAATGGAGTTTTTGTATCTTGTCAAGTTGTAGGGCTTGAATGCATAAATGAGAAAATTATTTTCAATATCCTTCCAATCCTCTTCAAATCTGTAACCATCACATTTAAAAGGAGGGGAAGGGTTGTGCCATATAGGGGCTTGCCTCAGTTAAACCCTGTGTTGGTATTTCTACCCCCACAATAGAAAAATTGATGATAAAGAGAGCTTATCTTTTTGAGAAATAGAGGCTAAATGACAATGGAATAATGAATTGAAAACTTACTACAACTCACCACTCAGATTTGATCTCCTTGATGGACTGAAGTCATGCTCATCACCTTCAAGGATTTATTACAATTTGACTTGATTTGACTTGAATACCTACAAGCATTAGTACTCACAAACAAAATGCATGCATAAACATGAACAAATTCACATAAAATTTTACATGATGCTTGAATGATGAAATGCTGCAATTATTCTACAATTTTTTCTCTTGACTGCTCAGGACACCTGATTTGCTCAATTGAATTTTTAATAATTTCCTTGTTTCTTCTTTTGTTAATTAAAAGTGTGAAAATACTATGTATTATATGTAATTAATCTAAATTATTAAAAACTAAATCTTAATAACCGGTAATTAGGATTTGAATTTCAAATAATAAATTACCAACACTGACATATTTAAATTTGGGGCCATTTTAAGAGGACAAGGGCATAGGGCACCCTTGACCATATACCACTTTTTCTAGGATCCAAAGTGTTAGAGGAAAAATATTAAATGCATAGTTGGGTCTTGCATATTTGATTTTTTGATAAATGATAAAATGGGCCATGAAATGCATAATTTAGAAAATTAGGTGCATGATTAGGTCCAAGCACATAAGAGGGAGCAAAACCTAGTGTGAAATTGTAAAGGGTGACAATTTACAATGCTACATTTAGCCCCCACTTTAGTGGGACTATGAACTTATGCTCAGACTCACACTACAGTAAGAATATGTCAAGAGGGGTTCAATTATCCAAATATTGAAAGGATAAGATGACAATGAATCTAGGGGGAAGTGCACAAGCATCTAGGATTCAAGATCCCATGACAAATCGACATAAGGACAAAGGAACACATATGTATGAAATTTAATGCAACATGACAACACAAAACATATATGACAAAATAACAACACATAAACCACATAATGAAAACACAATGCAAACATAATGCAAATGAAAATGCAAAAATAAGGGTATGACAATCATGGACTAGCAAGCTCCACAAAAATATTACTAGTATCCATACCCAAGGCATTCATGACTCACAGGCTATTTTTTTTTTATATTTGCTAGGTGAACCATGAACCAAAGTCACCATGGACTAATGAAGTCTAATATCCACTAGGCAATCCTTCTAAAAAAGAGTAGAAAAATGAGAAACACACAAGGGCTAGTGAGGATTGGTTTTCATTAGGTGTGTACCCATGTCAGCCATACCAAGAAATATAGTCACAATAATTTTGATAAGGTGTTATGCAAATGATTAAAATTTCAAGCTAACACATCACTAAGTCCAATGTGTGTGAACAAAATGAAGCACATAATGGAATGTATGCCCCCACCTTAAAGTAATTTCTAAACACCATGCTATGAGAAATTGCTTTAAGGTAGAAAAATGATAAATGCAACATGATAAGGTCATGAGAGCTTATTTGGTAAGCCCTATTCCAATGATATGTTTCCAAATAAAGCTATCTCATAAAAAAGGGTTGTCCCCAATCCAAAGCCACAAACAATACAAATATGATCACATAAGGGATCCACAAATCTGGGGTTAGTATAGATCTTTGATAAAATATGAGTAAGCTCGGAATTGACATCATTCCCCCAAATACTTGTGGAACTATGAACACAATGGAAGAATGACACATTAAGAGAACAAATAAAAAAATTTGTCAACATGGAAGAGACCTAAATGTCTCAACATTTTGCATTGTCCCTAAAAGGAAAACACAAGACAAAAAAATATTTGACATAAAGAAGAATGGAGATACAAATAGATGAATGCCACAATAGATTTGTTCGTTTTGTATCCTTGTGCTAATGGAGGAACATGGTTCCTCCAAAGAAAACTCACAAACATAAAGACACATCAAACAAAACAACATGAGAGATCACACCACATGCAAGAAAACATAAATAACACATAAAGAAAATAAAGGGTACTAGACATGCGGGCTAATCTCAAGAAAATTGTCTGAATCTCAATCTTGCTCATCATAAATGGAAGGTAGACTACCAAACAAAGGCACTACAAAAATTTTTATAGAAGGAGAATCACTAGGTTCAACATGTGGTGAATCACTCTCATCAGGAGTATCATCACGGTTTCCCCCATCTAAATCCATAGAACTTGAGAACAATAAATATTTCATTATGGACTTGTTCACCGATCTTAGCATCTTCATCTTCATTATCCAAAATTACCACAATGGGTGATTTAATGACAATGTCAATCATGTGCTCTTGTTTCATTCTTTGGTTTGGATGTGACATGTTAGGCTCATTTTCATGGTTTGGTGATGGTGATAATTCATCATGGTTTGTTTGGATAGGTGTTTGGTCATCTATAAGGCCCACCACCCTGTGGCGGAGGTTAATGCTTATGATTGATTATTTTGATCATTTAAGATGTATTTTTCTAAGAACCCTCAAGATGGGGTAACTTGTTAGGTCTTGACACATTAATGTTTGTACCTAGTTAATATCGAGGGTAGACATGAGGGCACTATGTAAGTAGATCGTATCATATGAATTTATTTTAAATCAAGTGCATGAATCAAAGTTGGGATTTGGATAATCGATATGTTTACTATACCAAGCAATCATGATGCCTAACTAGGAATGTGTTATGGTCTAAATTAATTGTATTATGATGCATGAGTAGATTGGGAAAATTTGATTATGATAGCTTATTTACATAGTGGTGAAATTAGAATACTAGATGGATAGGAGAATCTTAATGTTAGGAGAATTAATTTGGTTAGAATCTCATGAAGATTATGAAATGAAACTGTAATGGTCTTTGAAAATAAATGGGTGCATATTATGAAAATTTAAGATATGTGAACCTTAGAGGTTTTGTTGAAGTAACATTGAGAATGCAGTGTGAGGAGAATTAAATGAAATTGTATGGTTAAAATGTGATAGTTATGAAACTTGAGAATTATGTTTGATTTTGAAAAGGATATATTGTTTTATTGTGATGATTGTATTTAGTTGATTTAAAAAATTAAAGTATGATTTAATGTGTGAATGGGTGTGTGTTTCCAATGTAATTTCTTCAGCTATATATTTTAATTGAGTGAATTAATGTAGTACAAGTATAATTTCTATGACAAATGAAATTAGAGGTATCCATGGGAACCCAATGTGAATTGCCTAGTCAAACCAAACTATAGTCCATTTGGAGGGACTATAGTTTCATAATGTAATGTGAAATTTTTGTAAAGTGGGATTGTGAATGATTGTTTATTAAATTTTTGTCTTGTCAAGTCTATTTATAATGTGAGTTGGCATTATTGATGGACAAACTTGTATTTAACCCTTTTGATATTTTTGGAGGGTTGAAAAGTGACATTTTTTAATGTATTTTTATGAGTTTTACGTCCCTAAAGTAGGTACCTATGGGTTGGATACCTTTTTGGCCTAAAATATTGAGCTAATCACTAGGTATGACACCTTTTTACAAGCCCTAAAGGGCTTTGACGAGTTTTAAGGTTTTGGAAAGTGGGATGGAGACTTGTCACATCCCATCCCCACTTCTCCAAGTTCATTTATGAGCTTTGGTAAGCTCACAAGGTGCTCACACATGTGTGAGCCACCCTTGTAAGGCTTGTGAGATAGAGTGTACAAGTACATGCTCCACCTCCCAAAGTTTCACATGTGTGAGAACTTGTGGGAGAATGAGCCTTGGAGAGTGAATGAGAGGGTGATAAGTGTCACCTCCCCATTCAAGGAATTCAAACTTGAATTCCTATTAAACATACTCAAAAATATGGAAAAGGGGGTTCTTTTAGAGATCTTGGATTTGGTTTGTTTTGATTTTGATTTTATTTTGAAAAAAAGTTGAAGGAAGAAATTTAGTAGCTCTCCTTCAATAACCATATTGGGAAGCTTGCTCATTGAGGTATGATTTAATCCCTTTTATGTTTTGAGTAATGTTGTTTAAATGCAATAGTTAGTTTTCTTGAATCCCTTATTGCTTTGGTGTGTGTGGATTTTGTTATGTGGGTGGGTGTGTAGAGATTTCTTCCCTTCAAGGAGAGAGAAAATCCATAAGGGGAATTGAGAGAGGAGGAACCTTATTTGAGGTATTCTCACTCCTTGGGAGTGGAATGTGTATGAGTACCCATTATATTATGTATTTGGAATTTGGATGGTTAGTTTAGTGTATGATGGATAGGGATGTATAAGAAGGATGGGAATGGAGTTTATCATGTTATGTTTCTATATATTATATATACCTTTTGATTGAGTGCTCCTAGTCTCTCCCTAGAAGAACCATGAGAAGATTCTTATGTGTGTGTTCAAACCCTTGGTATGGGTGTTGTTATAATGTATGTGTATTCTTATGTTTGTTCTTGTTAGAAAAATCGCTAGTATGTACCTAGTTCCAATGAATACCTCCTAGCTTGGGGGTGGCTTGCTTCAAACCTAGGATGGGTGGTGAGCTCATCCTAGGCCATGGGAAGATCATGTTTTGTTGTGCAAATTCTAGAGGAAAAATGTTGGAGCATGCATACCTTGGAGTTAGTCTTCTTCATCTCCACTTGATAGATGTTTTGGAAAATAAATTAAAAACCACTTGGATGGATTTTGAGTGTTTATTGTTGTAGTGGTTGAAAAAACCATTGTAGAATTTGTATATGGTTGTTTAGATGAAACTTTATGTTGCAAATAGATAATTACATATATTATGTTTGACCTATTTGAAATAGAAAGGAAAAATATATTAGAGATACATGTGTTGATAAATATTTTTTTCTAAGATCATTTTGAATTTGACTAGCTTACACATTATAGTGGTGAATTATTTTATCTAGCATTGGGATCTCATAAAGCTTCTTGCATGATTTTATTGTTTAAGGAAAAAAAGGAAATATGCACTTGTGTTTGAAATAAATATGTTAATCTATTTGATAAAGCCAAATGCTTTCTCTTTGAATATACAAAAATATTTTATCCCAAAATTATAAAGATAATGTTGGACTTCTTAAATGCATTACATATTTACTTTTACATGTCATTTATAATATTTTGTTTTAAAATATTTTTTTTTATATTTTACATTAGAATATAAATAAACTTATATTTTTGTAGAAGGGAAATAATTAAACTCTATTAAAAGAAATAAATAAATAGATATATAACAGATGGGGGCACTCTCTACCTTTGGTTCTTCTAGATTTTACATAATTATACTTTTCATTTTATATAGTTTTTTTTTTAAATAAGAATATATTCTAAAACAATATCAATAGTTTGTTTCCTTCTTATTATTATACTTTGTTCTTAATATCTCTTGAAAGCATAACAATAATCTAAAGAAAAATAAAATAAAATAAATAACAATAATAAAATCTTAAGGTCACAAATTTTAATAATAATATAAGAGAAGTTACAATTTGAGAATATATACAAAGTATAAATGGCTATTGAAAATGCCTAAATACCTGAAATTACATCTCAGTGATAGAATGATCTTACCCATGTTTTATGTTTGAAACCAAAAAATATTAATAAAAAGAAAAATGACATAAATGCAAAAGGTGTCCAAATCTGTTTATTGAGAAAGGGAAAGGGGAAAGCATGACCCATGTGGCAAGGTATGCTCAAGCCATAGAGGCTTGCAACCCATTGATGAGCTCAGACAAAGGTGGCTATAGTCACTAATGGGGCAACCATCTCCCTTAAGGGACATAGCCTGTGGTGGGTGCAACCCCCCCACAGTTTGTAAATCCCTTCACAGACTCAAGAAACTCCCTATAACTCATAAGTTTCAAAGTTCTAAAAAATATATTTATACTCTTTTTTTTAAAAGACCTATAGCACCATCTAATCAAAGTCGGCCTAGCTGGTATATACACCACTAGGGGAGAGGGGTCCATAATGAAGCAGGGTCCAATAGTGGGGATAGAAGTAGTCCTCAGTGGGATCCATAGTGGAGCACTTTAATATCCAATTGCAAAACACTTTTTATCCATAAAGTACGCAAAGTGACAAATCATGTGATGCCACATCAGCGCACCAATAAAACATGACTTAGTGCACCACTATTGGTCTCACTTTTTTGGGGGCCTTTTTGGATACCTCAACAAAAAGCACACTGATGTGGCATCATATTTGGTGATGTGGCTCTAAAATGAAATATAGAAGCACATGAGTTGCCAAATAAATTGTTGTACAAAATTGGGAGTGATTTAAAATTTCCACGTAGGATTTTGAGACACGCGAAGTTAGGGTGCTCCACTATAGGCCCCTCTCCCCTAATCTCCTTTATTTTTTTTTATTTGCGCTCCTAATACCTCTGGATTTCTAAAGGATGGCCATAACAAGAGTGTGACTACCCTCTGTAAGGTCTATCACCAATGGTACGCTCCACACTCTAGTGGCCCTTACCCTATTCCTCAATGCGTGTTGTATTTTATTTCTCCTATATTTCATTTCAAGAACATTAACAATGTGTTAGGAACAATAGTTTAAACCAAAAAATATATATGCATAATAATAATAGACAACAATTGGTCTACAATGTTAAACACTCTATGCAAAAAATAAAATAAAATAAAAGCAGAACAACATCCAAACCTTGCGTAAACAACATAAACCTTGGTATCCGCTCTCCATCCAATGACCACATGTTTCCCTCCTCAAATATGTATACTCTCTACCAACCGCCACTCTCGTGGGTCCTATAGAATATTGACGCCTGGTAATGAAGAAGAGGTTATTAATAAGGGAGAATTAAGGAATGAGGAGCTAGGGCTTCGGATTTTAGTGGTTAATGTTGGGTTGTATAGTTGCATATCAAGTCTGGACCTTAATGAAAATGCATCATAATTTCCATTTGGCACGTCTTTTTAGGTTTTTCTTGAAGTCATAAGACAAATGGGAATAAAGTAGGGGCTAATACGTGTGCACCCTATCTTCCAAGGTTCACGTGGACCTCTAATAAAATTTAATAATTCAAAATAAGAGGAAAACTAATTTAGAAAAAAAAAATTCATTTGATTTTAAAATAATGTCATGTGTAAAAAGGCGATTTGGTCAAGGTGTCAAAAAATTTCCTATTTGGCCATGTGATCCATCATGGCATGGGCCCACCCCCACAAGTTGTGTGGCATGACGTATGAAATGGATATTGTCGCCATGCCACACTCGAATAGTTTGCCACCCTTTCAATCAATTTGCTTGCATTAGTTGCCACTCCCATCATTGATTATGTATAGCTACGTTTAGTGTGTGTCCCTTCCCATTACCTCCATGAAATTCCACACAAATTCCAAGCATTTGAGGATTGAATTCTCCTACTACCTTGCATAACATGCTATCTTTCACCCCATTTTTTTTACCATCTTCTCGACTATTCTTTGCAAACGAACTAGAAGGTGTTCATTTATGCTCTCTGCAACTTCAATCTAGCTGCCACTACATGTTCCATTTTGATACTAGTCTTGCTTCAAGTAGCCACCAGTACCTGTTACACTTTGATAGTAGTCTCCCTTTGAGCTTGATGATGCTTCCACCCTAGTTCTTCGGTGCCATTATAAGGTTCCCATTTTGATAGGTAAACATAGACACCACACACTTTTTTGGTTTGCATGGATTTTTTTCTTTGTAGCCTTCATATGCACATTTCTTTGGTTTACATTCTTCAAATGCTTTGGCGTTAGTTGACATGTTCGATATAAAACCAACTTTAGCAACGAATATCTCTTGGTGAAACCCCTTTCACCCGGGCCAGGTTCTAACCTCACTAATGGCTTACCAATCTCCTTTTTCATTTTTTAATTTGCTATCGGATTTTATTTTTCTATGTGTAAATATTTGCCTTACTAGGTGAGGGTGCTTCTGTAAGAACTTATACATGTGTCTATGAACAATATAAAATCTGTGTTCATAAACAAACTGCACATTTAGAGGGAATGAAATATTTTGTTCAAGCATCAATTTCATTTATGTAATGGTTTTACATTATTCAAATGGATTTACAATATTTTTTTAGGCATTTTATGGTGAAATTGAGTTTGAAAGCTTGAAATTTGCTAAGTTATATATATATATATATATATATATATATATATATATATATATATATATATATATATATATATATATATATATATATATATATATATATAAAACTTAGCAAATTATATATATATATATATATATATATTAGGTGCTATAGGGGCCTAACCCCAAATACAATGATTCACCAAAGTGGGATTTTTATCTTGGCCCAAACCAAGTGAGGCTACAAATGGGGGACCTCTTCCCCAAAACATTACCCCTCATGACCCGTGTAGAGGGTCCCCTAAACATGAAACACATACCAACATTAAGATTTTTCTCCACACTTGACATGGGAGCGAATTTGCATGTCAAAGGCTTCTTCACCCTTCTTTTTCGTCTTCCTTTGAACTAGTTTCCAATTTTCCTTTTGAGCTCTTGACTTTGAAGGCTCTCTATAAACCTCAAGAGAGGTGCTCTTCCCTCTAGAGGGTGCAAGTATGCAATCTGACTGACCATCCAACCTTTTTTTATGGAAAGGAACACCAACAACATTATCGTTATCCACCACAAAATATGATTCAACAACCAATGGAGTAACTTGAGATTCACTTGGTGGTTCCTTACAGGTGACATCTTCACCAGATTTCAGTGAAACATCTAGTACATTGCCATCTTGGAAATCCTTTTCCACCGAGTAATGTTGGGGATTACCTCTTTCCACCAAGTATCTTGGTTCACATGCCTACACTTTGAACAGTGAGTGACAATATGACCAGTGTTATAACATCTACGACAAAAAAATGATAAAATTTCATAGTCAAGCAGTTGTTTCCAAACCCCACTTACAATGTTCAGGAGGACATCCATTAGAAGATATTTTGTAATGTCCATTTCCACCAAAATGTAACCATAAGTTAAAAGAGCCATTAGAAGATAAGTGGTATGCATAAAGTTAAAAGAGCCATTATCCACCCCCAAAAACTTTCCCAACAAATTACCAATGGCCTCAAAGTAGGATTCAAACCAAAATTATAGAGGGAGATATTAAAGTAAATCATAATTGATTGTCTTTAATATTTGTTCAAATAGTTTATTCTTATCCCAAAATCATGCAAAAATAGGAGTTGAATTGGGGTGTCAAGAATGCATTTGGAGTTCTATTTTTGACTTCAAGTCAAACTGAGTTCTTTTTGGAGTTCTCTTTGATCAACCAGTTTGAGAGGAGTTTGGAGTTAAATTAGCTCAAATTGGAGCAATTATGAGTCTTCTTTTTGGGGCTTTTCTGTTTTGTTCATGAGATGGATATTTTGGAGTGCAATTGATTGTAGTTGACTCTTGTCATTTTTGGACTGATTTTGTATTATATGAGGTAAAACTTATGTTTTCCTCAGTTCTTGTTTTTTGTCCTCTCTTGCATGTTGCAGAGAGACTTAGAAGTTTTGTAACTCAACATATTTTGACATTTTTGATACAACAGTTTTTATTTAGCTTATTTTTCTAGTTATTGTAGAAATTCCTTTTGTTACTCAATAAAAATTAAGTGTTTACCTTCTCTATTTCAGGTATTGTGTTTCTTATGAATGATTTTGATGTAAGTTTGATGTGTTTTAAGTATAAAAAACCTTTAAATTTTGGTCTCATTCATAGTTTCATGTATACAAATGCAATTAATCATTACAGTTCATAGGTTGTGCATTAATTTGTCTTATCTTCGAAGTTGTGAAAATATTGTTTTCCTTCAAAGAAGATAGATTTCAAGCCTTTTTATGAAACATTTATGTGATTAGATTGCCCAAACTGAGCTGTGTAAATAGATCTTTTGAGAAATAGTTGTGTATCAAACTGTAGGTTATTTACATTTTGGTGTAGCTTTTCCCTTTCATCAATTATCTTTTTTCCTTTTTCCCACAAAAATCCATTAGTTTCTAGGAGATCTAAAGGGGAACTAGCCCATAATTTGGAGATTCATCTTCATCATGAGAAACCCACAAGCTTGAAGATGTTTCCATGTTTCACAGGGTCGTTGAGCCTCCAAGCTTAGCATTTGGGTGCAATCCTCATAACAATGGGAGATTCAAAAGCCTTATTGAAATTGGAGCCATGTTAAAGGATTCAAAAATTGGATTGAAACAAGGGTGTCAAAGTTTCAACATTGGCAAATGGTTCTCCTCCCAGTTCCATTGATAATCATAGAGAACAATATTCCTATCATTAACATTATTGAATACCACCACGAAAACCCCCTTGCGTTGGGGTAAATTTGGATACCACCATCCAAAATAGGATGCCAAGTTTCTGTAATCCAACAATGCAACTCTGCCAAGCACGACCAAAACCCTCAACATCTACCAATTAGAACCATCTCTGCAAAAGAAGCTTCATTTTCAGCCACTTCGCATGCAATATACTTGTTAAAGGTAATCATCGGGGACGACCCAACACAATGAAGAGGCGTGGTTACTTTCTCCTCTCCTTGATCCATCTCACCCAACCCCAAACACCCCTAGGCCTTCATCCTTCCTCCCTCACCACTGTGGAAACAAAGGTTGTCCAATGGAGTCTATAGCAGGACATTTCTGCGAGCTCCTAAAATCACCCTTCTCCCCACACCCACCAAATTATTCTCCTCATCCATCACTAAAAATGGCCACCCGTAGTATGCATTGACCTTTGTCTGGTCCTTAGGTAGCCTTTCATTAGAGATATCCTTCACAGGTTTTCTAAAGCTCTTCACCAAATCCATCGAATTATTTCCCCCAATTGAAACATACAAAGGTCATCCATGATATCCTTTGTTCACCACAAGGTAATGAGGTAGACACCCACCACAAAGATCGCCAGAGGACCATCGCTCAAAATTACTATATGAAACCCTCGCCATGACAACAAGAGGTTGTAGAGTCGACATCATGACAATCTTCTCAAACTAAAATTTACTAGTTAGTTGACGTATATGGTTTTGTAAAAATGGAGGGTTTTCTACTTTAAATTTATCGTGTTTTATGTTTTCAATTGTTTTTTAGTATAACCCACAAATTAATTTATTGTCCGCTTCATCAATTAAATGAGATAAATATTGTTGGTTTTTTCGGTGTTAGAGATAAATTTTACCTAGTGTTGTAAATGGGAAATGTCTATCCCAGAATTCACTTTTGATGATATTTATTTATAAATTTGGCTTTTCATATTATTAGGAGGGTTTCATATCATTGTTTAGCTTATTTTAGCAAGAATTCATTATTTCAAATTTTAAGGAGTTGTTTGTGGAACTGGTCTCATAAATATATATTTTTGTGAAAGAAAAAAATTTTAGTACAAAGATAATGATGTGTATTAATAAATAAGATTTGGAGGCAAACATTAAAAAGGAGGGACAAAATCCAATGATGAAAAAATCCTCTTCTTCTTTATTCAAGCTCTTGTTTTTGGTGTTTGCAAATGTCAGTGTGAATTGTGTTTATTAGAGGGTGAAACTTTTCCTTTGAATAATTTAGGGTTTTCTACTATAAATTTCTTGTATTCTCTTTTTCATTTATTTTTTAGTATAACCCACATATGAATTTATTGTCTACTTCATCAATTCAGTCATATAAATATTGTTGGATATTTTGGTGTCAAATAAATTTGAGGATGTTCTATTTTTCGTAGATTGTGTATGTTGTCCAATGAGGAGAAATACCTCCTCTTCTTTATTCAAGCTCTTATATTTGGTGTTTGCAGTTGTCAGTGTGAAATGTGTTTATTATTGAATTAGAGGGTGAGACTTTTTTTTTGAATACTTTAGGGTTTTCTATTGTTGGTGTAATTAAAAGTGTTGTACCTTGTCTTAGGTCATAATTACACCTTAGTTAAGTTTACTTAGGGACCACATAGGAGGTAGTTGGAGAATTTCCACTTTTGGTGAACTTATCATGTTATTACTTTATTACATCCACCTTTCATGGACACATCATGTGATTACATCTCCACCATTTGTGGTGATTATCACATTATCACTTTTCCACCTTAGGTGGAGTGATAGTTTTTCATAGTTTTCTCATTTCATAAGATTATGACACTTGTCATAATCTTATGCCCTTCTATGTTCTCACCTTGGCTATATAACTAAGGGGTCTCTCTCATTGTATACAACAACAATCATCTCATGTCATTGACATTGAATATAGTTTATTCTTGTCATATTCTCTCTCTCTTCTTGTGCTTTCCATTTGGTCTCAAGATCTTGGCAGCCATAGCCAATTCTAACATGGTATCAGAGCAGGTTGGGTGCCATTGGAGAGTTTTTTTCTGAAGAGAGATTCCAGATTTGGGGGAGTTCCATTTTTGGCTCTTTGTTGCAGGTTCATATCGGACCTTGTTGGTGCAAATCTAAGCTCACCATTGCATCCAGAAGGTTCAAGAAAGTCAAATTTTCCTTTTGTTTTGTCCAAATCAGACATACGAGGCCAAATCTATGAGAGTTTGAAGCTGAAGTGTGGTTGCCAGATCCAGAAGGTAGCTGCAATTTTGGAGCATTTTGGGTCAAATCCGACCCTACCATCGCGTCCAGAAGGGCCAAAAACCCTAAGAGCGACTGTCAATTTGTCCATTTCGAGCAAGTCATCTGGTGAGGCAAAAAAAATTTGTCCGGAGCCGTACGACCCCCAAATTGTCATAAATACAGTCAGTACGAATTTATTCAAAAATTATTTTATTCGTTGGAAAAAATTTGAAAAGTTTTTATGAAAAAATTATTTTTTTGTACCGATCAAATTTTCATTGTAAAAGTTTTTTAAAATATATATATATATATAAAAGGAAATTCAAAGTACCGTCCGCAGACTTTACAGTCTGCAGACATACCTTGTACCAGGCCGCAGGGTACCACATGCCATTCATACTGCGCCACGTGGCAGGAGGCCAATGATCGCGGCCCCACTATACTCATCACTGGCGTCCATAAAAATTCTCGACAGCTGGTACAAATCAAAAGCTCCGGCAATCGTTGCACGCAAAAATCTGGCAGAATTCATAAGCAGCGGTTCAACAAAGTTTGTCGGCGGTGGTGTAAATACTCCGGCCGCAGACATACAAATATCCGACTTGAGTCAAAATTTTGGCAAAAAGTTTTTAGACCAGCGGTATTTCAAATCAAAATCCGGTGAAGATTTAAATCGGCACTTTTGCAGAATCCATAGGAATATTCTGAAGATTCTTCCGCATATTCCTTCGGACTGGTGTTGACTTTGACGACCATATAGCTATCAATCCTAAGCTCGTGGTTGGAAGAATATTCCGCAGGTACAAGAGAATATTCTTTTTTGACAGCCGACGGACCGTCAAATTTAATCGCATTGTTTGCTGATGTTAGCACCGCGTCATTGTAATGTCAATAGATTACAAAAATTTTCCCCCCTCTCCAATTGCATTTTCAATTTTGCAGGAAAAATTCAGAAGCTCATAACTCAACCATTTTGACTCCTTTTTCGAGAATTTTTTTTTTGATTTGGGCTAATTTTTCATGCTCTACACAGTGGTGCAATCATTTTTTGGTTTTGGTGTTTTTTTTTCCAAAAATTGTAGATTTTCATAGGTGTTGCTGCTTCGTCCTCATTTTGGGAACTTCGGGAGCTCATATCTTGCTCCTACGGTAACATTTTTGGGTGCATTTTTTTTGAAAGTGCATGATTTTTCATGTAATTCTCAATGGTATGATTAGATTGATCTCATTTTGTACCAAAAATTGTACTTGATTCTGTGGCCTATTTTGGTATTTGCATGTACCAAGATCAAAGACCACTTCACTATTTTTGGCAAGTGGCAATTGTAAACACACTAAATATAAAGTGCCAAATCAGATATTGCTTGGGGGGTTTCTTGATTGAGTAATTTGGGGGGGTAATCTTTTTCCTTTGTTGGCTTGTGTCTCTTGATTGGTGTATTGTGTGACTAATATTGAGGAGTTTAATATGGGAATCAAAAAGCATCCAGCTGTAATAAGGTTAAATCGATGGAAATTTAAGTCTTGGTGAGATGGAATCCTAACACATTGTAGGTGGCTTAATCTTTTTCCCTATCTCTATGGACTAGTTCTTAAACCTTCATCAAAATGGAAGAGAGTTGTGTGGGACTTAAAGACATAACATATCTTGGGATTAATTGGTTGTAGTTGTGATATTGATACACAAATGGTCACTAATGGTATTGAGATTCCTCGTGACCTTATGACCAAACTTTGGGAGATGCATGGAGACTTGAATGAACCTCCATTCCCAAAGGATCTTGTTGCAGATTGTCTTGTTCCACTTGCAAAGTTTCAACCTATTGATGATAAAACAACTAAAACACTTGCTAATTGGGAAAGGTATGGTAGCTTTGATGAGCCAGATCCTTCTCCTTCTCCTCCTATAGAGACATCTATTGAGACTTCAGTTTCTATGGCTCCTAATCCAGATTTAGAGGGTTCATCTTCTTCATCTATGAGTCAACATCTTGAAGCTAATGACTCTTGTAATCTAACATTGGAAGAATCATCTACTGTTGCAACTAAGGACACTTTTGATTCCACAGTTTGGGCTCCTAGTAATTAAGTGTAGTAGGATATACATAGTATTCTAGATATGGCTACTTTGGATGACTTCTTGATAGGTATTTTAGACTTGTTTGTGGAGTCTCATCTTGCAAATTTGGGAGACACCATCGATAGCATTCATCTTCTCTTTGATGAAGATGCACCTTCTTCAATTTTTGTGAGGGAACACCTTGACCCTCTTGTTCATTCTCTACATGATCATTCTTCACAGATTGGCGTGAGTGTGGATACTATTGGACAACATTTGGAGGAGGCTTCTTTGTCTTCAAAGAGGATATCTTTGTCTTTGGATCATGTTCTACATTCATCTCTACTAGATGTTGGATTGTCCTCTTCAACAGTGTGGCCTAGAATGCTTGTTTGAAGTCTGACAACTTTCAACATCGACATGGAGACACTTGAGCATGCTTCAGAGACATCATCCACCATTCATCTTCTTGAAATCCTACATACATCCATGGTTTTATTTCTTCCTAAGGGGAGGAAAATTGTTCGGCGAGATTGGATCATCTTCAGTATTGAATGTCGAGGTTCTACCATCGTTACAGGAGACTCAACATTGAGGGGGGGCTACCTTGTCTCTCTTCTACTTCTCTCTTATGGGGGGTCTTTTTCCTCACATGGGGTTTTTACCTTCTCATTCTTCGTTGAGATTATTTCTATTTTGTATTTCATCTCTCTTTTGGGGAGGAGTTTTGTCCCATTGGGTTTTCTCCTTTTCTCCGGTTGTGAGAGATTGCATTTCATTTGCATTGCATATGTACATGGGTACCTAACATGGCCTAGTAGCCAGGACCCATCATTGCATCTTTGTGTCATTTGCATAATATTTATCACTCCCTAAGTTGCACTTAAGGGGGGGGGTGTTGGTGTAATTAAAAGTGTTGTACCTTGTCCTAGGTCATAATTACACCTTAGTTAAGTTTACTTAGGAACCACATATGAGGTAGTTGGATAATTTCCACTTTTGGTGGACTTATCATGTTATTACTTTATCACATCCACCTTTTGTGGACACATCATGTGATTACATCTCCACCTATTGTGGGTGATCCACCATTTGTGGCGATTATCACATTATCACTTTTCCACCTTAGGTGGAGTGATAGCTTTTCATAGTTGTCTCATGTCATAAGATTACAACACTTGTCATAATCTTATGCCCTTCTATGTTCTCACCTTGGCTATATAACCAAGGGGTCTCTCTCATTGTATACAACAACAATCATCTCATATCATTGACATTGAATACAATTTATTGTTATCATATTCTCTCTCTCTTCTTGTGCGTTCCATTTGGTCTCAAGATCTTGGCAGCCATAGCCAATTCTAACATCTATTCTACATTTATCATGTTCTCTTTTTCATTTGTTTCTTAGTATAACCCACAAATAATTTATTCTCTACTTCATCAATTTAGTCAAATAGATATTGTTGGTTTTTTGATTCCATAGATAAATTTTGGGGTGTTATCTATTTCATAGGTTGTGTATGTTATTGTCCAATGAGGAGAAAATCCTCTTATTCTTTATCAAGGCTCTTGTATTGGGTGTTTGCAGATGTCAATGTGAAATGTGTTTATTATTGTCTTAGAGGGTAAGACTTTCTCTTTAAATATTCACACATTAATTTTATTCCAAATATTTTGTATATTCATTTCAAGGGCTTTGTGTGAGTTAGAAGTTGTGAATTCAGCCCAAACTGAAGTTTTCAGGTTGCAAACTTGACGAACACTTTAGTTTTCAACTTTGTATTTCCTGTAGTTGTTCAAGCACTTTTATATTTTAACCTATAATTTTGTTTTCTTGACCTTTTGGTCCCCTTTGTCAATCTCTCTACCATTTTCAGTTGCAATTATCTTATTCTAGCAACTTTTATTCACATGTGTGTATTTCAATACATATTCATACTCTTGTACATCATGTCTTAAATAGAGACCAAGGGAATACAAAGCTTGGGTGAATCCTAATAAAATATCAATGCAACTCTACCCTTAAGAGTGATATCAATTAGTTGTAATGTGGTACAAATATCAATGCTTAATAAAATGTTTAGTCATCCTAAATATGTAAATGATTCACTTGAAATGAATGTAGTGATGATGGATCATTACATCTCGATGTAGTTCACACCAAAAGGATCTCTTAGTTCTAATATATATGGGATTGCGTTCCTCTATTATCATAAGATTTAGGAATTTTCCATAAGTAATGATAGTGGAACTAAGTGCTAACTAGTAATACATAATTGAAGGTCAAAGATTGAATTATGCCTTTGTGGTGATCCAAATATCTTGGGAATTGAATGCAACATTACAAGATTAGTGTAGAACATATAATCCCAACTAAAAGGTGATATGTGCAACTATGATGAAATATTGTAGGATTTGTGTTGACTAGAAATAACTATAATGTGAATGAAAACTTACAAATAAAAAATAAAAATATAAGACGAATAATTTTGGGTGGTGCAATATTTCACTTATACCTTGGGATGCTCCTCCATCACTATTGAGACATAGAGAGAGCTTATTTTTTATATTTTAAGGGTTCAATATTTGTCTCTTGATTAAGAAGGTAGTTTGAACATAGTTCAACAATGAGGAATGTAATCACCTATTAGTTCACTAAGTTATATTAAATATTAATTTTACATATTGCACCTCTGAAAGTTGAATACAATATTTGGTATTTAAATATCTTTTTGTTGATACTAGTAGGGGTAACCATGTTCATACACAACAATATATTGGGATTACAATATGAAGAAATATCCATTTGTTAAATGTGTATTGGATGGAATTTTAAATGTATTTAATGTTCTCTTATAGGTTGCATCTATCCATCTAATGAATATAATTTTAGAACCTTAATATGACACCACTCTTACCAGATTAAGGTTTAGAATTCAATATTATTATAAGATAGCACAATAAGTTGAAGTCAATATTACTAATAGTCTAATATGGCAATGTTACAGTAGGTGATTGTATATAAACACAAGTATCATTTTTGTATGAGGGATAAGAGCATGATGGTAAGGTTGAGATGGTGTGAACAAGTTAAATCAACTTTTTAGAAACAAGAAATGATAGGTGGAATTCCTCATTTTTCCTTAGTATGATATGTTAATTTAACATTGTATTAATGTTTTGATTACCCCTATGTTGGGGTTATACTATAATCCATAATAAATAGTGTAATTGTTGAGAGTATTTGTCTTAATAATTTTATTAGCAAGGGTCCATAAATGATTGTTGTTCCTTATATTCTTATATATTAAGTTCAATGGACTTGTAACTCTAGAAACCAAACATTGTGGTTAGATTTGTACACATTATCATGATTGTTGATATGTTTAAGAAGATCTATTAAAATTAATGAATTTTATCTTTCTTTATGAAACTCACCCTCCTCACTTTCCACCAACTTACTTCTGCACAACTAAGTAGTTTTATACTTAACCCATAAGTGAAGTTGTGAAACTAGTTTGTTTTCATAGATTATGTTGCCATATTCAAATACCAAGAGAGAAAATGAATTTATCCTATACATGTTAAATTTTATTATTATACATATTGTGTAAATGTATTATAACATATGAAGCACCTTTATTTATGATTATCTATTTATCCATTAAATATGCATAGGTTCAACACCCTTTCAATCTAGTTGCTTGCATTAATCACCTACTGCTTCCATAATTGCTTATGTACATATTTTTTTTATTGAACATCCCTTCCCATTGCCTCCATGACATGCCAAAAAAAATATCAATTAATAGTTGTGTTTCCCTTGTATACAATGTGAGTGTAGTTCCCAGTTTGTTGTGCCTGCATATGTGTATATTGTTCATGCCTATTAGATATGAGATTTGTTAAACTTTGACTTACTATTTTTCATCCCTTTGATTTAATTTTTCCTTGTCCTTTATTACAGTCACAAGTTAATATAATTTCTCTATATATTTTCACAAATATATATGTATACATATATGTGTATACACACACACATATATATATCTATATGTGTGTATACATATATTTCTATATAAATGTATATGTGTGTATACATATACTTCTATATATATGTATATGTGTGTGTACATATATTTACATTCTAATACAAATTTTCACTTGTAGTAAATGGTCCATTATAATTAAAAAGTTTTACATTGTGTAGGCATTCACACTACACTGCCAACAATTCATTACAGATTTCAATATGTATTACCATATAACAAAAATTAATAGTTATCCTTTGTTTCAGTATGCAAAAATTTTCTAACAACATTTAGGGGACTTTGTTTTTTAAAGGCCTTTCATGTTTTCCTATTTTTCTAATGCAGAGCGAGGAGGATTCAGAAACACATCTCACAAACCTTCAATAATAATCCAAAACAATCTTTGTATAACACATGCTATTAGGCATTGTATATCACATTGGAAACATAACTATGGCAACCCACAATTTAGTGCAATGAACAGTCATTAATAACTTCTACAAACCAATTAATGAAGACAATCTTTCTGGTGATATTGAAGAAAACATAGTTATAGACCTTTCCTCCAATTTTTATGAAGATACAACAGTGGAAATGAAAGTTATTGTATTTTTCCCAAAATTGCAAACCCTAGGTAGGGTTCAGACCTGCCCTCACAAAAATGTTCATAACTTGTTCAAATCTTAATGAAATTTGATGAGACTTGAAGAAAATTAAAGTAGATTCACATGGAAACAAAATCAAATTTATTTTAGATCCAAAATATAGACTTTATATTCTATACCATCACACTTTTTTAGACTGTAAATTCTGCACAATATTGTTAGAATAGACAGTCTCACAAAATAGTCATATCTGCCACAAAACTCAATGAAATTCAATGAGAAAAAAATAATTGGAAACTAAAAATAGAGAGCTTTCCATCCATATATGATACTCTATTATTTGAGTCCATAAAAGTCCGTACAAAACACAACTTCAGCCTGGTAACAATGTAAAAATCAGAAAATACACACAAAACTTGAGGTTGCCATTCATCAAACTTCAAAAATGATGTCTCCAACCCCCAATTCGAGTTTTGGAGGGTGTATTTATACATTTTCAACCAAAACCAACTATTTGAAACCACCTTTTGATTATTTTGTTGACAAAACACCTTAATGACACTTCATCTACCTAATTTTGCACTTTTGACAATTTTTACAATATATGAGAAATGAACAACATCCTAGGACCTATAACACCACAAAGGTGGCCTCTTGGGCCTTATTACAATATAAAAAAATCAAAATGGAACAAATGAATCAATATGGCCTCATGGAGGCATGTGATCAAATAGGTGCTCTTGCACCATTTTCACTTCACAATTTAAAGGGAATTTTGGATAAGTGCAACATAGGTTACCATTAGAAAGGATCTTAGAAAATTAAGTATTCCTAATACATTATTGAATATAAAATTACCAAAATCCATTTGTCCAGTCACATGTGTCTATCATCCCAAACATAAGCATAATAATAACACCTAAGTCCATCTTCCCAAATATAGGTGGTAGTAATTGGGACACACGGTTTTCAAAATTTTCTCCATGTTCAACTATGTTGCAGTCTACCATTGAAAGTGAATTGGATGACTATTGCAACTTAGTTTAACACTATAGAGGTTTCAAAAAATTATGTGTCCACATTGCATAGGGGAGAGGGGTCAATACAAACACAACCTATCTTGGAAGGTTCACATGGAGTGCCACCTAGACCTCTACTAAATTTAATATTTGTGCCACATAGGAAAACTATTTTGGAAACAAAAAGTATCCTTTTTATTTGATTTTTAGTCATATGGCATGTGCCAAAATCTGATTTGGCCAAGGTGTCAAAAAATTACCTATTTCGAGACACACACACACACACATTTGAGATGTACCAACATAAATTACAGATTTTTGTTTTCTCCTAAGACCATGAAATCACATAATGAACAATTGCTTACATTCATTATTTTACTTCAAAAATAGGCTAACTGTGATACTGAATGAACCAACAATATTTATATGACTGAATTGAAGAAAAACGCCAAAATACATATGTATATACATAAACATAAATATGTATATATATGCGTATATATATATGTATATTTATATGTATATGTATATATAATTGCTTATTCTTTTGCTTCAAAAATTGGCTAACTGTGAGACTGAACAAACCAACATTATTTATATGATTAAATTGAAGAACAACAATAAAATAGATATGTATAAACTTATGTATATATACATATATGTGTATATATATGTATATGTATATTTATATATATGTTTATACATATATTTATATATATGTCTACACATATATGTATGTGTATATGTTATATGTATATATATAAAAACTTGGAAGGGAGATCGGTATCAGAGTGTAACATGTAGTGATGGTGGGATTGAAGTTGCAGATAGCATAAGTGAACAACTTATAGTTTGTTTAAGAAGAATAGTCGAGAAGATGGTAGAAAGAAATGGGAAAAAGATAGTGTGTTGTGTGAGGTAGTAGGAGCATTCTATATAGGAATTCTTGGAATTTTCATAGTATGTCATGGAGGTAATGGGAAGGCATGCACATTAAATGTAGTTATACATAAGCAATGGTGGGGGTAGTGCGTCATTAACACAAGCAAGTGGATGGAAAGGGTGGTGAATTGTTTTTTGGTGACATGGTGACAACATCCACTTCGGATGCCACTCCACATAGCTTGTGGGGGTGGGCTCATGTCATGATGGGTTGCATGGCCAAATAGGCAATTTTTTGGCACCTTGGCCCAAATATATTTTCTCATGGCATATGAAATCCAAGTGGGATAAGTAAGATTGAGTAACTATCACCAATTGAATAGATTTGAAAACAAAAAGCATGTCATTACCATATATTTATAACATAAAATTGTAGTCCACAACATATATTACAAATCAAAACAAAAAAAGGTTGCCTCTACAGATCTCGATGTTGTTTCAATGATTGATCCACCCCAACCTCAAACAAACCAAGGTGGAAAACAATTAGGAGTTGGTGTGATAGATAATTGTTGGTTGGATACTTAAGGTAGCAATGGAAACCATGTTTTCATCCCCTACTCATTGTGGAATGTTGGTTACATGACTTGTATTTGGACTGGAAAATTGGGTGCATGTTAATGTGATGGGGCGAGTGGTGAACAATTGATAGGAATAAATATTTGTGGGATATGATGTACATCTTGACTACTTGCATGTCTTGGCCTGATTCTTATCTATTTTGGCTTGCTCCTTCATTTCCCTTGCCACAATGTGTGTTGCCCTTTTCTCATCATTCTCTTGTTTCTTTTGATATTTGATCTTCTCAATCTCTTTCTTTCTTTTGGCCTACTACAATAATAGATTCATGTAGTCATCTATTGTTAAGAGCTGAGATTGTCTACTCAAATGAATCCCATTATCACCACCATTGTTTTCTTGATTAACAATGTGGATAGGAAACTTGAGGAATTTTTTGATGTGTGGAACTATTTCTATTTCTTGTGTCTACTCCAATTGTGACTCAATGTCCATTTCCTATGAGTCTTGGATGAAATTTACATTGCCTCCGAGATTTGAAGTGACATAATCAACATAGCAATGTACCCTTTCAAGTAGGACTAATGCAGGTGGTGGTGATGGAAAAGTAAAAGTATCATATTATTGTTGGCCATGCAAATCAATACCTAGATTCATGGCTCTCTCCACCAACCAGGACGATTAGCTACGTTGTGAGGGAGGACTAAGACTATCCTCCAATTCATCAAGCTAGTTGTTCACCATGTTAGGAGGTTGTTTATTTTCACCATTGTGCAACTAAATCAAAAAGACTGTTATGAGGTGAATGTAGTATATGTTCTTATACTTGTGATTTTGTTGTAGACTACAATTGACCATCTAGAAGACTAGACAACAATGTTTGTGTGACATCATCTCTTGAAACAACAACTCTTGAAAGGCTAAGGATTTTTTGCACTAAAAAAGCATCCTCACCTATTTTGATCTTAAATGTGTTGTTGGGATGCATGTCATCCACAAGTGAATTGGGATTGAGGGGACATATCCTAGTCCTTCTAAATCTTGATATGATATTTGAAACAATGAATGATTTTAACAATGATTTGCTACCTAGTTTTGCAAGTTCTACCCTCCTGATTTCAAGTTTTGGATACCTTTCCAACCACGATGCATGTTCTGACTTGAAATATGCTTTGAAAGGAGAAAACACATTGATATATAACGCGTGTATTTTTTGTGAAGTGTGTGTTGACAAAGTTAGTAAATCAATTCCCAATATTCTTGCTTCTTGGATGGTTGCGAGTGTGACATGGATTTCATGGCCATCAAAAATCAGTAACTACATGTTGGTGGGTGACACACTACTTGTAATTGATTGTGCAAAGTGGTGCAACCAATTAATAAACATTTCCTTTGTCATCCATGCATGTGGTTGGGCTATCATGCAAGCACTTGGTTCATAGCTTGCAATGTAATTCTTTATTTTCTTTTTCCCCTTAAACAAGTAAAACCTTAGAATGATTTGCCTACTATCATTGATATAACATAGAATGGTTATCCATTCTCGACTTTTCATAATGATGTAGGAAATTCTCCCGCTACCTCTTATGGCTAGCACCCTCATTATGCTATTTTTTCCTACTTGGATACATGTTTCATCGTAGTTCCAAGTGCGATGAGGACCATATGGATTTGCATCATATGTTGTGGACATGAATTTTAGAAAGTTAATACAATATCATGTCTAAGATTCATTGCCCTATCTTTGTCTAGCCCTTTAGCTATCGGTAATGTTAGTTCTAAATAGGCTGCTTCTTAAAACTAGTCCACCAAGACTTCTTTGGGAGCCCATTATTGAAAGATTTGGGTCTAATTTCATAAATCCGGGTGACCTTTACCTTCATATTGACAATCTCAAGGCCATGGCCTACCACAACCATTTCTTTGCATCATTCAACAATTGGAAATTTTTCCTCTTTGGTGAAGATAATTGGAGGACCTTTCTTAGATGTGGTTGTAAGGCCACCTAACCATTTGGAGAGTGTAGCTATTGGGATTTTCCATTTTTTTTTATTCACTCCTTATGAAAATTCCATTCTCCTCTAGATCTTAGAGTGCCCTTGTCATGTCCTCTATCAACCATAGTCATTGTTGTATTTTCATATTCCATGTTCTTCAAGGTGTAGTAACCTCCACTAGCAGCACAATAGGATTGTTGTTTATATTAGCTAGAGGATCTACTTCTTGGGGGAATCTAACACCTCTTTTTTGGGACGACAACCTTGTTGTGGCTCTCTTTTTTGCAATACAGGTCATCATTCAATTCTCCTTATTCATATACACAGAATAAGTAGAATCAAAACCAATACTAGTAAAGGAAACAAAAACATATATTTACTTCTTCAGATAATATAATACGTAAGAATTTTCATATTTAATGATAGTTTATTGTGCGTAAGATGATAGTGATGCTTGAATGTAGAAGATTAATTAGTTTGTTTATGTTTATATAATTTTTTTTCCCAATTGTAGATGTACATGTTCAAAGTCAATATCCAACAATTTTTTTTTATTGCATATTTTTGTGGGCATTTTTGTAGAATGTTTTATGTGTCTTCTTTTTAACATTTTGCATGTTTAAATTTAGAAACTCTAAACAACAACAAACACTAGCTAAGAGATGAATAGTCTACTATAAGTTGTTACTATTGAGCAAGAATATTAATAACCGACATATATACAGAGCAAGATTGTAATGAAGAAAAAATTAAAGAAAAGGAATTGTAAACCTATGACTCAAATGAAGAACAAGAGCAATATAATATACATATATATCGTTATGTATATATAGGAATATATATATATATACCGAGTAAGACTATTAACCTTTGATTGTAATGGAGAACAAAATAGTGAGTGGAATAACTTCATTATGATCAACATTGGCATTCTTAGGAATATACAAAATATACATATACATGCATAACAAATTGGGAACTAAACTTACATTGTATACAAGAGAAACACAACTGTTAACCTATGACTATATTGAAGAACATAATTTAAGGAAAAGGGATGAAAAATAGTAAGTTAGAGTTAAAAAAAATCTCATATCTAATAGGCATGTACAATATACACATATAGACACACAACAAATTGAGAAATACACTTAAATTGTATAAAAGGGAAACACAACTATAATCTTGTGACTCTACTAAAGAAGAAAATAAGGCAAAGGGATGAAAAAAGTAAGTCAAATTTTAACAAATCTCATATTTGAGAGGAATGCACATTATACACATATAAAAACACAATAGACTAGGAACTACACGTACATTATATACAAAGTAAACATAATTGTTAACATATGACTCTATTGGATAACAAAAGAAGGAAAAGGGATGAAAAATAGTAAGTCAGATTTTCACAATCTCATATATGATAAGCATGTACAAAATACACATATACAAACACAACAAACTGGGAACCACACTTATGTTGTATACAAGGGAAAAATGATTGTTAACTTGTGAATCTATTGAACAACAAAATTAAGAAAAGGGATGAAAAAAAAAGATTTTAATGTATCTTTTTTCATATGCCAAACCTTGAAGTAATATTTTTTTGTTTGAAGGGGTTTTAGCTTTAATTCCCCATCTTTGCGAAAAATCCACGAGCAAGAGTTAAGGAGGGAAGTTGTTTGAAAAGGTCAAGTTTTTAAAGAAAATGTGTTAGAGTTCTTGTTGCTCCTTAGAGGCCATGTTCAAGATGAAGGAGAAAAATAGGGCACATAGAAGTGAAATTTGTTAGGGTTTTTTGTTGTTTTTTGCACCAAAGGGGTCCTCTTCTTTATGGCATTGGAGAAAACAATACTTGTTACTTTAGTCACTGTCCATGTTGTAGAGGAAAAATGCATGCTTACCCTTATTGTAAGGAAGTTGAGAAGTTCCTGGAGCATTTTAAGATTTCCCCACATGTTTAAAGCTTCCTAAATTGTAGACTCTAATTGGTACGTACCTTACACCTATACCTTTATCAATAAAATCTTCAAGATAAAAGTCTGAAATGATAAGGAACATTTTAAATACTAATACCCTATGACTGGTTAATAAATAAGAGATAAATATTTACATGTAGTTTGCTTGGGTTAGGTATTGATGTAGGGCAAGGTGATTTAGGCTTCAAACAATTAGGTTCAACTGGTCTTCAAACTTACAAACCCTTTCTAGAGTGGGTTCCTTCACAATTTCACCTAATAGCTTATAGGTCACCAAACCCTCTTAATCTCTTATATCTTTTAGAGGTCACTAAAAGACACAACTCACTCACTTTTAGGGACCCATTTATCTTCCATTCAATATATCAACCTAATGCAATAGGTTGTTTTGAAACATTTTACACAAAGTTGTCTTGCAACGCTAGTTTTAGGCCAAATTAGGCCTCGTTTCCAAAGGAGGTACTTAAACTCCTTGTAAAACTTGAAAATATTCACCAAAAATTCCAACCAGTTACATAGGGCCCAATTCTACCATTAGGTTCATCAAAACACTCTAAAAATTTGTTGTCCCAAGCAAAAACCATCAATTTCAAGCCTAGCACGTGAAATTGCTAGACCAGAGCACATGCTAAAACTCTCCTAACACCATCACCTTGCCCTAAAAATATGAAAATATGAAAGAGAACTCCTAAAAGGCCCATTCCACCAAACTACAAAATTTTCCTACTGTGGAAGGGCCTATTTTGACATGATTTTGTTACAAACCCTAGCAAACTAAGCAACCTTTAGAAATTTGGCTTTATCTCCTTCAAATTTGGGTGAAAAAATCTCTAACTTGATTCAAATTAAATATATTTCAATTACACAACTCTTCAAAAATTTGGGTGGAGTCGTACAGAGTTTGGAAATGGGAAATAATACAAAATATCACACCAAAAATAGAGCAACAATGTTTATTTCTCCAAATTCTACAATAACAACCTTGCCTCGATGATGTTAGAGGCCTTTTAAACATTTTTTTCATACAACACCAATGGTATACAACTATAATTTGAAAAGATGACCGTTCATCTTCAACTAACCTTCAAAAATGACAAAATTGCATAGTGTAACTTTTAAAAATTTGCTTCATTATTGACAACTTCTAGACTCAACACTACTATGACCCTATGTGACCTTATTTACATCATAAATTGGTCAATTATACCTTATTTAAATCATGAAATGACACAACCTAATTCTAGACTCTAAAATGCACAATCAAACCAAAATTTCAAGAGGTGCTCTTGCACCATTCAACCGGGTAGGAAAAGATTTCATCCTCCTGATGAACTAAGTTCTTCAACAAAAGTACCATGTTGTTTTATATCTTCTTCTATCATCCACTAAGCATCTTCAATTGGTAGATCTTGCCACTTAACCAAGTATTCATTATACACCTTCTTCCTAGTTCTCTTGACCTCCCTTGTATCTACTATGCTTTCAAACTTCATTGGTTGGCTTGGAGGTAGGTCCTTGATCCATTCATCATCTTCAACTCCTATAGTACCTACAACATCACTTGCATTCACAACACCTTTAAAAGGATACAAATCAACAACATTGAAAATAAGTGAGATGGCAACTCCAAGAGGGAGTTCAATCTCATAAGCATTCTACCCAAACTTGTGCACTATCCTGCAAGGGCCAATATTTTCATCATCAACTTGGTATATTTTACTTTAGGAAGCCTTTCTTTCCTAAGATGTGCAAGCACAAAATCGCCAACCTTAAATTGGACATCCTTCCTTCTCAAATCTACTTTCTCCTTATACTTCTCCACACTCTTCTTCACATCCTCCTTGACCTGTTCATGAATGTATTTCATAGCTATGGAAAAGTCTTCTCCTATTGCACTCCTTTTCTCCATGTCTCCTAGGTCTCTAAGTTCATATATACCTCTTGGATTCATCCCATAAACAACCTCAAATGGACTCCTTCCTATGCTTCAGTTAACAGAGTCATTGCATGCATACTTTGCTTGAGGGAGTGCAAGGTCCCATGACTCACCATGCTCCTTTGTTAGGCACCTTAACAAGTTTCCAAGAGACCTATTAACAACCTATATTTTGGAAATCCGTTTGTGGATGGTAGGCTAAACTAAATTACAGATTGGTACCCAATTTTTTCCACAAGGTCCTCCAAAAGTGACCTATGAACTTTGAATCCCTATTAGACACAATACTCAAAGGCAATTCATGAATCCTCACAATCTCTTTGAAAAACAAGATGTTGTGCATGTTTTGCACACTTACCCCACTAAAGGCAGGGAACCCCTCTTTTCACTCCTGACAGGTTGTTTTCTCTCGTCTTTCTTTGCACACCCTTGTTTCCCAACCCAAATTGGTCATGTTCCTTCAAACGATCAAACTCCCCCTGACCAAATTCACCCACCTGAATTTCACTAAGTCATTTTCCCCTTGCACGCTAGGTTTTGGGGTTTTCCCTTTGCTTTTCACTTGGTGTCCATTGACCCTTGCAGACCCGCATGCATGGATTTCCTCTTGTCATTTGTCATTGTGCTCTATCGTTCACGCACAACCAAGCCCCCCACAACTTCATGACGTGTGGACCCCGCATTCGCTTTCGCCGCTGCATCCATCAACCTTCAAGGACCTACAGTTGCGGGTCGCCCTGTGCGGGACTCCATGAGCATTTTTCCATTTTCACAACGGCCAACCCCTGACTTCTACCTGTGTGGTGGGATCTGCACTTGGTTTCATCGTCTCCGTTATCGTTTCATCGCCAACACCCTAATAGGGAATTAATTATTTAGTGGTGCCCCATCCCTCTTCTATCATTGGCCTACACTGAATATATATCTGTTTCTCTTGCAACAAGAGGAGGTTAGAAATGTTGCAAAGATACTAATTATAAACTCATGAATCAAAGGCAACTATCAAAGAGTCTACGAATAGGGGAGCTAGGTAAGAGCTCGTAAGAAAATTCAAATTTATGTCTAAGTCAGTATAACACACTAAAGCTTTTCATTCAAGCTGCCTTCTCCTTTCACATTACGAAATTGGCTCCATCATCCATCGTTCATGTGGAACCCGCCTTGCAGGTTTCTGTCAGTACCTTGTTGTTTCTCTAACGACCCTCTCAAGGTGTCTATCCGCGCACCTTTCCCCACGGAATTCCTATATGTGGAACCTACATTGCGGGTCTCCCCATGTCTCTCACTGTTTCCTAACAGCGTTACTCAAACGTCTTCCCACAAGTTTTCCCCTACGGAGACCTTGTTGGCGGGGTCCACATCTTACTTGGCCATCCAGACGGCGTTTCTCACTGTGGCCCCATCACCTCGTTTACCTATGGACTCCTACATATTACGTGATGATTCAAATAATGGTTCATTGCAGATTGAGCGCATTTGAAATTTTAGTCTAGTACGAGAAGAAAAGGGGGGTTTGCATTGAAAGAATGACGAAGAAATATGCAAGATTGGGCTTTCTCTCAAATTACCAGAAGTTGAATCAAACTAAGTGTTACTTTGCTCAGTGTTATCATGTGCTTTTTGTGTAAGGGAAAGTTGTGAAGGATATAAGCTCATTGGTGGATTGGCGACATAGCATGATCTCTAGAAATGTACATGAGGGCCTCGCCTCCGGTTAATCCGTGCAAGTGTAAACTAATCGGCTGAGGCGATCAGACTGTCATTCACATGTTCAAATGTTGTTGCTTGTTATGAAGACTCCAATTTACTGAAGGAATCTCCTGCCTTAAAATCTGACCAACTAGTGTGCACCTGTAGGCTACGAGCAGCTTAGCCTTGCCTGACTGACTAGGGGAGTTATTTCATAAATGGTGATTGGGTAGAGGTGCCGCTCGCAGGTCTTGAACTCACCCATGTTGGCAGATGTGTTATGACCATCGATGGTATTACATCCCCCACAACGTCCTCCTCGGTGGAATCCGCAACCTCGCTCGCCATCTGCCCAGGCCACAGTTTCTTTGTTGGCAGACTTCTCTCATGCAGGTTCCACCTCTTCCAGTTTCATTCATCTTCGCTCTCACTAGAACGACCTTCCCTTGGTGGTGCCCCACCTTTCTATACCCGCATGACATGGTGTGGGACATGGGTTGTGTGGAGTCTGCGCACTTCACTGCTGCTGACCATGCCACCTTGAGCTCCCATGGGACTTTAAACCAGCTATGTGATTTCCCATTAGAAGGGACGTTGATGGGGATGGGTAATTTAGAAACACTCAGCAAGGACGATAGATAGAGAGAAAAATTATCGAGATTGGTTCGCAATTTAAAACACTCTCCCTAATGGTCCCTGCGCAAAATTTTTTGGGTGTAAATGTAGCACCTGGTTGCAATTTTAAGGCTAAAATTCTACTCCCAGTCCTCATTACTTTGGATGTTTCATGATGGAAATTAACGAGGGAGGAATGAGAATATTTTTCTGCACTGTTGAGATTGTCTTTATGAATGACGTGCATGTGGGAATGTCTTGTGCCACACGATAACATTGTGCTCTTACTACAGGAAGGATAATTGAACAAAGAATCATGATGGGCTATGTGTTTGTTTATTCGAGATTAGCATTCTTTTGAAGATTTGGGGGCGACGTGCGAGTGTTTCAACTGACAGAGTTTGAGGATGCTTATGACATTTGGCAGGTAGGATTTCTTGGTCGGAGCCATCACTCCTTACACTGTTCTTTAGTGACCTCCCACGCTACTTGACCCTGGCATGATCACTTACATGAGGGATGATCATCGGTTCACTTGCTTGGCTCCACTTTACCTATAGCTCACAAACATTGAAAGTTTAGAGCAAATCATTTACAAAGAATAAGTGTTGGGCTCGATATGCAGTGATAATGCAAAAATTCAATGAACCTAAGGCATGCGATTTAACACTAGATGGAAATGATGCTGATTTGAGAAAGAATAGTGATCAAAGGGGAGTATGTCATTTTTGTGGCCGACGTGTCACCATGCAGACCCTGCCCATATGGGCGCCATACTTGCCAATGTCATTTTTAATGGCCTCCATCATATATCTTCCCACACTCCTACACCCGTGCTATCGAATGGAGACCTCTCGTGTGGGTTTTGTGTACGTGGAGGCTGGCTATCCCATCATCATTTTCATGATGGCCATCATTTGGCATTTCCCCGTGCTTCCTCACCCATGGACGTTAGCCATGTAGGCTCTGCATCCTTCCTGGTGGTTGTTTGGGCTCAACCCAAGGACATTATTCCTGGACAGCAGACAACATCTCCTGGCCCACAAAGTAGTTAAGGTGTCTGGGAGGCGCAGTGAATATGAAGCCTCCTTTTATCATCATGCCACCCTACGAAGAATAAAGTGCCAAGCTTCTTTGATGTTAATAATGGTTATTTAGAGTGGCAAATACTCCTCACGAATCTAAAGAGGCAGGAGTATCATAAGATGATGAGCCCATAAGATTAAGTGGAATTATTTGATCATGATGAAGATTCATGAAGTGGAAGGCAACCGATATGATGGTATCTCCTAAAACATCGAACAAGGGTTGTTGAGCAGCATTTGTTGCGTGGATGTCTATTTTCCTTCTGCCGTTATCTTCGCAGTGCACTCGCCACAATGCCCCGCTCTATTCTACCTATGGCTCCTCCACAACAATCTCCCGTGCGGGTGCCGCACCTCAGAATGATTCCATCTCCTACACCGCTGGCTACGATGGTTAACAAGCTGGCCTTTCGCATTGCCCTCATCCGAAGCCTTGATTTAATGCATTTGAAGAATGATCCCGAGAGGTCTGAGATCATCCATTAGGATTTTATGTTCCATATGAGAGAAGGATTGATGCTAACAAAATACGTGATATGAAGTGGATTGCAACTAAAAGGTAAGGTTGTCGATCCTCAAATGTTTTAATTAGCAAGGCCGACGTATGGAGAAACAATGGGTCGTAAGTCACAAGAGCAAGATAATGTCAAGGTGGGTATTGCATGTGCTCAAATAAAATGATGGAGGTTGAGGGCGTAAGCGACAATTCATCCTGATAAAACACTTCAATGTGGACTCGAGATGCTATGAGCGAAATGGTACTTGAATACAAGGTTGAAGCATTACATATTGCATTACAAAGTAATCCGAAATCATTCTAGAAATGATGCAGGGTAGTGGGTGAATGAAGGACCAATCCCATCAATAGGGAATTTGCTAAGGGAAAATGACCATGGTGGGCCCGCAGAATCTTAAGGACGCAAGGGAAAATCCAAATGAAACTAAAGCATTGATGATGCTTAAATGATGAGGAGACATCCTAATATTCTATATGACATGCCTTTTAACGTTGTCATCACTTATCATTTGTGGCTTAGAAAATATGAAGTGATGGGACTATTTGAGTTGTAATTAAGCAATCATTTAAGAATAGGCACACGAATGTCAAATAGCTATATCTGGAGAGATTTCATATCATTCCCATGAGCCTAATCCAATTTACTATTTTATGTAGGACTCCAATCCAAGACCATCAAGGGAGTTTACCGCAGAAGGAAATTGCTCGTGATGTGTTCACCTTTGGCATTACACACCTAAGGGAGTGTCTATGGAACCACAACTGTGATCTAAGGAAAGAGAAGGAAGGTGAGATCACAACGAATGCAATCCAAATGAAGAAATTTCCCGTTACCTTCCTAGTTTTCAAAAGAGAGGTGATAGCCAAGAGATCACCTACAGGGCCAAACCAAGGAAAAGATCTTAACTCATGAATGATGCACACAACAGATTACCCAAGGGGGAGTGTTGCATAGATAGTGATCAACTCATCAGGGAAGACTGGTCAGTGAACGATAGTGTGCCAAGAAGAGGCAAGGCCAGGAACACAAATGGTTGCTCGCTAAAGTTGGGGAGAAGGAGGCCATTTTGTCTTTCCCAAACTAGTGTGATCTATTGGGGGGTTGTCTTGTCGAATCGATGATTGTTTATCTATTTCACATTGGTACCAATCCGTAAACTAGGGGCATTCAACCAGCTCGAGAATGCTAAAAAAACATCAAATAGAGGGCAGCCTTCAAATAGTTTCAGCCACAACAAAAGGGGCAATCAGCTACATAACGAAAATGCTACAGTGATAGGGCACTAGAGGAAAAAATAGGAAAGGAAAAAATATGTATTTTAAATTGCTATATAATGGGGGGTAGGTGAAACCATAATATAAAAAAAATTGAGCCACTCAGTGAAAATCAATCCTAGCCATTCATTCGAGCTTTGAAAAACTATAAATAGGGGTCTCCCCCTCATTTATAAATGGTTGGAGAACTAGTGTAAAGGCATTATGCAGCAATAGAGAGAAATATTGCATGATTTATGGGTGTTTCTTTTGAGTTTGTTCATTATGCATGTATGGTCCTACGTCCAAGTTAGTTTTAGGTGTTAGTTCTTGAATGACTGTTATAATGATGTTGTTATAGTAATTGATGAGCTTTCAACCCATACTTTTAGCACTTGTTGATGACAAGATACTGTGCAAAGTTAGCCTAGGCTTCTTTATGTCATTGCTGCAACCTAGTTCAATTACATGTTCATGATGTGCATGTGTAATCTGAAAATCAACAGACCTTAGAATATTGTATTGATTTTGGTGTAGTTGTAGGTTTCTCTTGGTCAAGCAAAACTCAATTTAGGAAGCTTGTCTACTATAGCAACCACCATTGTTACTATTCATTCATATCTTAGGATTAGAACATCTTTCTCAACCCTTTCCCTTTTGCTATTTCTTTTAGTATTTGGTTAGAGTAGGATTCCAAGCATCACCATGAAGATAAATCAAATGAACTTGATGAGTTTCAGCTTGTTTTTTTGAGTGGGAAGCTACTGTTCATTCACTTATAGCACTTTGAAACTTCATTTGTAGACCCAACTTCTCATGCTTTGTGAACCATAAAGGCTGACCCTGTGTTACCAGCAAAACACATCAACCAACTGAAATATTCCAAGCATATCATGACCTGACACCCGAGAGACCTTGGGTAGTAATCTGGAACTTGTTTGCATATTTCAACCTCTCAAGAGAGGCAACATACTTGTATGTTGCCTATGTTGAGAAGGTGCAGAAACACCCATCAACTCAAACTAGCTATGTGAGATGCATCATTAGTACTTCTACATGCAATGAAATATGCCATCTTATTGAATCTATCTACACCAACATAAACACTATCATATCCCCTTTGTGTCTTAGGAAGACCCAAAACAAATTCCATGCTTATTGACTCCCATGGATGGTTAGGAATAGGTAAGGGTTGATATAAATCTATATTAGAGCTTATTCCTTTGGCTATTTGGAAATCTCCACATCCCTCTACAAACCTTTTGACATCAACATGCATCCTAGGCCAATAATAGAACCTCTTAACCTGCTCCAAAGTTTTTTCAAAACCAAAATGCCCACTCAAGCTACCACAGTGTTTTTCCCTTATCAAATTTTCCCTCATGGAACACTTAGGCACACACAAATGAGCCCCTTTGAATAACAAGCCTTTTTGCAACACAAAATTTGCATACTCACTGTGAAAACTATCTTGAAATTGACTGCAAACAACATATGCATCTTTAAAGTCATCATCATGCTCATACATACCTTTTAGAGAATCTATCCCAATGCTTTGAAGTTGTACCTCTTGCACCATCATAGACCTTCTGCTCATGGCATCAAAAACCTTGTTTAATTGTCCTTTTTTGTGCTTGATTGAAAATGTATAGACCTACAAGTACTCCATCCACTTCATGTTCCTCTTGTTGTGCATGTTTTGCACACAAGCCCCGCCGTAGGCAGGGACCCCCCTCTTTTCGCTCCCGACAGGCTGCTTTGCTCTTGTCTTGTTTTGTGTGCCACCTTTTTTGAGCCTAAATTGGTCATGTGCCTTCAAATGATAAAATTCCCCTGACCAAATTCACCTACTTTATTTTCGCTAAGTCTTTCGCCTTTGCGGAGATCCCTTGGCAGTTTGCTTCTGTTGGCGTCTTTCTGGCCTTCTAGGTTTGCCCTTCCAGAATGTTGTCTTCCATTGGCCGTTGGCCTTCTGTAATATTTCCACCATATTTATGGCCTTTCGGGTCCAACCTTCCAGAATGTTGTCTTCCATTGGCCGTTTTCCTTCCGCTGTCTTTCCGTCATCCTTCCGGCCTTCCAGAATGCTGGCCGTCGTTGGCCATTGTCCTTCTGTCGTCTTTCTGCCATCCTTCTGACCTTTTGGAATGTTGTCCGCCATTGGCCATTGGCCTTCTGCCATCCTTCTGGCCTTCCGGGTTCGGCCTTCCGGAATGCTGTCCACCATTGGCCATTGGCCTTTCGTCGTCTTTCCGTCGTCCTTCCAGCCTTCCAAGTCCAGCCTTCTGAAATGTTGTTCGCTGTTGGCCTTTGGATTTTCGCCATCTTTTCGCTGTCCTTTCGGCCTTCCAGAATGTTGTCTGTTGTTGGCTGTTGGCCTTCCATCGTCTTTCCGCCGTCCTTCCCAAATGTTGTTCGATGTTGGTCATTGGCTTTCCGTCGTCCTTCTGGCCTTCCGGGTTCAAGCTTTTGGAATGCTATCCGCTGTTGGTCGTTGGCCTTCCGCCGTCTTTCTGCCATCCTTCCGGCCATCTGGAATGTTGTTTGTCGTTGGTTGTTGGCCTTTCGCTGTCTTTTCAGCCTTCTGGGTCCACCCTTCTAGAATGTTGTCTGATGTTGGCCATTGGCCTTCCGCCATCTTTCGGTTGTCCTTCCGGCCTTCTGGAATGTTGTTCATCGTTGGTCGTTGGCCTTCTGCCATCCTTCCAACCTTCTAGAATGTTGTCCGTCATTGGCCATTGGCCTTCTGCCGACTTTCCACCATCCTTCTGGCTTTCTGGGTCCGGCCTTCTAGAATGTTGTCTGTCGTTGGCCGTTGGCCTATCGTCGTCTTTCTGCCGTCCTTTCGGCCTTCCGGGTCTGACCTTCCAGAATGTTGTCTGTCATTGGTCGTTGGTCTTTCGTCGTCTTTCTGTCGCCCTCCTGGCCTTCCGGGTCTAGCCTTCTGGGTCTGGCCTTCCAGAATGTTGTCCGTTGTTGGCCGTTGGCCTTCCGTCGTCTTTCAGCCATCCTTCTGGCCTTCCAGAGTGCTATCCACCATTGGTCGTTGGCCTTCTGTCGTCTTTCCACCATCCTTCCGACCTTTCGGGTCCACCCTTCTGGAATGTTGTCCACCGTTGGCCGTTGGCCTTCCGCCCTAGGGGAAGCCAACACCCTCAAACCTGCATTTATGTTTATGGTCCAAATGAGCTCCAAATATGGATATTATGATTTTTTGATGATGCATGGATGGATCTAACAAGGAGTTTGCAAGGTTTGGCTAACATTTTCCTTAATTTATTTATGAAAGCACTTATGGCATTTCATGTACACAGGATTTATGGAGCCTGTTGCAGGTCCATTGGGGAGGCCCATTGGGGGAGCTATCCTACTTTTCACTAGATGATGATGATCTTTAAGGAGCTATCCAACCGAATCAGGGGCAACCAATCCATTGATGCCAATCATCGACGGGCTCATTTGATCCATGGAAAAACACTGCAAACACATCAAGTAAGAAGGCAACTTTTAGGCAGTTTCACAGTAAAAAGGGCAATCAACTAAATGAAAAAACTGCTACAACACCTGGGCACTAGGTGACAAAATAGAGAAAAGACAAGGAATGTATTTTTAATTGTTGAATATTGTGGGGTAGGTGAAACCCTATTATAAACAAATCTGGGCCATTCGATGTAATTCAATCCTAGCCATTCATTTGGGCTTTGGAAAATTATAAATAGGGGCTTGCCCCTCATTTGTAAAGGGTTGGAGAACTGATGTAAAGACATTCAACAGCAATAGAAAGCAGCATTGCATGATTTATGGGTGTTCCTTTTGAGTTTTCTCTTTATGTATGCATGGTTCAACTTCCCTATTAGTTTTAGTATTAGTTTCTTGAATGGATGTCATAATGGTGTTGCTGTTATAATATTCGATGAGCTTCTAGCCCATACTTTTAGCACTTGTTGATGACAAGCTAATGTGCAAAGTTAGCCTGGGCTTCTTTCTGTCATTTTTGCAACCTAGTTTAATTGCATGTTCATGATGTGTATGTGTAATTTGAAAATCAGTAGACCTTAGAAGATTGACTAGTTTTGTGTAGCTGTAGGTTTCTCTTGGTCAAGTAAAACTCAGTTTAGGAAGCCTATCTACTTTAGCAGCCACCATTGTTACTATTCATTCGTAGCTTAGGATTAGAACAACTTTCTTAACCCTTCTCATTTTTCTATTTTTTTTAGTCCTTGGTTAGAGTAGGTTCTTAAGCATCACCATGAAGCTAAATCAGATGAACTTGATGAGTTTCAGCTTGTTTTGAGTGGACAACAACTGTTCATTCACTTCCAGCACTTTGAAACTACATTTTCAAACCCAACTTCCCATGCTTTGTAACTCATCTGTAAGTCTGCCTTGTGATTCTAGCAAATCACATAAATCAACTAAGATATTCCAAGCACTATCAAGACTTAACATTAGAGACCTTGGGATAGTGTTCTGCAATCTGATTGTGGAAGATTGTCTTTCAAGAGAGGTAGTGCACCACGTACTTCCTGTGTTGAGAAGTGCATAAAAAACACATCAGCAGAATTGGCGCTAAAAGGAGGGCATGACATGTTGAGCCTACAAAGCTAAAAGTTGGAAATCGAAGAGAGCACTTTCAAGAAGAAATATGAGATAGGGAGATCTCTTTTAATGCTAAAAATTAAAAAAAATTGAAGGGAAAAGAAGCAGAGTCAAAATGGAGCAGCATGCACAAATTGACATCACTCAGTTGCATGCAGATTTGAACAAGCGACTGAAGAGGCCATTGCAACAATTTGCATTGTTGGATAGATGTCGGATCCATTGCACTCGTAGGAATAACGAGTTGGGGTGTCTAACTTTCTTGAGCAGAATTGAAAGGGTCTTGCAAGGAGAAATTCCCTTTTGGGAAACCTATCTACCTTTAGCCCTTGCAAACCCAGAGGAAGAATTGACAACCATGGCAGCCAAAGCGTTCAAGGAGCTGATCTAGGAACATTTGAGTAGCAAAGACGAACCAATATTGGAGGAAATATTTATGTCTAGTTGGTGCAAATTTCACAATGCACCCCACTCTGAATTCACTTGCTCGTCATGCACAAACATCATCGCTCAAGCCAAGGGTTATTCGGACAAGTTGGAGTAGCCAACTCCCAATGAAGAGAAGTTATCCAATGAGGCAGAAGAGCTATCAACATCTGGAAGACAACAAAGTAAGGATGAACCAAGAAATTCGATACAAGTTGATGTTGGAGTAGCAGACATTGAAGTTGAAAACTAGGAGGAAGAAGCAAATTTCACTAGGACAACAAGGTTCCTTGGTGAAAATATGATTGAAACTAAATTAGAAGGCCTTCCCTCCACCAATCAAAGGCAGTCCTCCACTCCAGAAGAAGAGCAATTGGTAGGTGACAATGAACCAATGAAGTTTGCAGCCGCAAATGTTAGGACAGCCAACTCAGATGCTAAAAATTGGAAAGAGGAAAGGGATGACAACCTTGCAAAAATAGAAAATGATGACAAATAAATAAGTGAAATTAGACTGGAAGACCTCTCCTTCATAAACGACAGCAATTGAGAATCTGAAAATGCAAGTTTGGAGGAGTGGGAACAACCACTTGCCACGGCTGTCTACCATCAAGCTTCTTTTTCAAGTGATGATGAGGACCCTGTAGCAGAAAGATATGACCAGCTCGTCTCTAGATTAGCAAAGGATTGGTCTGAACTAAGATGTCAAGTGGATTTGGAGGTATTGATGCTACCCAATTGGTGCAGACTTCATGATTCATCACACTCTGCGTTGGCATGCGAGTTGTGCAAAGAGGCTATCAAACAAGTTAGAGGACAACTGGAGTAGCCAAGTGCTCGACCTACTCTACTTGATGCCCATATCGAAGAAGAAGACCAAAAGCCTGAATCAAGTGATGGATCAGCTGAAGGTAGACCTCAAGAGCATGTTGGGACAACAATAGAAGAAGGAAAGCAATACAGTCTCAAACTTCCGAGTGATGAAGTAGATCAAGCGAGAATGTTGTCCACTAGTCACCAAGAAGTTCTTCCTCTTGAAGAGCATTTGCACACCATAAACGATAGGCTTTATGCCGAGCCCTTGGAGGGAAATTGTGTAGTAGACTTTGGTCCCCTTGATGAGGTGCCATCAATTGATGACTTCTTTCCATTAGGAGCTGCACTGGGAAGGTATGCCCATTTCGAGGAAGAACACATCCCAAAAGATGACAGCGATGAAGACATACTCCTTGAGCCCCCGAATGGTGAGGCGCTAGAGTCTCCGGATTGGGAGAGGGGTTCCTTCTCCGTCTATAGTGATGGTGACCGAGAAGAAATGACTAAACGCCATGAGGAAATGCATGAACAAAAAATAGAAGAAGACAAAGGCGGAGGTGTTGCAATGGCTGCCAACAAACATGACATGCTCGGTCAATTACATGATTTAACTAGTGGTTCTTCTACCTTGATTGTTGTTGATCCTCCTTCACATTCAGGGAGCTGCAATAGGACAGATTTTTCCATGTCATTATCCCATGACATTGAACATCATAAAAAAAGAGGTTGATACTTGGGGAAGGAGATGAGATAGCATACTGCTGTTTGAGAACAACAACCAAGTGGATCCCAAGTTTGCAGATGATCAATGTGGAGAAGTATTTCTTTTTGAAGAATTGCCAACCGGGGCTGTAGGTCCCATTGGTAGATTGGAAGAGTTGTTTGCTGCCCCGTCCTCCTAGCCTTATGCAAGCTTAATGTCCAAAGTGTTGCACCCTCCACCGTGCTCGCTCGAGGCTACCGATGCAATGATCAAGGATGTTGTGCTTGCTCTCAACTGTCTAATGTTGCCACCTCCATGTGATGACATCTAGGTTGTATCCTTCCTTGCCCCTATTATTTCTCATAACTGCACTTATTATTTTGATTATGGGAACGAGGGAAAATGAACATGTTTATGGATTAACCATGGGTTCAACAAGCCTCCTCAATTGCTGATTTTTCATGATGACGTGATTGAACTTGAGTGTTGCAATGTTGAATTTCTTTTTTCAGAATATAAAGATAATTTTGTATGGTTAAGAATGATAGCGATTGCCCATTTTCTTGTGCATGCATTACGAAGTCCAATGAACTTTAATGTTGGCTTGCCCTGCCTAAACATGGTGCTTTGTAAATATCTTTGTACATAGCCTGTTTTGAGTAGTGTAGGTTTCTTGTAAATACTCTGCTTTCCTGCTTTCCTTAGGTTAGTTGATGTGATGTAGGTTGTTTTCCTTTTGTTTGCTTTCGCTTTGCTGTTGTTTTGCTTGGGGTCCCTCTACTTTTAGCTAGGCACATCTGTCCGCACAACAACCATACTTATCGCTTGGGGTTGTTCTATGTATTTCTATGTCAAACTCTAATCAAGTCTTCAGAGTGGATGGTGAAGGTCTTCTGTTAGTGTCAAGTGATCTGGGTGTTTGATTCAAAGAGGATAAGTTGTTGGTTTAGTCTGACTCTGATGTATTATGAAATCTTACAACTCTTACACATCTTAAGAATCTGACGGTCACTGTAGGGCCTTTTGTGAAGTCTAGTTAAGTGAAAAATCTAAAATTTTGCTCCAGCTCCACTGTGATTCTCAGCCCTAAGCGTGAGCTTCAATGCTTGCGGGTTGAAATAAAAGAGCTGAGAAGAGAAAAGAAAGAAAGAAAGAAAGAAAGAAAACATTGAAAATTAAAAGAAAGAGAAAATTCAACTTTTCAAGGGTATCCAAGCAACTCTACCGGGGCTATGGATGCCCGCCCGGCAGTAGAGCAATGTTTGAGAGAATCACAGTGACAACCTCGTCGGGGAAACTTTTCAAGGGTATCCAAGCAACTCTACTGGGGCTATGGATCCCTGCCCGGCAGTAGAGCAATGTTTGAGAGAATCACAGTGACAACCTCGTCGGGGCTATGGACGCTTGACTGGCAGCGAGGCAATGTCCCAGATGCTTTTGGAGTTAGAATAAACTACATAGCTTGACTTGATGGAGCTTAGGTTCCTGTAGTAACCAAAGGATGGGAATTAACGTAATTGTACACACTTATATTCTTAGCATACTGAAGGTTGAGTTGGCTAATGGTTTTAATCCTTTAGTTGGGCGTCTAGTTTGTTTTCCCTAGCGTGAAGGTCAGAACCAGAAATTTTGGGTTCGTGATTCCATTTTGTCATTGAAATGCTCTAGAGCATTTCCCCAGCAAGTCGCCATTTGTTGTGCATGTTTTGCACACAAGCCCCACCATAGGTAGGGACCCCCCTCTTTTCACTCCCGATAGGATACTTTGCTCTTGTCTTATTTTGCGTGCCACCTTTTTTGAGCCTAAATTGGTCATGTGCCTTCAAATGATAAAATTCCCCTAACCAAATTCACTTACCTGATTTTCACTAAGTCTTTCACCTTTGCGGAGATCCCTTGGCAGTTTGCTTTTGCTAGTGTCTTTCCATCCTTCCAGGTCCACCCTTCTGGAATGCTTTCCGTCATTGGCCATTGGCCTTCTACCGTCTTTCCATCGTATTTTCGCTATCTTTCCAGCCTTCTAGGTCCAACCTTCCGGAATGTTGTCCGCCATTGGCCGTTTTCCTTCTGCTGTCCTTCCGGCCTTCAGGGTCCAACCTTCCGGAATGCTGTCTGTCGTTGGCCATTGTCCTTCCACCGTCTTTCCACCATCCTTCAGGCCTTCTGGAATGCTTTCCATCATTGGTCGTTGGCCTTCCCCCATCTTTCCTTCGTCCTTCTGGCCTTCCGGAATGCTGTCTGTCGTTGGCCATTGGCCTTTCATCGTCCTTCCGGCCTTCCAAGTCTGGCCTTCTGCAATGTTCTCCGTCATTATCCGTTGGCTTTCTGTCGTCCTTCTGGCCTTCCAGGTTCAGCCTTTTGGAATGTTGTCTGCCATTGGTCGTTGGCCTTCCGCCATCCTTCCGGTCTTCTAGAATGTTGTCTTTCGTTGGTCGTTGGCCTTCCGCCATCCTTTCGAAATGTTGTTCATTGTTGGTCATTGGCTTTCCGCCGTCCTTCTGGCCTTCTGGGTTCGACCTTCTAGAATGTTGTCTGTCGTTGGCCATTGGCCTTTCGTCGTCTTTCTATCGTCCTTCAGACCTTTCGGGTCTGGCCTTCTAGAATGTTGTCTGTTGTTGCCTGTTGGCCTTTTGCCGTCCTTTCGGCCTTCGGGGTCTGGCCTTCTGGAATGCTATCTGCCCTTTTGTCATCTTTCTGCCATCCTTCTGGCCTTCCGGAATGTTGTCCTCCGTTGGCCATTGTCCTTCCGTCGTCTTTCCGCCATCCTTCCAGCCTTCTGGAATGTTGTCCGTTGTTGGTTGTTGGCCTTTCGTTGTCTTTCTGTCATCCTTCCGGCCTTCCAGAATGCTGTCCATCGTTGGTCATTGACCTTTCGCCGTCTTTCCGTCATCCTTTCGGCCTTCCAGAATGTTGTCTATTGTTGGCCGTTGGCTTTCTGCCATCTTTCCGCCATTCTTCTAGCCTTTCGGGTCCGACCTTCCAGAATGCTATCCACCGTTGGCCATTGGCCTTCCGCTGTCTTTCCTCCATCCTTCTGGCCTTCCAAGTCTGGCCTTCTATAATGTTTTCTACCATTGGCTGTTGGCCTTCTACCATCTTTCTGCCATCCTTCCGGAATGTTGTTTGATGTTGGTCGTTGGCTTTCCGCCATCCTTCTGGCCTTCTGGGTTTGGCCTTCCAGAATGTTGTCCGCTATTGGCCGTTGTCCTTCCACCGACTTTCCGCTGTCCTTCTGGCCTTCTGAAATGTTGTCCATCGTTGGCCGTTGGCCTACCACCATCTTTCCACCATCCTTCCGGCCTTCCGGGTCCGACCTTCCAGAATGTTGTCCATTGTTGGCCGTTGGTCTTCCGTCGTCTTTCTGTCGTCCTTCCGGCCTTCTGGGTCTGGCCTTCCAGAATGTTGTTCATCATTGGCTATTGGCCTTCTGCCATCCTTTTGGCCTTCCGGAATGTGTCCATCGTTGGTCGTTGTCCTCCCACCGTCCTTCTGGCCTTCCGGAATGCTATATGTCATTGGTCGTTAGCCTTTCGTCGTCTTTCTGCCGTCCTTCCGGCTTTCCGGGTCTGCCCTTCTAGAATCTTGTCCATTGTTGGCCATTGGCCTTCTACCCTAGGGGAAGCCAGCACCCTCGAACCCACATTTATGTTTATGGTCCAAATGAGCTCCAACTATGGATATTATGATTTTTTGATGATGCATGGATGGATCTAACAAGGAGTTTGCAAGGTTTGGCTAATGTTTGCCTTAATTTATTTATGAAAGCACTTACGACATTTCATAAACGCGGGATTTATGGAGCCTGTTGCGGGTCCATCGGGGAGGCCCATTGGGGGAGCTATCCTACTTTTCACTAGATGATGGTGATGTTTAAGGAGCTATCCGCCCGAATCAAGGGCAACCAATCCATTGATGCCAATTGTCGATGGGCTCATTTGATCCATGGAAAAACACTACAAACACATCAAGTAAGAAGGCAACTTTTAGGCAGTTTCAGCTACAGTGAAAAGGGCAATTAGCTAAATGACAAAACTACTATAGCACTTGGGCACTAGGTGACAAAACAGAGAAAAGACAAGGAATGCATTTTTAATTGTTGAATATTGTGGGGTAGGTGAAACCCTATTATAAACAAATCTGGGCCATTTGATGTAATTCAATCCTAGCCATTCATTGGGCTTTTGAAAACTATAAATAGGGGCTTTCCCCTCATTTGTAAAGGGTTGGAGAACTGATGTAAAGACATTCAACAACAATAGAAAGCAACATTGCATGATTTATGGGTGTTCCTTTTAAGTTTTCTCTTTATGTATGCATGGTTCAAATTCCCTATTAGTTTTAGTATTAGTTTCTTGAATGGTTGTCATGATGGTGTTGCTATTATAGTATTTGATGAGCTTCCAGCCCATATTTTTAGCACTTGTTGATGACAAGCTAATGTGCAAAGTTAGCCTGGGCTTCTTTCTATCATTGTTGCAACCTAGTTCAATTGCATGTTCATGATGTGTATGTGTAATTTGAAAATCAGCAGACCTTAGAAGATTGCACTGGTTTTGTGTAGCTATAGGTTTCTCTTGGTCAAGTAAAACTCAGTTTAGGAAGCCTATCTACTTTAGCAGCCACCATTGTTATTGTTCATTCGTAGCTTAGGATTAGAACAACTTTCTTAACCCTTCTCCTTTTGATATTTCTTTTATTCCTTGGTTAGAGTAGGTTCTCAAGCATCACCATGAAGCTAAATCAGATGAACTTGATGAGTTTCAGCTTGTTGTTTTGAGTGGACAACCATTGTTCATTCACTTTCAGCACTTTGAAACTGCATTTGCAAACCCAACTTCCCATGCTTTGTAACTCATCTGTAAGTCTACCTTGTGATTCCAACAAATCACATAAATCAACTGAGATATTCCAAGCACTGTCAAGACCTGACATTAGAGACCTTGGGATAGTGTTCTTCAATCTGATTGTAGAAGATTGTCTTTCAAGAGAGGTAGTGCACCTATGTACTTCCTGTGTTGAGAAGTGCATAAAAAACACATCAACACCTCTGATTCAACTTGTCTCAGGTATTCAAGTAACTTAATGTATGGTTATCTGTAAACACAACAAACTCCTTTGGTAAGAGATAATGTCTCCATTTCTTGAGAGATTGTACCATGGAATAAAGTTCAAGGTCATATGTGGAGTACTTCTTTTTGGCATTATTTAGTTTCTCACTAAAAAAGGCAACTGGTTTCCCATCTTGGCTCAAAACCTCCCCTATAGCAAACTGCTTGCATCACATTCCATAGTGAACACTTTGTCAAAATTAGGGAGTGTGAGAATAGTAATTTGTGCCACTCTTGACTTCAAATATTCAAAGCTTTTATCTACATCTATAGTCCAACAAAACTTGTTCTTCTTTACACCCTTGTTGGTGTCAATCATTGGTGCACATATGTGACTAAAGTTCTTGATGAACTTTCTATAGAAACTTGCTAACCCATGAAAACTCTTGACTTCTCCAATTGAAGTAGGTGTTGTCCAACTAAGTATGGCTTCAACCTTCGTAGGATCCTTCCTCAAAGTTCCTTTTAATATTTCAAATCCAAGGTAGACAAGTTCCCTCTTCATAAACTCACACTTCTTGAGATTGATCATTAACTTCTCTTGATTGAGTCTATTCAAGACCTTATAAGGTGTTCCAAGTGATCTTCTCTTGTCTTATTGTATACCAAGATGTAATCCAAGTATACCACCACAAATCTTCCTATGAAGTTCTTCAATGCCTCATTCATCAGCCTCATGAATGTACTTGGGGCCTTTGATAATCCAAATGGAATCACTAGTCATTCATATAAGCCTTCATTGGTCTTAAAGGCAGTTTTCCACTCATCTCCTTCCCTTATTTTGATATGATGATATCCACTTTTCAAATCAATCTTAAAGAAATACCTTGCACTAGCCAAACTATCCATCAAGTCCTCCATTTAGGGTATAAGAAATCTATATCTAATAGTGATCTTATTTATTGCACTTGAGTCTATACAAAGCCTCCAATCTCCATCCTTCTTAGGTGCCAATACTGTTGGCACAACATAGGGGATTAAACTCTCCCTTATCAGCCCTTTATCTAACAACTCCTTAACTTGTTTTTTGATCTCCTCATTCTATTGAGGGGTCATCTTGTATGTTGCTTTGTTTTGCAGACTTGCACCCGGTATGAGATCAATGTGATGACTCACATCTCTAATAGGAGGCAATGCATTTGGTAACTCCTTGGTTCCTATGTGTTCATACTTGTCTAACAAATCCCACACTTCATTTGGAATCTCCGCTTTATCTGCTGCAACATTAGAGATTGGCTTACCAATGATTGCAAAACCAACTTCTTCCTTCTCTAGATCTTTCAAGAACACCTTCTCTTTGACAACCATTACACTAGGAATTTCATGAAAAACACCTTCACCTTCTTGCAGAGGTGATAGGGTATATGACACACCATACTTCACAATTACATACTCATTAATTTATCCATCATGCTTAGCCTTTTGTTCAAATTGCCAAGGCCTCCCAAGGAGTAGGTGACACACATCCATTGGCACAATACCACAAAGAATTTTTTCTTTGTAAGGTCCTATGGTAAACTCTTCCCAAACCTTCTCATTCACAAGCACTTGCTACCCCTTATTGAGCCATGAGATCTTATAGGGAGTTGGGTGAGGAATCCTTTTCATTTTTAGCTTCTCTACCATCTCTAAAGATACTATGTTATCTATTGAACCAGAATCAATTATAACTTTGCATACCTTTCCCTGATATTTGCATGTTTTTCAAAACAAAGCCTTCCTTTGAGGGGGTTCCTTGGTGGTTGGCACTTTGATTAGTGTTCTCTTGATCATTAAAGACTCTCCAAGCTCTGGTGCAACATGAAGAGAAGGTGAATTAACACTTTCTTCATCCTCCTCTTGAACTAGTTGAGTCCTCCTTTCTCCACTATGAGCACTTGTACCTTGCTTATCTGAGCACTTCCAAGTAGGATGGTTGAATTGATTATAGTTATAACACCTTCTAGAGAAGGTATTGGACCCCCTTCCTTGTCATTTAATTTGCCTCTACCCCCTAGTCTTCTTCCTCTGAAATTTCCTCTTGTTTCACCACTAGACTCTTGACTTGCACTTTGTTCATTCTTCCCTATTTGTGATCCTCTTCCACTAGGGTTACCTCTGCCCCTAAAACTATTTCCTCTACCCCTTGATTGCTTTTCCTACCTCCTCTTAATATTCTCTTCAGCTTTAATGGCTATTTAAAAGAACTCATCTACTGTCCTAGGAGTGGCAAGACTTATTTCATCTTGAATTGTAGACCTCAAACCATTCAAGTATCTAGCTACTTTTTCCTTTTCATTTTCAATATGGCCTAACCTTATGCTAAGTTTGTGGAATTCTTTATTGTAGGTTGCCACATCCAACTCTTTTTGCTTTAAATTTGGTAATCTCCTAAACACTTGTATCTCATAATCAACAGGTGAATTGTCTGTTTACCTTCGTCACCATCTTGTCCCAATAATTGATCTTGGACTTTCCCATCTTTGTCCTCTCCTCTTGGGTGTAATTCCACCATGTTAGTGTTGGTCCCTTCAACTTGGTTTTGGAAAACTTGACCTTCTTATCTTTAGCCATCTCCTTGAACTCAAAATAATTGTCTAAGGCATCTATCCATTTAACCGCTTCTTCAGCATATATTTTACTACCATACATAGGTAGCTCCATATTCACATCTTGTGTCTCTCCATTCATAGCCTTAAGCACTTGTAGAAACTTCCTCTCTTCTGGATCCATTTGTCCTTGGGATCCTCTTGGGGTGTTCTCCTCTTCACCCTCTTCCTCATATTCAAAGTTACTCTCCTCTGCAAGACCTTTATCTCTCTTGTATCTCTTCTCCAGTGCTTCCATCCTAGCTGACATGGCTTCTTAAGACTCTCTTAGGGCCCTCAACTTCCTAGCAACAACAACTGAACTACCTTTTGAAGGCATCTCCAATACTTTGCCTTAAAACTTTTCTACTTCCAAATCCCAAACTTCTTCCAAATGATCTTAGCTTAAGCTCTGATACCACCTAATGTAGGGCAAGGTTATTTAGGCTTCAACCAATCAGGTTCAACTAGTCTTCAAACTTACAAACCCTTTCTAGAGTGGGTTCCTTCACAATTTCACCTACTAGCTTGTAGGTTACCAAACCCTCTTACTGTCTTATATCTTTTAGAGAAGGTTGCAAAAATACACAAATCACACACTTTCAAGCACCCATTTTTCTTCCATTCAACATATCAACCTGGCACAATAGGTTTTTTTGAAACATTTTACACAAAATTGTCCCGCAACGCTGGTTTTAGGCCAAATTAGGCCTCTTTTCCAAAGGAGGTACTTAAAATACTTCTTTTAAAACTTGAAAATCTTCAACAACAAGTCCAACCAGTCACATAGGGCCCAATTCTACCATTAGGTTCATCAAAACACTCCAAAACTTTTCTATCCCAAGCAAAAACCATCAATTTCAAGCCTAGCACATGAAATTGCTAGACTAGGGCACATGCTAAAACTTTCCTAACACCATCACCTTGCCCTACAACTATGAAAATATGAAAGAACAATCCTAAAAGGCCCATTCCACCAAACTACAGAATTTTCCTACTGTGGAAGGGCCTATTTTGACATGATTTTGTTACAAAGCCTAGAAACCCTAGCAAACTAAGCAACCTTCTGAAATCTAGCTTTATCTCCTTCAAATCTAGGTAAAAAAATATCTAAATTGATTCAAATGAAAGCTATTTAAATTCCAAAACTCTTCACATAGGTTTTACATCATTATCTTACTATACAGATCCGTACAGAGTTTGGAAATGCGAAATAATACAGAAAATCGCACCAAAAACATAGCAACAATGTTTATTTCTCCAAATTCTACAATAACAACCTTGCCTTGATGATGTTAGAGGCCTTTTAAACATTTTTTTCATGAAACACCAATGGTCTACAACTGTAATTTGAAAAGATGATTGTTCATCTTCAACTAACCTTCAAAAATGACAAAATTACATAGTGTAACTTTTACAAATTTGCTTCATTATTGACAACTTCTAGACTCAACACCACTATGACCCTATGTGACCTTAATTACATCATAAATTGGAAAATTATACCTTATTGAAATCATTATATGACACAACCTAATTCTAGACTCCAAAATGCACAATCAAACCAAAATTTCAAGAGGTGCCCCTGCATCAGGTATGAATTTTTTTTTCTCTTTTATATTGAAACACTCAAGAATTCCCAAGACTTTAAATGCAAGAAACTTACCTAGAGTCAATTCAAAGGCATGAATTGAGTTCAATAAATTAGGAAGTGAGTAACAAAGCATATTTTAAGGATTGTATAGGACATTGATAGTGAGTTGTGTCAAATTACAAATTTTATTGTAATAACAATTAGTAAGAAGAAACCCATGAACAAAACCCTAAAAATGTATGCAAATCAAGGTCATACTTTGTAACTTTGTTATGAAACTCTTGCAAATAAGGATTTTCGTTCTTAGTGAGATGAATCAAAATGGTTTCTTAACAAATGAGGCTTGTGTTCTTTCACTGGTTAATAAATCAAAGAAATAGTGGATGGAATTTTGAGTTGACAGTAGTCACCATGAAGCCTTTCAAGGGTTCATGTGCTATTAGATGCATTCTAAGATATCATTAGAAAAGGAAAACCATTAAAGAAAATTTTAAGAAGGATTCAAAAGAAGACAGTGGCACTAAATTAAGGCAGGGTCATCATCAAATGAGATACATAAGATGACAGTGAAAAAATTGAATGATAGTGGTAGTCATGAGGTGTAATGACAAGGGATTCAAGCTTTCAGTCCTAATTCATAAGAGTGCATCAAGATTTTATGATAGTCATAGTAAACAAGATAAGGATAATCATACTTATGAATTTGGTAGCAATGTAAAAAAAAAGTGGTTGAGTATAAAGGTTAGTATAGGGAAGATCCTTTAAGTATGAGTCGTGATGCATGGTTACATTCAAAATGTAATTTCATTAGATGTCTATGACAGTATTCAATGAGCATTGAAAGATGAAGAATTCATGAAGATAGTCCTTAATGAAAGTCTTCATACATATTGGAAAGTCTTTATTGAAGTTTTCATTATCATCTACTTGCCAAGATGGTGGGTATGTGACAGGGGTATAAGATAAAGGGTGGGAATTTAAAAGATAATGATAGATGGAAGGCATGACAGTAAATGGCAATCAAGAGTGTGTTATGCTCATAAAAGACAGACATAATTTTATGGTTGTTAAAGGGAAGATATTAGATCTCAGAGGGAAGGGATCCAATGCAAAGCACAAAGAAGCTCTAAAAGCCTAATGGCACATGATAGTGGTAAGTAACATAAAAGTTGATTAGGTGCAACTTCATGGGTAAATGATAATCTAAAAGGATAGTGATTGAAGGACAACCATATGGCTATAGGCCTTCATAATATAGATTGTGAATTCAAGCACAAAATGACTATTTAAAAGTCATGATAAGGCTAGGTGCTAGCCCTATGGAAAAGATTCTAAGAGAGAGAGGAATGTGACAGTCCCTTTCACTAAGTATTGGAGGACAATCCATAGTAAAAAGGTAAATGACAGTCTTAAGGGAGATAGTGTGGTAATCTAGTGAAAAAATCTTTTTGGTCAGCATAATGTAGTCATAATTATTTGGTAGCCATAGCATGGATTTAATCCTTTTATGGTATAGTCCATAAGTGTGCAAGTAACAGTTGGAGGTCATCATACAGGGTGGACAAGCTCACAAGAATGCAAACAAATGCAAGCACCAAAATGGAAGGAGGACAGTCAATACTTAGTTTGTTGTGGCAAATGAGTATCACAAGTTAGTCTTTGTAGGTCAATATTGTTGCTCTAGATGAGACAGAGGTGCAGTAAAGTATCTATTAAGATAATAGCTTTCATGGTGTAGTTGATACATGCTACATAATAGTATTATGGATGTGAGAATGTGAGAATAAACAATGCTAAGTAAATCTCATTGCTATCATGCAGATCATTGAGGTGTTCAAGGGATAAAACAGTAAGTTTAATGACACTTATCATCAATTTGAGAGCTAGTAGAGAGTCTACATGGTTAGGGTTTGACTTAAGGGAATTTTTTAACCCATGAGATTGCAATTATGAGCAGTTTTGAGACCTAAAATGAAGGATTTCTTTCCTTGCACAACTAGAGGTTCTAGAACCTCATGAAAGGATGACAAGAGCATCAATTTGAGCTTTCTAAGAGTGGTTGAGTGCATCAAGGAGGAGGCTGAGTGAAATGTCTAACAATTTGAGGAGATATAGGGCAATTTGATTTAGTTTTGAAGCTTTTAAGGGCATTTAAGAGCTATTTATGGAGCCTTAATGATATAGAAGGATAAGGAATGAATTTTTTAGCCTTCAAACACCTTTTTGGAGCATGTTAGGGAGCTAAAAAATAGGATTTTCAATTTTGGAAGACCAAAGGAGGTTTGACTCAACAAGCTCAAGTGGAGACTTAACTTTTCCTTCTCAACACATGTTCCTATTTTTCCTGCAAGTTGTTGCACAACTATAACGCTCATCTTTCAGGTCTTTTTTTAAGTTAGTTCTTATTGTTTACTAGATGCATATTGTAACTTTTATGAGTTATTTCAAGCATGAACAATATTGTAACTCATTTTCAGACTTGTACAAGTTGTAAAAAACACCTTTTATCAATAAAATTTAGTTGATTTTACCTTCTCAAGGCTTGTTTCATTGTGTGCAAAGTGAAGATTGATGAATGCACTTGTGGAATTTTATGTGTTTCCTCTTATTTATGTCTCTTTCAACACCTTTAGGCAAGATAGATCATATCTTCTATGTAGGTCATATGATTGTATCAAGGATAGAAGCAACAAGTTGTAAAATCTTCTTTCCTTCTTGAGTTGTGAGTGTCCCACCTTTTTATGAAACACTCATGCATATGTATGACAAAATTTTGAGTTGTGTTATGTTGTAGTTGAATCATTAAGTAATTGTGTGCTTCAAGCAACAAGTTATAGGTTTGAGAAAATGATTTGGTGCATCACCTAGTTAGCTGTAGTTAATCATTTTTCAGGTATTTTAAGTTATTTCCAGTCCTCTTCTTACCCTTTTCCTTCAAAATAAGTAGGATTGATCAAGTTCTAGGAGATCAAGCAAGAGGAACCAACCTTCTCTGGAGGTTCATTCCAAGTTTTAGGCAACCCACAGGCCTGGGAGTGCTCCCATGTATCAACAAGTAGTTGAGTTGATAGCTTATCTTCAAGTGCATACTTTGTTGATAACAATTTTTGGCATACCCAGTGGGATAGTTTGGACTATTTTAGTCTATAAATTTTCCATACATTGCTAATATTTGGTGTGTATATCAGTGATTTCTACCTTTGGAGGCAAGAAAACAACACACCTGGCGACTTTGGAGAGATTATCTACTGGTTTTAGCAGTTCAAGTGCTGGTATGATTCAAGTTTTTCATCAAGAAAATATACTTTATTATGATTTTCATATTTTTTGAATGAATATACATTTCTATGTTTCATGGGAATATGTCTTATCACCTTCCATTTCATGAGAATTTTGTTCATACTCCTTTTTACCAGCCATATCAAAGTAACCATATTGTTGGTTTTATCCAAAATAGCCCTGTAATTGCAAGTAACTAGAAAATTCAACATGTTTACCACCCACCCACCCTTGCTCAAACTTCATTTTAGTCTGTGTATGCTCAAAATCACCCTCACAAAAATAAATTTATACCAAACCAGCATGCTTATCACCATAATCAATCTCAAAATTTGGACAATTTGGGGATTGGTGACATCAAAAACATATTGCTAGACTAGACTCGGTAATTGGGTGAGATCAAGTGGCAAAAATAGTTTGAGTTGCAGTAGGAGGAGTTGGCTTACCAGGCTATCCAACATCAACAAGAGCTAGAAATGCAAAAAGACAATATGAGGAGAAGCTTGCACAAGAAGATCTTGCAAAAGAGGAGCAAAAGAGGCTTTTGTTGGCTCCAATTCAAAGGTTGGAAACTCAATCAACTATTTCTTTTCCAAATCCATTTTTTTAAGAAGAGGTTTCCAAGTTCAAAGGACCAAGATTCAAGCAAGGTGAGTCTCCTAAGTCTCCTAAATTGATTATTCCAAGTTTTAGAAGGCCTTATCCATTGAAAGAACCTATACTTGAACAAGAACAACCTATACGTCTTCAAGAAACCAAGCCAATTCCCCAAGTTTCCTTTTCAAGTCAGCCTTCCTATCCTTCTACTATCCATCTTTGTCTAGGTGGACCTATTATCTACCAATAGAGTTGGCCTAATGAGAAAACAAATGAGTTTTTTGAAGTAGAACAAGAAATATTTTTTGTTGTTAATTCACTTGCACATGATAAGGAAAATGAAAAATCAGACCTATTGCAAATTAATTATGAGAAAAATTAGTTAGGACAGCAGGGTATTTAGCAAAAGATAAGTGTTGAACATGAGATACTAACAAGTTCTTTGGATGAATTTCCTGGTTTTGTTGAACAAAGTGAGGATAAACAAGAAATTTTGCTCTAAAATGGTGAAGTAATGACTAATTTATTCAATGAGCTTCCTAGTTTTGTTAATGAAGATGAAAAAAGCATACTTGTACTAACACCATTAACAAGTTTTTAGCAACATGAAGATGAAAATTACTTTGACAAGGTGTTGAATCATCAAGAAGCAAGTGAAGACAAGCTCATCTTGAGAAGTGAAGTTATCCAAAATAAACAAGGAGGAGGACCAGGGCTTGTTTTTCAAGGTAAAGGATTGGATGTCTTTAATAATCAAGAATTCAATCATGAAGTTGAGATAGGACACATTGTGCATAAGAAGGTTGATGAATTTTTCACAAGCACAATAGAGGAGTTTTGTTCAAATCTTGTTGTTGGTGTGAATAAATTTCATGTACCTAGTTATTTCATTTACTAGGGACTTAGGGGACATATTCACATGTTAAGTTTACTTAGGTCCTAAGATTCTTTCTAGAAGGTGTTAGTTGTCATTAGTTGTTATCTTATCCTTTGACAACTAACACATGTGACCTAGGTGGTTGTGTCAAGTATTCTCATGTCATATGATTACTTGTCATAATCCTATGACATCTTTCTCTCACCTTGGCTATATAACCAAGGGGTCTCTACTACATTGTAAACCCAACTACATTGACTCTTTTTACATTCATTGATAAGAATACAGTTTATTCTTGTCATATTGATCTTTTGAGTATTTGTGCTTTCCCTAGGCCTTTAGATCTTGGGTGGCTATCTTCATAGCCAAGTATCAGATGGTATCAGAGCGGTTGGGTGCCATTGGAGAGTCTTTTTCTAAAGAGAGATGGTAAATCAGAGCTTGTTGGTGCAAATCTAAGCTCACCATTGCATTTGGAAGGCTTGAGATAGTCAAATTTTCCTTGTGTTTCATCCCAATTGGACATTGGGGGAAAAATTTGTATAGGTTTGAAGTTGGGTGTTGGTTACCTAATTCAGGAGGTAGCCATATTTTCAAAACAGTTTGGGTCAAAATAGACCTTGCCATCATGTCTGGGAGGCCCGAAAACCTAAAGATCGACTACCTAATTGCTGATTTTCGATAGTTTCAGTTGGAAGCTGAGGAAAAAAAAATTCCTAGGAGGTCATACGACCCACCAAGTGGTACATTTTTTTCTATTTTTGCAAAAAAAATATTTCAATTAAATATTTTCTATGATTTTATCAAAAAATTTGGGGAAAATATTTTGTGAATTGCATTTTGGATCAACATATATTGTGGAATATTCCGCTTCAATAGGTTTGCGTCCACCTTGTCCTTCGGTGGCACACAGTCAGATCTACGGTACAAGGGTTTTTTTCATTCGCAAACCCATTCGCTGGTCAAAGAATATCACAAAAGGTCATTGGAGATCGTTGTCATTTATTCCAGTCACCTTGCTGGCTCATTCATTTTGATTGCAGGCGACAGTGTATATTTCGTCGATTATTGAGTGGTCTGCATCATCCATTTATTACCATGTTCAAATCAGTTCACCTGCTTGTCCAATCGGCAGGGGTCCATACTGACCGGTCATTGTGATCGGCTACCTTGTCATTCATCCATAGTTGTTCCATATGCCAATGGTCAAGGTTGGGTATTTTGGTGTCAGCTTCTTCCATCTGTGTTTTCTTTTATTGTCGGCCATGTACAAGTTGAAGCCTAAATCAACATACCTGGTCCATCATCCACCTAGTTCCTCCATCACCAACTGCATACAATAAATCAGCGACACAATAAACCAACTAGTGGGCGAACAAAACTGGCATCGATAAAATCACCAGGGGCATTTATTCAGTGGTCTACGTACATAGTCATTCTACAGCCTTCGACATTCATTCATCACATTGACAAGTGGTTCCTTTAGACCAGGGTCTGCACAATTGCTATCATCATCCCATACCTGGTCTACATCAGCGTACCTCCCTGGTGGTCAAATCTTCATATATCATAGGGTACAACCCACCATCTCATCAACCTCTTCTTCTTTGATCATTGTCCCTTCACCATTCTTTATCCGTGGCGGGTTCCTACTTGTCTGTAGTTGGTTGGAGGTTCAATCATTCATAGGGATTTCATTCAATTTGTAGGTTTTTTACATTATCGGTAGGGGAGAGGACCCAATAGTTGTGCACCCTAACTTCGCGCTTCTAATTATCCTATGTGGAAATTTCAAATCACTCCCAATTTTTTACAGCAGCTTACTTGGCAAGTCCCTTGCTTATAATTTCGTTTCAGGGCCACATCATCAAATATGATGCCACATCAGCATGCTTTTTGTCAAGGTGTCTAAAAAGGCCCCAAAAAAAAGTGCTACCAATACTTGTGCATTCACATCATGGATAGTTGAACGCTGATGTGGCATCACATGATTGGTTACTTTTTAGATCAAAAGAATACATTTTGTTTAATTATGGGTAGTCAAGTCACAACTATTGGCATTATATAAACAACTACTATCACAACTATTGGAATATGCTCAACTATTGGGTCCTCTCCCCTATTTGATTTAATATTAAAAGTTTATTTTAAAACTTTTTCTCGCCGACCTTTGTTTATTGTGGGTCGACGGTATATTGGTGAATTGCGAGGAGGGGTAGCCCCCGGGTGGCATGGCCACTAGGGCACCACCCCCACTCCACCTACTCCACCTGCCCACCACCAATGGTGGTGTCGGTAATAAATATTTAATTTTTTAATAAGGGAGGTCATATAGCGCATCCGAGAGCATGTTTTTTTGTCCCTATTTAGTATTATTTTTTGCACTCAATTAGTGTAAAGTGCCTTTTTCTAGGCCTTTTTTTTGTTCTTGCATAAATTTTGACCTATATGACAAAATTTTGCAAACAAAATATCACCAAAAATCTGGCAATCTCAACTTTCTAGTGGTATAGGAGTTTCTTCAAAAAATTTCTATTTGGTAGCTTTTATTGCTCGTCAAAATCAGATGGTCTAGTTTCACTCCTAAGCTCATAACTTTTGCACCATTCCTTTGTTTTTTGTGATTCTTGAAGGCGTTTGAAAGGTCTCTTAGAGATCTTCAAAGTTACTCATTCACATTTTCCTAATTTGGATCATGATTGTTGTAGTTCTCCTCTTTGTAATGTTGTAAACACACTAAAATAAAGTGTCACAATCCTACTATTTCAGTGTACTTTTTCATACTATATGCTTTTGTGGATTGATCTATGTATCCAGTGTTAGTTCTTATATACTTAGCGAATGCAGTGGCTGGTTACCCATGCATTTTGGTGTGATGGACTAGATACCATATAGACAATCCTTTTTTGCAAGCAATCTACCTATCTTCAGCAGTTTGGTTCTACTTTCAAAGACTTGGTACCTATCTCCAGTTGAGATAGGGCTATACTAATCTGTCAAGAGAGTGTCCAGTTGATACTCATACAATTTTCTCCACGGTTTTGACCTTATTCTTGTTGCAGTGTGGGTTCATCTATAGTTCTTCATTGATAGATTTTGTAGTTACTCTTGAGTTGATAGTTTCAACTCAGTCACCAGTTGCATTGACATCTTCTGTAGTTGTACTTGATTCTTTCTATCAGTGCTTGTCACAGTTTGGAATTTCTTTTGGAACAACATTTGGAGGACTTATCATCATCCTTGGTCTACACTACATCAGTCTTCACATTATTCTACTTGGTCTCTTTCTTTAGTTAAGATTGGGGATTTTTTACATTGTGACATTTGAGTAGGGACTCTCCATTGGGAGGGTTTGCATGGATTATCTTCATTATCTCTTATGGGGGGGGTGGACTTTTTCCTCACTCGAGGTTTTGTCCTTCCTAGATAATGTTTCTTGTTTTGTTTCTCTCTTTTGGGGAGGAGTTTTGTCCCACTGGGTTTTCTCCTTTTCTCCGGTTGTGATGGATTGCATTACATTTGTATATGGGTACCTAACATGGTCTAGTATCTGGGACCCATCCTTGCATCTTTGAGTCATTGCATACTAATCTTCTCCCTAAGTTGCACTGAAGGGGGGGTGTTGGTGTGAATAAATGTCTTGTACCTAGTTATTTCATTTACTAGGGACTTAGAGGACATATTCACATGTTAAGTTTACTTAGATCCTAAGATTCTTTCTAGAAGGTGTTATTTGTCATTAGTTGTTATCTTATCCTTTGACAACTAACACATGTGACCTAGGTAGTTGTGTCAAGTTGTCTCATGTCATATTATTAAGACACTTGTCATAATCCTATGACATCTTACATCTCACCTTGGCTATATAACCAAGGGGTCTCTACTACATTGTAAACACAACTACATTGACTCTTTTTGCATTCATTGATAGGAATACAATTTATTCTTATCATATTGATCTTTTGAGTATTTGTGCTTTCCATAGGCCTTTAGATCTTGGGTGGCTATCTCCATATCCAAATCTTACACTTATTGATAACAGTATACAAGGGGAAAACGATTGTTAACCTATGACTCTATTGAATAACAAAATAAAGAAAAGGGATGAAAAAAATTAGAGTTTAATAAATCTCATATTTGATAGGCATGTACAGTATACACATATACATGCATAGAAAATTGGGAACTACACTTACATTGTATACAAGGGAAACACAACTGTTAACCTATGATTGTATTGAGTAAAAATATAAAGCATGGGGATGAAAAATAGTAAT